>OY986965.1:8238495-8292493 GCA_963920575.1 Narthecium ossifragum | reverse complement strand
GGGGTATTTTGGTCCCCTCCCTAATTTAGGATAGTAAAACACTTAAGAAGTGTTATAGGGGACTAAATGACAAGAAGGGGGTCACTTAAAAGATTAAACAATAAATCCCCCTAAATATTAATCAAGGATGAGGGGGATGTTGGGTAATTTGAGGGGTCCCGGTGATGCCGGAGATACGCCAGATAATGACGGGGATGTCACGACGGAAGAGAAAGAACCAAACCACAAAAAAAATGAAAAATGGAGACAAAGATTTTACATCGAAAAACCTACCAGCAACAACTGAAAGGAAAAAATCACGGGCAGCAGAGGAAATCTTCACTATGAGAGAGAGATTACAAAGCACAAAACGTAGCAGAGACAAATAGTCCTCTCTCTAGGGTTGCCTACTCTCACACCTCTCACAATACTCCTCTCAACCACATCTTTACCACACAAAAGAAACCCTAGAAGCACTCTACTTATAGCATCCAAAGAGTACAAATTCGGATTAGATCTGAGCCATCGGATTTGCCCATCCAATAGGGAAGGATCGATCCTACTCAAGGGAATGATCGATCCTTGTATGCACGAGATCAATGGATTCCAAAATCCTGAAGAAGATCGATCCTGCATCGACTTTTACAAAAGTATGCTCTCTGTCTCTTTTGTTTACCAAGTAGGATCGATCCTTTTGAGAGATGGATCAATCCTCTGAGAAAAAACAAAGAAAGATCGATCCTTCTCTTAAAGAAAGATGGTTCCTATTGCTGCCGTCATCCTCATTAGAGGAAAAGTCAACGAACTCCCCCGTCCGACACATGAGGATAATCCCGCAAACTCGGATACTCCATCAAGCTCGGAAACTCCATCAAACTCGGATTGCCATCGAATTCGGATTGCACCGTCGTCATGCCACCTCCAGTGGTGCCAGTTAGCCACTTTTATGTTGCCGTCGAAGTTGGATAACACCATCAACCTCAGATCTATCATTGAACTCCGGATCTCCCATTGGATTCAGATCACCATCATCGAGAACTGTGATGTGCTATCGCATGCACTCAAAAATAAAACCAATACTCTTAAAAATAAATGTAGTAGTGCGAGTACGAGTCGATCCCACGAAGAGTGTCTAATATAAGTTTTGTGCTATGTGATCGAAGATGGGGGGTTTTGAGTAAAACGAAAACAGAATAGAAATAATCTAAATAAGTAGACCATCACGGAAATAACAATCAAGCTCTTCACAAGACTCATAACAACACATCATGAACACCATTTTTAGACAACTTAAAAATCAATCAGTAAGCATTTTCATTTGAATATGAAGCATACTAAATAAGTAGACCATCTCAGAAATAAACACTCAACTCTCATGTGTTTGATGGGTATGTATTTCACTCAAATTGATTCCAATGAAAATGATCTACCGTAAACTTGCATATCTTCTCATTCTCCACCACTAGAATCACATGCATAACACGAATCATAAGGACTTTAAAAGATTGTAATGGGGTCCAGGATTAAGGTGGGAAATATTTGGGAATGTAGCTCAAAACCAATAGAACTAATGGAGCAAAAATGCATAATAATCCATGTATAATCAATCACTCCATTCAGTAACTTTTTCAATTTGGCTTTAACATACTCAAATCATATAACATTACCATATTAGCAAAGAGATTGCTCATAGGAATAATTTTTAACAGAAACAGGGAACAATCTTTTGCAAAAACTTTCACCTTTGTAGAGATCATACATAAATATATCCATTTATTGGAGAATTAGGAGGATTCATAATCACATATTGTAACATGAGAAACAATTTCCTCCACTTTCTTTTCTTCTTTTTCTTTCGCTTTTTTTTTCAATCATAGCCATACCACAAATCCAAACACCCCCACAATTGAAACTTGCACACCCATACATGTCATAATGATGATCAATGCTCCACTAATTTTATGGCTTGGGTAACGGAAATATTTTTCAGGTTTAAGGCTTGTAATGTGGGTTAACTATGAAGTCAATAAAGCTCAAAGGGGTTTAGCAAAATGAAAAATTAATTGCAAGGTAGGCTATTTAGCTTATATAGCTTATAACAACGATGGCCTTAATCATGTTCATGTATACATGTGTCAATGTGACCTCGAATAGAATCAAAGCAAGTTCTAGAGAAACAAATCCATGGAAGAATATCTCTCATGAAAGAAAATAGTGAGACTGATATGAATGTGTCAGTCTAAAGGCTCAAAATCTCACCAGCTTTTGTCTACTCATTTAGTCATTACCATATTAAGGAAAATAACTCAACTAATTAATTCTAAGTCGTAAGATTACTCGCTGAATTATGTTATGAATATGTCAAGCTTAACTAGTTCTCGCTCATGGCATATGCAACCTAGATCTCCTCCCCCACACTTGAAACTGACATTGTCCCCAATGTAAGGTGGAATGCAAAGAAAAGGCAAAAATAACTAAAATGAAAATACGACAATAAAAAGAGAAAGGAACGAACTCCCCTTGGGTTGCCTCCCAAGCAGCGCCTTTGTTTATTGTCAATGGCTAAACTTCATGCTTTCTTCTTCAATCCGTATAAATCGGCTCAGCAAGGTCAAATTTTTCCAACTTTTCTGTTTGAACGTCTTCATAGAAAGGTTAAGCCGATGGCCATTCACCGTGAACATTTTGGAAGTGGCTAAACTTTGAATTTCAACTGCACCACGAAAAAAAACATTAGTAACAATAAAAGGTCCAATCCAACGAGAACGCAACTTACCTGGAAACAAACGTAGGCGTGATCGGTAAAGGAGGACCTTTTGATCAACTTTAAACTCCTTTCTAGAGATCATCTTGTCATGAAAAGTTTGTCTTTTCCCTATAAATCCTGGCGCTCTCATAGGCATCATTGCGAATTTCCTCTAATTCTTGTAGTTGCAACTTTCTGTTTCCTCCACTTTCATCCATCTTCATGCTGAAGTTCTTGATAGCCCAATACGCCTTATTTTCTAACTCAAATGGAAGGTGGCATGGTTTCCCAAACACCAAACGATAAGGTGACATACCGATGAGAGTCTTATATGCAGTCCTATACGCCTACAAAGCATCATCCAAATTCAAACTCCAATCATTTTTATTTGGATTGACCGTTTTTTCAATGATGGACTTGATCTCTCGATTTGACACTTCCGTTTGCCCACTGGTTTGCGGATGATATGCAGTTGACACCTTATGGGTCACATGGTACTTCCTTAGCAATGCCTCCACAGTCCGATTGCAAAAGTACGTGCCTCGATCACTTATGAAAGCTCTTGGAATTCCAAACCTAGATAATATGTTAGACTTGATAAAATCTGCAACAACTTTAACATCATCAGTCCTGGTTGCTTTAGCTTTTACCCATTTCGAAACATAATCAACAAGTAGAATATAAGCATAACCAAAAGATATAGGGAATGTACCCATGAAATCGATGCCCCAAACATCGAAGATTTCGTAAAATAATATGGGGGTTTGTGGCATCTCATTCCTTTTGGATATATTACCTGTCTTTTGACAATTCTCACATAACTTACAAAGATAGTATGAATCTCGAAATAAAGAGGTCAATAGAAACCACATTCTAACACTTTTCTTGTCGTTCTCTTGGCTCCAAAGTGACCTCCACAAGCATAAGAATGGCAAAAAGTGAGTATAGAAGTAATTTCATTTTCAGGAACACACCTTCTTATTACTTGATCGGCACAATGTTTCCATAAATATGGGTCATCGCACACATAGTATTTGGCATCACTTTTGATCATATCTCTTTGAGCCTTAGACAAATCAGAAGGTAACATATTAGTAACCAAATAATTCACAATATTTGTATACCATGGTAATGTTACATTTGCAGAAAATAATTGCTCGTCAGGGAATGTTTCCTGTAGACGAAGTTCATCATCCACATGAATTAAACGACTCAGATGATCTGCGACCCTATTTTCTGTTCCTCTTTTGTCTTTTATCTCCAAGTCAAATTCACTCAAGAGAAGTATCCATCTTATTAATCTCGGCTTTACCTCCTTCTTCGTTATTAAATAACGAAGAGCTGCATGATCAGAGAAAACAATGACTTTAGTACCAAGTAAATAAGACCGAAATTTTTCTAAAGCAAACACAACGGCTAAAAGTTCTTTTTCAGTTGTAGAATAATTTCTCTGGGCATCATCCAAAGTCTTGGAAGCATAGTAAATTGCATGAGAAGCTTTTCCAATCTTTTCACCCAAAACCGCGCCTACTGCATAATCGCTTGTGTCACATATTATTTCGAAAGGAACGCTCCAGTCTGGGGGTTGAATAACTGGGGTAGACGTCAACAATTTTTTCAGTTTATCAAATGCCTTTTTGCATGCCTCATCAAACTCAAAAATCTTCTCCTTTTGTAACAACGTGCATATCGGTAATGCTATTTTGGAGAAGTCCTTGATGAATCTTTGGTAAAATCCTGCATGTCCAAAAAAAGAACGAACTTCCCGCACACTAATGGGATAAGGTAGAGATTGAATAACATCAACTTTAGCTTTATCAACCTCAATTCCTTTAGATGAAACAACCTGACCCAAAACTATATCTTGTTCAACCATGAAATGACATTTCTCAGAATTTAACACAATGCTAGTTTCTATACATCTTTGACGAACAAGTGTAAGGTTATGTAAACAATTATCAAAGGAGCCTCCGTAAACTGTGAAATCATCCATAAAAACTTCTATCATAAGCAAAAGTTTCGAATGGGCACATGAACGTCGTCTTTTCTTGATCTTAAGGGGCAATTACAATCTGAAAATATCCTCAATAACCATCAAGAAAACAATAATAAGAGTGATCAGCTAACCTTTCAAGCATCTGATCAATAAAAGGTAATGGGAAATGGTCCTTGCGAGTTATAGCATTTAATTTTCTATAATCTATACAAACCCTCCACCCATTCTGAACACCAGTAGGAACTAACTCATATTTTTGATTTTTCACCACGGTTATTCCTGTCTTTTTAGGCACCACTTGAACTGAACTAACCCAAGTGCTATCCGAAATAGGATAGATCACTCCAACTTCAAGAAGTTTGAGGATCTCCTTCTTCACTACATCCATCATGGGCGGGTTCAACCTTCTTTGTGGTTGGTGGGAAGGTTTCGCTCCCTCTTTAAGCAAGATACGATGCATGCATGTACTCGGGCTGATTCCCTTGATGTGTGCAATTGTCCAACCAATAGCTGTCTTATGCTCCTTAAGAACCCGCTCAAGTTTTTCTTCTTGTGGTGCACTAAGGTTATTAGAAATAATTACTGGTAACACTCCTTATGACTCCAAGAAAAGCGTATTTAAGATGATTAGGAAGAGGTTTCAGATCTGGAATGGGTGCTTGCAACACAGAAGGTAATAATTTCTCATTAGAAATAGGTAATGGACTATAAGAGGCGTTATATGATTGCTGAAGTGTTGAGAAATCTGAAGTTCTAAGAGGGGGTTGATCTTACGCTTTAAACAATAAAATCAATTAAGGAAATCTGAGTAGGAGGAGTCTAATCAAATAATAAGCTTGGAATGATAAGAGAAGAAAATCTATATTAAAGCAAGGATGATAAGAGATGAGAGATAGAGAGATTGCATCAGAATTTATAGTGGTTCGGCAAACCTTGCCTACGTCCACTCTTTCAAGGCACTCCTTGAGGTTCCACTACTTGCAAGACCTCTTACAAGTTTTTCCTCCAAGCTTCCTGGTGCTTGGCAACCTATCCACCAAGCTTACTGGTGCTTGACAACCTTCCAATCTCTCCAAGCTCTCTCTTGGATATTTCTCTCAAAGTTTACTTCACACTTGATGTAGGTTTACAAAGGTTTAGCTCACTAATAAGAGATAGAAACTTGCTAGTATATGATTACAATAATCCCTTAGCTCCCTCTAAGTCCCAGCCAAGTTTGCTACAACTTCCCTTTTATAGCTGAGCTTCAAAACCCTCCAAATAGCCTCCCAACGGCTATTTTATGTTTCTGCAACGGCTCTTTAACGGCTAGTTTCTGGGCTCACTGTCGACCGTCATATCGTCCGTGACATCGTCCGCCAGCCTTTTCTTGAGCCACGGTCGATCCACATATCGACCGTCACGCCTCACGGTCGACCGTCGCATTGACCGTGACATCGTCCGTCAGGCTCTGTCCAGAAAACCACTTTCCACGGTCGATACACCGATCGACCGTCGCGTCTTCTTAGCCAAGATACATAGGCCAAGGTCGATCCGTCAGCCTATTTTCCGAAGAATATCTTCCGCGGTCGATCCACCTATCAACCGCCATACCACACGCTGGTCGATCCATGCATCGTCCGTCGCCTCGACCGTCAGTACAAAAACACATTAAATACGATTTTAATGCTTTCCAAATTAAGAGATAATAATATTAAACCAATGTTTTATTATCAAATATATATTGACATCATGAAAACAATATCTGAGCTAACAGAATCATTCAGTGTTGCAACAGTCTCGTGCAAATTAGTACTCAAAGACAGCTCCTCATTTTCTTTCACAAGAGGCCTACTAATGGCAACTTCCAATTCATCTTTGCTATCAAGTTCAAAAACTTCTGGTGATAAATAATCAATCACATCAATTGAATATACAAGACCATCATCTGCAGGATATTTCATGGCATCATAAATATTAAACTTAATAGTTTCACCATCAAATTCCATGGTAAGTATGCCACTATGAACATCTATCTTAGTTTTGGATGTCTTTAAGAAAGGTCTTCCCAACAAAATAGGAGTTGTGTGATCACCATTCTCCATTTCAAGCACATAGAAATCAGCAGAGAAAACTAAATCATTAACTTGCACAAGAATATCCTCAACTACACCTTTAGGATAGGCGTTAGATCTGTCAACTAATTGAATCACAATACCAGTTTCATTCAAAGGTCCAAGTTTCAAAGAAGCACATATAGAATATGGCATGACATTGATAGAAACTTCTAAATCTAGCATGGCCCTTTCAAATTTAGTATTACCAATTGTACATGGGATAGTAAACATATCTGGATCTTTACACTTTGTAGGAATTTTTCTTTGAAGAATTGCAGAAACATTTTCACCAACTCTCACCTTCTCACATTCTTTAAGTTTCTGTTTCCTCTTAATTATACACAATTCTTTCAAGAATTTAGCATAACGATGTACTTGTTTAATAGCATCTAAGAGTGGAATATTTACCTCGCATTGGTGAAAAGTCTCATATAAATCTTTATTTTGCTCCTCTCTTTTAGATCCTAATAAAGTATGAGAAAAAGGAGGTACAGGTTTATAATAAAAAAGAGGTGGAAACTTACGTTTAGGTACGTCATCGTCATCGGGAAAGTCTTTGTCCGTAACAATATCTTGCTCTTTTCCTTGCGGTGACGATGCAAGGATTTCCTTTACTGGGGTCTCAATCTCTTTACCACTTCTCAAACTTATTGCACTTGCATTTTCTCTTGGATTTATCACCGTTTGAGAGGGTAATTTTCCTAAATTTTGCGCCTCTAGCTTGTGACTCGCCTTGAAATATGTCGTTAAGTATATCGAAGACGGAGAAAACTATTTACCGGACTAATAGCTAACTACAATGTAGTTAGTGGAAGCACGGGTCGAATCCTCAAGGAATTGGATGATTGAATTAGTCAAAGTGATATGATCTCTAAAATATTTGGAATTAATATGGTTGATTTGTTGAGTTGTTTAAACTAAAGTATTCTAGAAACAATTAACGCTAAGAGATTTATCAAGAAAGAAGTCCTAGGGAATTCCAATCCGAATTAGGGTCTAAATATTTTCTCTATGAATTAAGATGAATAACATCTAAATGAGATGGTCGAAATTGGGGATCGATGAGCGTAGGATTAGTATCGCTCACTGCTAATGAGACGTCGGGTTAGGATCATCTCATTGCATGAATTACAAGGTGAATGTCCATGATCGAGGCTTTAATCCGATCATAGCTCAACAATCGCCGGCTTAAGGTCCTATTGTTGGCAAGTAGTCAAGGCTTTGTATGACTAAGGTTTTGGATTGAGGTGGGTTTAATACCTCAATCCAATGCTCCATCTAAGTCAAGAATGGTAAGTAGGATAGCTTTGGCTTGGGGTGGTTCTAGCACCTCAAGATCTTATCCTAAGATCAAGAGTTGGCCATGGTTCTAGCATGACCTACTCTTTGAGGGATTACATCAAATACCTAACATGCATCTAATGCTCGAACAATTAAATGCAAACATAGATACTCCAAACATTCAAGAGTAGACTTTATTGAAGAAATAGGGAATTGAATCCGAATTCATACAAAGATTCCATCTCACAAACGTTATTACATCAAAGATTACAAGAGAAATCTAAAAGTAACACCTAAGACATCATATAATTCCCAAGGATGAGGATTTTAGTTACTCATCTTGGTTGGACGATTCATAGGAAGAGAGGTTTCATCCATCTTCTTCATTGATCTCCACCTTTTTGAGCCCTCAATCCTTAGGAATGAGAGGAGAAATCTCAAGAGTATAGAGGAGGGAAGAAGGCTGTCAAGAGAGGGAACAAGAGGGAAAGAAGAATCCTCAAATTAGAGCCAAAACCCCTATTTATAGACCCCAAGTCGTGGATCCTCGGATTAGATCCGGGCCGTCCATTTATAACCGTCAGCGATCTTGGATCGATCCGAAGTAAGATTGGATGGGTGAATTATGTATATTTTGTGACTTATCACACCCCCCAACTTGAACTTTGCTAGTCCTCGAGCAAAGCAAAAAGACAAATAAAATCTAACTAGCCACTTTCGTAGGACTCACGATTGCACTTAGCATGTGCAACAAGCCGTTAAACCCCTAGGTTTACCCTAGAGAACGAGTGTTGTCTCGTGAGGGTTTACAGTGATGATACCCACAAACATCCTATTTACAATTGAAATGCTAAGAAACCATACATCAATTCATATGTGATTTAGATTTACTCCACTGTCAAATAATAGAATCATGTGCACAATGATACCCTTCACATCACATAAGTATAAGAAATATGCTAATCAAGATATGGTTATCACCCTTCAAAAACTTTAAAACACTTAATACAATTATAGTATAGTCAAGGAGTCCAAATGTAGGATGTTACCGCACAAATATTTGGGATTTTCAAAATCAACCAAGGCCCAATCTGATTCAGTCATCTCAAGTATTCCACATGTTTGCTGAAATATAATATGGTTGCTCTTTATACTTTTCTCAATTAGTGTGCGAACATGCAATGTCATAATCCCTTAAGCTTTCTTTTGGGCCCTTGTAACGAGCTTTGGGTCAATGGCTCCCAAATCAGTTGGCTTTAGGGCATTGGGTGATAAAGCACCCCTCGGACTTAATTGCTCAAACCCAAAAGGCTACGAATTATAACTAGTCATCACACATATTCTCTTTTTTTTTTCTTTTATATATTTTTTTTCATTGGTATGTGACCGTGCAATGTCATAATCCCTTAAGCTTTCTTCTAGGCCCTTGTAACGAGCTTTGGATCAATGGCTCCCAAACCAATTGGCTTTAGGGCATTATGTGATAAAGCACCCCTCGGACTTAATTGCTCGAACCTAGAAGGCTACGGATTATAACTAGTCACCACACATTTTTTTTTCATTCCTAAGCCGTTTGACGCGAACAATACACGTTGTTACGCACATTGCCCGGTTACTAAGCTTTCGGATTTCCCTACACGAGCATTGCCATTTTTGATTAAGCAAAACATGTTTCCTTCCTTCGACTTCTTAGTCCTTCAAGGTATCAAACTCAAATTGACTAATCAACCCCTCATAAGTGTGCGAATATACAATGATAATGAATTACTCAACCAACTTTAACATGTATCAAACGGGTTAAAGTAGATGAACAATAATATCCAAATCATGATTAGCAAATCCTTATAACTATGTGAAGTTTCGAATATATCATACCACAATCATCCATAAAGGGTAATTGAGTTGAATGTTTCACATAATCATTAATGCAAGTATCTCTCATTTCAAGTGTAAATAAAATTATAAAAAAAAAAAATGGTTATCATGCATGTAATGCATACCCCCCAACTTAAACGGGATTGTCCTCAAGCACGATTGAAGGGTAAGGGAAAGAGATAACCTGGATTGTTGTTTGAGAAACGTATAGGGTGTTCAATCTTGCAAGGACAATGGACATATGTGAGGTATACGAATTAATGAAGAACATGACAGAATTGAGTTTAGTCAAAAGTAAATGTGAAATTTAGAATGTTAGAGGAGTGTAGTGGATGCCTTGCTTAGTCCAATGGCCTGAAAATACAACGAAGATATGCCACGTACAGTCAAATGGAAATAGAGAGAAAATTGAGATATGTTTAACAAAAATTGGACAGCACCTCCTTTGTAAATAGATGATAGCATAAATGCGTACAGCCTGTGAGAATACTATACATAAAAGAAGTACACCCTCTAGCATAAAAATACAAAGAGTAGACCATTCATTTCACTTACCAAAAATACAGTTTACATCCGAATACAAAAATGAACACCAACCCATAACCCTCCAACTATCCACAATACACCAATCAAAATAACAACCATCACAAGGTCCAAATTATCATTAACACAATACAACCATTAGAATAACAACCAGCAAGTGAAAAGATCAAGCCATTCATCCGACTATGTATCATATAATCAAAAAGAAGTCTCCTTTACAACCAACCATGGCATCATGAACTTAAAAATGTTACCATGCCCAAGCATTAACAACACCCCAAAAATATTACAATTCCAGTGAATGTCATTATCATCAATAAAGCTACAACCACAACAACTATCCACTTGTGGTCTCCTCCGGCTGATCCGACTGCCCGGCTGCTGGGATGGAGGTGTCCACAACTGGCTGGTCCGCCAGTAGAGTGCTGACATCTTCCGTCTGCGTGGAGGTCGAAACAGTAGCTGTCGTAGGGCCATCAGGACATATTTTTGCTAAATATGCCAAGACTTGTCGCAAGTCCTGGCGAATTTCCTAATGAGATGACGTGACGTCCACCCTGAGGTTGTGCAAAGAATGTTCAATTTCCTCCAACCGTGTGTTCATAGAGAGGCGAAAATCCTCCAATTCGGAAATTGAATCATCCTCCGAAGGGGATGATAGGACCTGTGGATTAGGCTCATGTGCTGAAGGTGGAGGAGGAACAACTGGTGGAACAACCAGTGGAACAGGCTGCCTACTAACTAGAATGGAGGCAATTTCCTGTTGAGCTTTAGCCATTTTAGAAATGACCTTCCTCCAGGTACTTTGGCCAAAGAAGGATGAGGATGGGGCTTCCATACTAGGCTCATCAGCAGGAAACCAAGGTTGACGCACAAGGAAAGCAGAGATGAGACAAGGGTGTGGAAATGGCTTTGTCTTATTCTTGTTATCAGCATTTTTATGAAAATATTTCATGTCATTGAGAATTAGGGATGGAAAAGGAATGGAAAAATTATGAAGGAGACACCACAAAACCCATAACCAATCACCTATGCGGCGTTGAGGGTGAGCTGTCTGAAAAACATTCTGACGTAGAACATCATCGATGAACCACAATTGTTCATCTAGTTCGCGTCGAAAAATCTCGCCAGTGTAAGCTCGTACTGGAACGATTTCAGACGCAACCCATTTTCGAACAGTGGAATCATAACGGGTAGCAGGGGATGCGATAGGAATATCTAAAATTTTACTGATGGTTTTAGCTATGAAAACTACAGGATGACCCAAAATTTTAGATGTAAACCCTGGGCAATTCGTATCCTTAGATGACTCTGGTGGAATAATTTCCAGATTTTGATAGAAAATCTGGATTAACCTAGGATAAATGATTCTACTTGGTGAGCAAAGCCCTAAAGCTTGGTGTTGCTCCAATAGACGAATGGACGCTATTGACTGTGCATGATTGCGGAAGAAAGGGATATCAAATTTGAATTCAAATTCAAAACCTCGGTTTTTCCAAAGGTCAAGAACAACATCACCAGTGGTCTCTGGCTCTGAAGCTCGGCTACGCTTGCTTGGGGATTGAGGAGGTGGTAGAGAAGAACCAGACGCTCCTGCTGAGGAAGAAGCACCCGGAGCACCCCGTTTCTTCTCCGGCGTCTTCTTGGCTGCAAGCTTCTTCTTTGGCCTCATGGAAGCTAGGATGACGGGTGGATGTGTGGTGGAGAAGCACTGGTGGCTAGGACCGTCGGTAATCGCCGGAGATGTGAGAAATGAGAAGAGAGACTGAAGAGCGTCGGAGAAGAAAATGGGCAAGAAATGCCCTAACTGACACACCAAAGCCTTTAAGTGTGTTTTTAGTGGAAATTGGATCGATCCAATAAGGGCTTGGATCAATCCCAAACACGTGTCATGATCGCAGTGGTGACTTGAGTGACGTGGCAAGGATTTGGATCGATCCCAATTAGACAAGGATCGATCCAAATGGTGACAGAACGGCCCTTTTTGGAGGTCATGTTGGATCGATCCAAACAAGGGTTTGTATCGATCCGAACACACGGTTCCGGATCGATCCAGGATAATTTGGATCGATCCAAATTGTCCCACCAAGTATCGTGCTTACTAAAAAAAATAAATGTGGATCGATCCAAATAAAATGTGGATCGATCCAACCAGTAACAGAACGTATGTCCTGGAAGACCGTTTTGGATCGATCCATTAAGGATTTGGATCGATCCAACGTGTGTTTGTGGATCGATCCCAAGTAAATGTGGATCGATCCACCCTGGAGCGCGACTTTTAAAGCACCCTAAAACTTGTATAAAAATACACGATTTCACTCCAAAATGAATTCTAACTTCTATTTCACCTCAATTCTCCATCATTCATGAATATCATATCATTACAACCACCATTATAACTCACACATGTATTGACTCAAGATCAAACATATATCCAATTTCTACTCAAACAACAATGAAATTTACATAATTAAAACCACTACAAAACAAGAACAAACAATCAAGCATACAAAAAAAAAAAAAATGAACTATGCATGCATTCAGTCAAACATATGACAACAAGCAATTATGCAAATAATAAAAGTTGGGTTGCCTCCCAACAAGCGCTACATTTAACGTTTTTAGCTAGACTCAAAACCAACATATGTCATATAATAGCATTGACAAATTCTTGAAATAAGCCATCTCCGTATGGCTTTACTCACATGCCAATTATCATATAAAGTTTCCATTAAAACACACCATTGTACTATTTTTCCAATATTCGCCCGAAGTAAATCACCATCTCGATTTAGGATATTATTTAGTTTGAAAAGTCCATTCAAGATCATGAAATAAAACTTGGACTCAGTATTTGAAAGTAACCTCCTGGTGTATACTTTTGAGATGATGGTTTTACTAGATGGAAAATCCCATGGTTGTCTCCACCATGGCTCCACACAAACTTTGCTCAATTTGTTGTGTTCATTATACATGGGTAAAATCTCATTCATTCTTTTACATACCTCTAATACCGGTGAAATATCACAACATGTCACATTTTGATTCGCCATATCGTCACAAAAAACTTCATACATCGGTAAATCGATATCATTCTCATCATTTCTCAAGGTAGATATGTCTTTATAAAATGCTTCATAAATCGGAGATTCAATATCATCCAAATTCTCATTAAATTCACTCACATGTTCATGGAAAGCCTCATAAACTGGTAAATCAAGATTACACACATCCTTATTCAAATTAGGCATTATCTCATAAAACGCTTCATACACCGGCAAAATATTCGTCAAACTATTGCCCTCATATACATTGTTCCCATCGGCAATATAATTATTACAAGCATTGTGAGGGAACATGATTGGCTTATTCATAAGTTCATCAATCTTATCAATCATGAAACAATCCTTGTCATCAAATGGAAACTTAGAAGTATGGAATATATTCAATCGCATTTCCATATTACCAAAAGTTACGGTCATCACTCCATTCCTACAATTGATCAAAGCATTAGCAGTAGCTAAGAATGGTAGATCTAGAATGATTGGCACTGTCGTTTTGAGTTTCATTCCGGGTTCCATGTCAAGAACGACAAAGTCCACCGGAAAAATGGCTTGCTCCACCTTAACTAAAACATCTTCAACTATACCCCTAGGTTTTTTAATTGACCGATCGGCAAGTTGAAGTGTCATTGCCGTCGGTTGAAGTTCTCCAATCCCATATTCACAATATAGAGAATAGGGTAAAAGATTTACACTTGCCCCTAAATCAAGTAATGCATTTTCAATCAATTTATTCCCTATAATGCATGAAATAGTTGGTGTTCCGGGGTCCTTGAGTTTAGGAGGTGTATCAAATTTGAGAATTGAACTTACTTGTTCGGTTAAAAGAATCTTCTTAGACACATGAGACCGAGTTTGGCGTTTATGTGTACAAAGTTCTTTAAGAAATTTAGCATATGAAGGTATTTGCTTGATAGCATCAAGTAGAGGAAGATTAATCTGAACTTTCCTAAAATTTCCATCATATCTTCTAGCTTATGATTTCCAAAGGGAGATGATGATGGATTGATAAGAGCCGAAGGAAATGGAGCTTTTGGAATATAATTTCTAATAGGTGGCTCATTCACTAATGGTGTTGAATCAATAGGATTAGATGATGACGGTTTACAAGATGTGTGAGAATCATCAACAATATGTGGAGATACATGGTCATGCTTATCTTCTACATCTTTAGGCATATCAACATTTGGATAAGTCTTACCACTTCGAAGAGAGGTTACCGCTCGAACCTCTTCATGCGTAGGCTTAACAAAATGTTGTCCTTTAGGATTCATTACCGGTTGACTTGGGAGTTGACCCTCCTCTCTCCTTGCTAAAGCATTAGCAATTTGACCCATTTGTATTTCAAGTTTAGAAATCGATTGAGAGTGAGAATGCAGCAGTTGAGTACTTGATTCGAATGAATCCAATGCTTTAAGGAGCTTTTCTTCAATAGATGTGTCACGTTTTGGTGCTTGTGTAGCTTGTGGAGGAGGAGCTTGATATGTAGGTGGTTGTGCTTGATAATGGGGTTGAGGTTGATACGATATTTGTGCATAATTTGGTGCATGAGGTAGAGAATATGGTGGATGTGTTACATGATGTGGAGGATATGGTTGGGGTGGTTGTGGGTGATAAGGAACTTGAGGTTGATGAGTGGGTTGAGGTTGAGATATTGGAGGAAAAGGTGGCCTTTGATGATAGTTTGAGTTTTGAGTTGGTAGAGGTCTAGGGTTATATGATGAAATTGGTTGTCCGGGATGTCTCCATGAAGAGTTAGGATTATAGTTGGGTTTGGATTGTCCATAGATGGCATTTACATGTTCTTGTACAAGTTCGGGGTATTGACATGCTAAATGACAATGAGTCACATCATGGCCCGGTGTTGAACAAAGAAAGCATAATTCACCCGATGGTGGAGAAGGAGCAAAGTTTGGCAAAGAAGGAGAAGGAGTAGATGTAAAATAGTTTGATGAAGGAGTAACATTAGGAACTTGATTCAAAGAATAAGCAAGGACTTGATCAAACTTCCTATTCAATGCATCAATTTGTTGTGCTACTCGTGTAGCATCGGATAATTCTAAGACTCCCCTAAGATGAGATTGCTCTTTAGTGTTAGTCTCTACGACATTCCTAGATGTGAATGCATGATTTTGAGAATTTATAGCAAGTTTACCAAATAACACCCAAGAATCCTCATAAGGATTAGTCATGAATACTCCACCACAAGCCGTATCAACATCTTGTTGGTGGTGTAATTTAAGACCATTATAGAAATAATCTACAAGAGACCATTTTGGAATTTGGTGATGAGGACATTTTCTTAGAAGCTCCCTAAACCACTCCCAAGCATCATGGAATGGTTCGTCATCTAATTGACGAAATGTAGCTATTTGAGTTCTCATGGCATGGGTCTTAGCAATAGGGTAAAATTTTTCTAAGAATGCACTTTGTAATTGATCCCATGTAGTAATGGTTTGAGGTTCTAAGGATCCAAGACAATACTTGGCTTTACCTTTCAAAGTGAAAGGAAAGAGTTTTCAATTTCATAGCATCTTCGGGTAAATTGGGAATTTTAACCGTAGAACTCTTTTCAACGAATTCTTCAAGATGGGTGTAAGGGTCTTCATTAGGTAAACCATGAAAATTTGGAAGGTATTGAAGAAATTGGGGTTTGAACTCATAATGGGCAGCATGTATAATAGGTTGTTGTATGCCCGACATAGGAGCAAAATTAGAAGGAACATAATAGTCCTTCATACTCCTACGATCTCCATTAATGGCATCTTGGTTGACACTATCCCCGTTAGGATGATGTCCGTTTTCCATAGCTATAGACTTTTGTGTGCGCAAAGATGTTCTAGAGTCTAAGTATGCTTGTAAATTAATGTCTAATTCAGGATCACTATCATTCATTCACAAAAGACACCACAAAATTAGGGATACTTTACAGTGAGCTGGTCCAAGAACTCTTTGGTCTTGATCTGTAGATGATTTGCTTCGCCGCTCGGAAGTTTCACCTACCAATGCAAAGAAATAGTTATGTAAGACAAATTCTTTTTGTTATTTTATAATATGCAAAAATAAAAAACAGACTAATTGTAAAGAGTTATATCAATTGAGTAATTCAACTAATCTAATTCCCCGGCAACGGCGCCATTTTTTACTCGCCTTGAAATATGTCGTTAAGTATATCGAAGACGGACAAAACTATTTACCGGACTAATAGCTAACTACAATGTAGTTAGTGGAAGCACGGGTCGAATCCTCAAGGAATTGGATGATTGAATTAGTCAAAGTGATATGATCTCTAAAATATTTGGAATTAATATGGTTGATTTGTTGAGTTGTTTAAACTAAAGTATTCTAGGAACAATTAACGCTAAGAGATTTATCAAGAAAGAAGTCCTAGGGAATTCCAATCCGAATTAGGGTCTAAATATTTTCTCTATGAATTAAGATGAATAACATCTAAATGAGATGGTCGAAATTGGGGATCGATGAGCGTAGGATTAGTATCGCTCACTGCTAATGAGACGTCGGGTTAGGATCATCTCATCGCATGAATTACAAGCTGAATGTCCATGATCGAGGCTTTAATCCGATCATAGCTCAACAATCGCCAGCTTAAGGTCCTATTGTTGGCAAGTAATCAAGGCTTTGTATGACTAAGGTTTTGGATTGAGGTGGGTTTAATACCTCAATCCAATGCTCCATCTAAGTCAAGAATGGTAAGTAGGATAGCTTTGGCTTGGGGTGGTTCTAGCACCTCAAGATCTTATCCTAAGATCAAGAGTTGGCCATGGTTCTAGCATGACCTACTCTTTGAGGGATTACATCAAATACCTAACATGCATCTAATGCTCGAACAATTAAATGCAAACATAGATACTCCAAACATTCAAGAGTAGACTTTATTGAAGAAATAGGGAATCGAATCCGAATTCATACAAAGATTCCATCTCACAAACGTTATTACATCAAAGATTACAAGAGAAATCTAAAAGTAACACCTAAGACATCATAGAATTCCCAAGGATGAGGATTTTAGTTACTCATCTTGGTTGGACGATTCATAGGAAGAGAGGTTTCATCCATCTTCTTCATTGATCTCCACCTTTTTGAGCCCTCAATCCTTAGGAATGAGAGGAGAAATCTCAAGAATATAGAGGAGGGAAGAAGGCTGTCAAGAGAGGGAACAAGAGGGAAAGAAGAATCCTCAAATTAGAGCCAAAACCCCTATTTATAGACCCCAAGTCGTGGATCCTCGGATTAGATCCGGGCCGTCCATTTATAACCGTCAGCGATCTTGGATCGATCTGAAGTAAGATTGGATCGATCCAAGATGAGGAAAAGATCATACCTTTCTGTGGAAAGGAAATATGGATCGATCCCATTTAAATGTGGATCGATCCAATTTGTACCCAAGAATAAGTGCTCTTGGGAAAAGAAATATGGATCGATCCCATGACGTTTTGGATCGATCCATTTTGTACCGATCTCTCTAGGAAGAGATATTTGGATCGATCCATTAAGAAACCGAATCGATCCAACATTGGATAAAAAATATGGTCTTCTGGAAAAAGATCGGGATCGATCCAAAATGTCCTTGGATCGATCCAAATTGTCCGGATCGATCCAAATTGTCCGGATCGATCCGAATTAAGCTGAATCTGTATAATTGATGTCTTTTGGTTCGAAATCAATGCAACTCTCTTCGTAAGCTCTTGTACCTGAAACCATAAGAAAAGATATTAAAAACGCATTGCTTGAGAGCTAACAAAGCCCAGTTGAATGGGTGAATTATGTATATTTTGTGACTTATCAGCTTGCTAATTGCAGTCGCCATCTGGCCTACCTGATGTTCCAAACCTTGGATACTAGCCTTTGCCTCTTGTTGAAATTGTTTAGTTTCCTGTTGAAATTGTAAAGTATTAATAGAAAGGGATTTAACAATATCTTCTAAAGACATACTAGAAATAGAAGTTGGGTTTGCTTGTTGTCTCGGGGGGTATGGCGATCTATATGGTTGATATTGCTGGCCAGTTGGGCGAAATTGAGTTGCAGGCTGATTTACTTGCAGATTCCCGTAGTTGAGATTGGGATGATCCCTCCATCCCGGATTATACGTGTTCGAATAGGGATCATACTTCCTTTGCGGTAGTCCAGGGAAACTACCCGTTGCATTTACTTGTTCCATGGGTTCCTCTTGAAGAGTTGGGCAAATATCGGTTCAATGACCTGTCACCGAACAAATTCTACAAACATTCGCTGTTTGCATATTGCCTACAACCAATTGATGAACAAGAGAAGTTAGACTCGCAATCTGTTGTTCAAGGGATTAGACATTTACCTCATTAATATGTTTTGAATAAGAATCAAGTCTAGTATTAAATTGTTGAGAATTAGCAGTCATATTTGCAATCAAGTTCCTCGCGGCTTCAGGCGTTTTATCCACCAAAGCTCCTCCACTAGCGGCATCAATCATACTCCTGTCAGTGGTTAGTAAGCCCTCATAAAAAATATTGGATAAGTAATTGCTCACTAATTTGATGTTGGGGACAGCTTGCACAGAGTTTCTTGAAACGTTCCCAATACTAGTGTAAAGACTCTCCGTTATGTTGCCTTACACCACAAATCTCTTTCCTAATGTTGGCCGTCCTTGAAGCTGGAAAATATTTCTCCAAAAACAATCTCTTCATTTCATTCCATGTGGTAATACTCCCGGAGGGTAACTAATAAAGCCAATCTTTAGCTGAATCCTTCAAAGAAAATGGAAAGCCTCTCAATTTGATCTGATCTTCAGTCACCCCCATAGGTTTCATACTTGTTCACACAACATGAAGCTCCTTTAGATGCTTGTGAGGATCCTTACCTGCAAGTCCATCAAAAGTGGGTAAGAGATGTATTAGTCCATATTTGAATTCAAAAGTAATAGCAACATCCAAAGTAGGGAATGTAATGCATAAGGGTTGTTGATTCAAATCTGGGGCTGCAAGCTCTTTCAAAGTCAGATTCCCGGCCATGAGTTCTTCCTCTTCTAATTCTGAATCACTAGAAATAGGAGATCAAGAGTCAAATTGTTCTCCTCAGAGTTTCCCCGAGCTATCCTCCTCAACCTGCGCAAAGTTCTTTCTATCTCTGTATCGTACTGCAAATCATCTTGATTAAAAGATCGGATTATATTCATAAATAATCAAGAAGACTCTGATAAACCAAGAAAAAAAAATTAAGAAAAAAAAATCTAGAGTAATAAAGATAAATAAAAGAAACGATGGTGAAGCACTAATAAACGAAGTAAACTTTTTTTTTTATGAAATAAAGATCACTATAAGCACAAAAATCAACTAGAATCATTCCCCGGCAACGGCGTCAAAATTTGATGTGTTGTCGCATGCACTCGAAAATAAAACCAATACTCTTGAACATAAATGTAGTAGTGCGAGTACGAGTCGATCCAACGAAGAGTGTCTAATATAAGTTTTATGCTATGTGATCGAAGATGGGGGGTTTTGAGTAAAACGAAAACAGAATAGAAATAATCTAAAGCGAAGAAACGAGTTGAATCAAGAGAACAAACCTTGGTCTAAGTCAACATCCACCATCGGAATCTTTATAGCTGATCATTGATGCAAGTATAAATCAATTCATATCATGAATATTTACCGTTCGAATTAAATTCGAATCTCTTCTCGATCATAGTTAATTAGAAACAAGCGATCTAATTAACCCTAACTACTAAACAACTTAAGACAAGCGCTGTAGATTTAATCTAGTAGCAGCCTTAAGAATAGGGAGATCGATGAAGCTAAACAACACAAACACAAGTGGTTGCATTTAATTTAGTCGAACGTTCTTCCTAAGATCTAACAATCTCTTAAACGCAGTAGATCATTAAACCCTAGTTGACTTGCAGATTAGAGGGATCTAATCTACCTAGCAGTAGATTGCGATGAATAATATACTAGTAGGCTTCCTAGCAATTAAATAAGACAATCATGAAAATAATCACAGAAAAACATTCAATACTCGAGTATAAACTGAACAATAAAAATAGATTAGATCTCACAGTTTCATTGATTCCAAGGTTTCAATTTCCTTGACCAAGAATGAAGATCTAGCCACACAGGGCCATCAAGAACAATCCTCAAAAGATTCTAATAATCTAAAGAAAACCTAGGAAAAATATAAAAGAGTAGAAAGTAGCAGCTAAAAGTATCTAAGAATCCCCCCTCAAACCCTAGAAAGAGTCTTATTTATAAGCCCAAAGTTTCTCTATCATCAGATTAAATCTGAACCGTTGATTTTGTTCACTACGAAGGTAGGATCGATCCTTCCCAGAGTGTAGGATCGATCCTTTGCATCAAAATCTTCAATTTCTGGCTACTCCCGAGTTGGATCAATCCTTCCCAGAGTGTAGGATCGATCCTTTGCATCAAAATCTTCAATTTCTGGCTACTCCCGAGTTGGATCGATCTTTCCAGGGGTGTCGGATCGATCCTGCTCAGTAGGATGGATAGGAGGATCGATCCTATGTGATCAGCTGAAAAGTATGCGTTCTGTCAGGTCTGCTGCATAGACGGATCGATCCTACTAGGGAGAGGGATCGATCTTTCTTTCCATAGTATTTACTGTTTTGCCATCCAGACTGCCATTGGTACTAAAATCGCCGTAACTTCCTCTAGGAAACTCGGAATCACGAACTGTAAAATTCTCCAGAAACTAGACTTCAAAAGCTTTTCAACAATATATGGAACATAATATGGTTCTTCATAAACATGTACAGTTTAATACTTAAAGTTGATTCATATACTCTTTTCAGCTTATTTTTTAACTTAAGGGCTTCAATTGCATCCTAACTCAAAATATAAGAATAATGAGTGTATTTAGCTATCAAATAAGCACAGGAGACCAAGTATTAAATGATAAAAATATAACATTATGCATCCTCATCAAACTGTTCACCAAAACTTGGATGTTGCCGTCAAGTCTTGATCTTCTCGGTTGCTTTCTTGCTTTCAAGTCACAGTACATCCCGGGCTTGTAACTCGGATATCCTCGGCCACTTCGATCGACCAGATACACCTCTTCGTACTCCTAGCACGAACGCTCCCCCATCACAGAACATCCACGTCTCGCATGACGATCGCGGTGCTACCATCTTCACCATCATCAACCTTGCCATCTCTGACGTCCTTCTTGTACTTCCTGCACTGCTTCTTTACATGGCCTGCTTTGCCATAGTAATTACAAGTGACACTTTTCCTTATCGCTTGGTTCACTGCCACCATAGACTCTGAGCCTGTCTGCCTTGTTCCAGCAGCCTTCCGTCTGGTCTCTTCGTTCAGCAAATAGCTTGTAACTTGGCTCAGAGATACCGATCCGTCAGGCGCTGAGTTGCTGAGCGAGACTACCAAACTCTCCCAAGAATCTGGCAAAGAACTAAGCATGATAGATGGCTTCAGGTCGTCATCCAAATCCATCTTCATGGTTGCAAGTTGATTGACGATGCTCTGGAACTCATTCAGGTGCTCGGCTATCGACCCTCCATCCTGGAACTTCAGATTCACAAGCCGTCGGATCAAGAAAGTTTTGTTTCCAATAGACTTCCTCTCGTAAAGCTTGTCCCAAAGATCTTTTACTATCCTTGTCGTCGACACGTGATGGTAGACGCAATCTTCCAAACATTGTCGGATAGTTGCCAAGGCCTTCCTGTCAAGCTTGTTCCATTCTCCTTCCTCCATCTCTTTAGGCTTCTTTTCTAGTCCATGCAGAGGCTCGTAGAGATCCCTGCAGAATAAAAGATCCTCCATCTTTGTCTTCCATAGGTTCCAGTTGTTCCCGTTCAGTAGAATCATCCGTACAACATTGGCGTCCATCTCGCTTCTGCAAGAATCCAAAACCAATATGCTACATATCTTGATTAGGAACTTAGAATCTTGATAAGGGATTCAAATCCCCCTAATCTCGGAACCTAGGCTCTGATACCACTTGTTGAGTAATCTGAGGGGTCCCAGCGATGCTGGCATGCCAGATAATGACGGGGATGTCGCAGCGGAAGAGAAACAACCAAACCACAAAGAAAAAAAATGGAGACAAGGATTTACGTGGAAAACCTACCAGCAACAACTGGAAGGAAAAAATCACGGGCAGCAGAGGAAATCTTCATAATGAGAGAGAGATTACAAAACCCAAACCCTAACAGGGACAAAGAGATCTCTCTCTAGGATTGCCTACTCTCACACCTCTCACAATAGGGAAGGATCGATCCTACTCAAGGGAATGATCGATCATTGTATGCACGAGATTGATGAATTCTAAAATCCCGAAAAAGATCGATCCTAATATCGATCCTACATCGACCTTTACAAAAGTGTGCTCTCTGCCTCTTTTGTTTACCAAGTAGGATCGATCCTTCTCTTCAAGAAAGATCGATCCTATTGCTGTCGTCATCCTCATGAGAGGAAAAGTCAACATGGGAGAAAGGTGATGGTGTGAGGTGGAGGGCGATGGACAAGGCCGGCCCAATCAATTTTGGGGCCCTAGGCAAAGAAATGAAACGAGGCCCTTAAGTATTTACTAATCACAGTTAATAAGAAGATTAAATTAACTAAATATGATAAGCTTATTTAAAAATCATCCTTCTAGCTTTTTGGGCTGCGAAAGTACTCATTAACTTTTTATATTCAAGTTTACCTAATATATCTTTTTCAATAGATAACATAGCGAATCCATTTAATTTTTCTTGTGACATGGTTGATCGCAAGTAAGATTTTATTAGCTTCAATTTTGAAAAGCTTCTTTCTGCGGAAGCAACCGTTACAGGTATTGTCAACAATATTCTATACGCGCTAGAGGTATTCGAAAAACAATATAGTCTTTTGATATAGTTCAGGATTTGAATTGGATTGTTATTTTCTAATGGCAAAACTTCTTTCAAAAGCTTTAGTTCATGATATAAATCCAAGCCATCAATATTGGAAGATTGACCATTTCTTAAAAAGTTTTCAAGATTAAGACAATATTTCTTCAAACCCTCATCATCTAGTGATTGTAATTTTTTCAAACTAAATAGAGAACCAAAAATATGCTCATATAATTTAAATTGCTCAAATCTAGTCTCAATCGAAGCAATATCTTGATCTACTGTGTAAATAAAATAATTTATTCTAAAAGACTCTTCGGGTGATTGTATTATATTCTCATTACTATTTTCCTCAAATTGCTTTTTCTATGAATCACTCTCTTTTCTTGGAACATTGGTTCTATTTCCATATCATTTGCAATTTCTTTAGATGAAATCAAAGCAGATGCAAATCCAGTTTCTTGATATTTTCTTAAAAAACAAAGAAGACCATTTAGTTGATCTATAACAACATCAATATGCATATCTTTAGACTGTAGAATTTTACTAACTGAATTAACAACAAATAATATATCATACCAAATAACCGTGCTTAGCAAAAATTCAAAATTTTCCATTTCATATGTTGCTAAACATCTAGCTTCACTGCTAGTCTTAGGATCTTCACTTAGTTTTGCTAATTGAAGTAAAGCATCTCTAATTTGTGGTGCTTGGAATCTAATTGCCTTAATACTGTCGATGCGACTTTCCCATCATGTTTGTGATAGTGCTTTAAGAAACAAAGTAGATATATGATCTTGAAGAATTTTCCATCTTTTTATTGAAGAAGAAAACAAAGAATATAAACGTTGCACAACTCCAAAAAAAGACAGCTTTAGAGCAAGAGTTAGCCATATCACAAAGTACTAAGTTAAGATTATGACAACCACATGATGTATAGAATGCTCTAAGATTTACATCTAGTAGTTTTTTTTGTACCCCTTGTTGTTTACCTTTCATATTAGAGCCATTGTCATATCCTTGTCTTCTTATATCATCAATATCAACTTCAAGGTTTTTTATTGCACTTATAAGTTCATCAAAAAGTCCTTTTCCTGATATATCATCTACTTCTAGGAACTGTACAAAATACTCTTCAATTTTTATTGGAGTTATTGTCACATCTACGCATAGCAAAACAAGTGTCATTTGTTCTTTGTGACTAATATGAGGAGTGCAAGCAAGTATAATAGAAAAATATTTTGCTTTTATAATATTATTAACAATGATATTCTTAACTTCCAATGACAATAATTGTATTAGTTCATTTTGTCTTTTATGCCCGAGATAATGGTTATGAATTTCACCACTTTGAATACGCTGAATATGTTCTTGCATTACCGGATCAAATTCTGCAATCATTTCAATCAAACTCAAAAAATTTCCATTATTTTCTTGATATACCTTTTCATTGGTACCACGAAATGCTAAGTTATTTTTAGCCAAATTCTTAACAATAGAAATAATTCTAAATAATACTTTCTTCCAATAGTCTTTTTCCATATTAATTTGTTCTTGAACACTTTTATCTATTGTCTGATCCTTTAATATTCTTATTTCTAACTCTATCCAAGCATTCATGTTGGTAATGTGTTCATTACTTGTTTCATGACTTTTAAGTTTAGTACTAAGATTTTTCCAATCTTTAGTACCTTCATTAGCTAATTGGCTCATGTTGGATTTTAAGCTAAATAACTTGCAACAAAAGCAATATACTTTATCACAAGCTTTCGAATACAGTAACTATTTTCTATCATGCTTTTCTCCATTTGGTAGTTTTCTAATATAATGTGATATGGAAAAATGTCTATTGAATTCATCTTTAGGAAAACTTAGAATATTCTCTCTTATTGGACCTTTTTCTACTATTAAATCTCTTAATTGTAGATAAATTTCATTCCAATATCCCGGATCATATATATTTGTAGAAGTGCAAACTAATATCTTATGAGAAACTTTACCTTCTTTAATTGCTCCATTTTCAACTAAATTTTCTTCATGATTATTTTTATCATCTTCTAAACTTAATTTGCTATTGTCCAATTCAGATGTAGTATTTGATTGGTTAATTACATCTTCAGTTGAAGTTGCTATAGGCTTAGTTTTATTATTTGTAACAAATCTATCAAGAGCTCCTTTTTGAGATTGTATCAATTCATCTATTTTTCTTTTTTTCATACACTTCTCATGTCCCGAATCATATTTTCTAGACGACATAGTGGAAATGTAAAATAAAATAATCCTCAACAAATTTTATATATATAAAAACTATCCAAAAAACAAGTTAAGAACGATAAAACCTGATTTGGAGTGGGGAGGGATGGATGGCAAAGTATTTAGATGAAGACATCAAAGCCTTGCAAGAGATGCACGACAAGCACAACAAATTAAGGACCGAAAGCTGGTGGCAACTAGAACGTTGAGATGGCAGATGGTAGGGAGCATGGCGAAGATGGTAGGGAGCATGTAGAAAGAAGAGAAGATGAAAGGTAGAAGATAAAGGCTATGAAGAGGGAGTAGAGGTAAGTAAAAAAAGTACTAAATGACAAATTTTATCGACACATGTCCATATCAAGTTCCAAAAATTATTCTTGAAACATGTACAACCTTTCTATTTTTGGCAGCTGAAGTGACCCTCTTATTAGGATCTAACAGTTACTTTTGTAATAATTAGAAGGCTAGCTTTTTTTTTTTGGGCCCAACGGCTTGGTGGATAGGTGATACTTTTGTAATAAAATGGTAGCTTTTTTTTGGCAGCTGAAGGGACCTTTTTATTATGAAAATAACTTAGCTTCATTGATGTATCCCCTCTTGGGTAGTATTTAATTTTGGGGGCCCCTCTTTTAGATGGGGCCCTAGGCAACTGCCTAACTTGCTTATAGCTAGGACCGGCCCTGGTGATGGATTCTGGCCGCCCGAGAGATAATAGAGTCATAGTTTCCATAGAAATTGAATGAATGTTTTATTTTTTAATTTTTTTTTATCTACTTTAGGTTTAAATTTTAAAATCAGATAGATTAATCATGTAATCACATCTCGAGGCAAGAAGAGAGAGAGAGAGAGGTTGTGGACGTGGATGTGCCAGTTATCCAAATGACATCCAAATGAAGACATGAGAACCCGAGAAAGTTCAACTATATATCCATAATTAGAGAATTTTTTGCCAAAAAGGGACCCCCTATGTTCCATTTTGGAGCCCTTAAGCCTGTTTTCTTGCAAATCAGGGTCCATATTTTAAAAAATTCCAATGATATCCTTCAACTTTGATGGCATGATATACATGCCATCACATGCACATGATGTGCCATAGTCATGGTGGCTGCCACATGACGTGCCGATGCATCCCCATACATGGTTCATGTATATTAATAAAATATAATTATTTTCATATATATTATTAAAAGAATTTTTTTTTGCATGATGTAGGTCAATCATGGCATGATACGTAGTAGGTAGACCCCATTTATATTAATAATATTATTTAATACACTGCGTATATCAAAATGTTTCTACGTGTGTAAAAATTTTTTTTTTCTTACAAACACGCTTGCAGATATTTTTGTAAGCGTATAAAAAAATTTGCTCCCGTGATAGCATTTTTTGTGCGTGTTTGTTTTTCTAAGTGCAAATATTTTTGTGAGCGCATATAAAATTTTATGTGCAAAAATATTTGCTAAATATATATGCGTTTACAAAAATATTCGCAAGTAAAAAAGCAAAGACGCACAAAAAAATGCTACCATACGTAAAAAATTTTATACACTGGCAAAAGCATTTGCCTACGTGTTTGTGAGCGAATAAAAATTTTTGCACGCGTAAAAATATTTAATAATATATATTAAAATAATTATATTTTATTATTATAAGTGGGCACGCATGATGATGCATTGATGTGCATGATGCTGCCACGTCAACACGCCCCGTCATGTGGCATGGCATGGGTGATGCCATAGCAAAAAGCGAGGAGCAGTTTCGGGAAAAAGAGCTTTTGCGGCTCTGATTTGCAAAAATATAAAGGGGTCCAGAGAATTTTTTGCTGAATTGGGCCCCCATAGTTCCCTTTTTGCACTTCCACCACCTAAGGTTTTTTGGCAAAACAAGGCTCCTAAGCCACTGAAACCCCAAAATGCCCCTTAGTGGCTGGATGCCATCAGCCATGTCATGATTATACAACATGACGCGGCATGGCATGGACAATAAAAAATATGCGATGGGAGCGGCATATCCCAAGACATAGGTTAGTACCTACAGGTGGCGCTCTCTCACCGTATAATGTAAGAAACAACCCCTAAGAAAAAATCCCGTCGCATTAAATGCCACAAGATATGTGATGGCGATGAAGTCCTCCGGCCACTCACATCCTCTCCCATGGTTCTCCACTTCTCCAACCACATCTTTTTTTTGGCGCACTCTTAGCCCCCTTCTCTCCCCTTCACATCCATTTACATCCTCATTCCACTCCAATCCACCCATGATCATCTGTGTACATGCGATAAGGAGCATCCAACTTCACTGTTACTTCAATTGGGATGTTATAAACTACGAGGGGCTTGGTTTTTACCGCTGGGGTTCTAGCTAACTCGAGGAGTTCTCATTGGATCTATCATATGTTGAACTTAAGTCACACTTCTACACGTGTCTAATCTATCTCATGTCGACGTCAACCTGTTCTTAAGCTTTGAGATGCCCAACAACCTTTACAGATCATTCATCCGCCTAGACAATGACAGAGACTTGGCAGCACTATTCCATCTTCTTGGTTCGCCATCCTGTCAACCCATTAGAGTATTCACCTCCTCGGTACAAGTAGATAATACCAGGCAGGCCTCACGTCCACTATTTTATTGATTAATGTCTTTGTTTCGCTTCTAATGATAGCCTATATTACCTCAGTTGCGACAACCACGGTACGCTATTGAAGACGGCATCTATCGGTCATGGGTTGGGCGACATTGATTTAAACATCTCAACCAGGAGACAACATAGGCGAGGATTTTGAAGCAGCAATAGCAGGGGTAAGCGAGGATTTTGGAGAGATGAGGATCAACGGCCTCATATAGAAGGCGGATGGGTAAACTGTCTCATAATAGCATTTAAGTTTTTTATAAGCCCTTAAGGTCTGTTTCTACCCATTCTTGAGAGTAAAAAAATAAGAACAACGCGTAAATACTCCAAACAACGCGTATGAACTCATCGTTTTTGTGTGAGTGTGATCTCTTATGCATGTGCATGTATAAATTCTTATTCGCGTGAATGAAAGTATTTGTACGCGCGTATAAATGTACGTGCATGTCTACCGTTTTATGTGCATAAGAATATCTGCCTTACGTATTTCATGCGCGTTTCAATCTATTATACGTGGGTATTAAGTACGTATGATGATTTTGTCCAGCTGACCCATGATCTCCTGGATTGCGTAGACGTGAAGATGGACCCCGTCATGTACACATACGAAGCATCTAAATCTGAATCTTCATTCACATTCATTCGCACATCACCAAAGCAAATAAGGTTGAGAGATACAAACAGTGCTATCTTGGAGAAGTTTTGACCGATGCTCCTTCTCCGCTTGGAAGGTGCTCCGTCAAAGTCTCTAACACTCAATCAAAAAGATAGGAAATATTAGCACTAGTACTTTTTTTTTAATAAGAAAAAGAAAATAACTAATTGAAATAAAACTACACTAAGCAATTAACTTAACTACTATTTATTCCCTAGCAACGGCGCCAAAATTTTGATACGCCTTGAAAAGTGTCGCAGTCTTAACAAGTACTCCAAAATTAGAAATTTATAATCCAAATCACTAACTAACTACTTTAGGGATAGATAGCAATGAGTCCGAGTCGATCCACAGGGAAAAAGAGTATTAAGCCTAATTACCTTGTATAGTTCTATATCAAAAGATTGGAAAAGCAAAGGATTTTTGGGTTTAAACTACTCTTAACTAAACTGAATAATAATATGATGAGAAAACGCCAAGAGATTTCTAATCCATAATAAAGACTAACTAGGTCTTCCTAGGATGAGAGCAAATCAATTAATCATCGATGGTTTTAACTAGTTTATAGGGGTAATGGCTAGTTCTCCCTATCACTTAACAAGTTCTGGCTAGGATTCCTCGTCGTCAATGATATCAAGAATGGATATTGCTATATAAACAAGATGGTTCTAGCATCATGAGGTCACCAAATAGAATGTATCAAGGATTAGAAGTTATCCTAGTTGTTCTAGCACTAGCGTAGTGGTACTAGCATTACGAAATCCCTAATCTTGAATTAAGATGAATAACGGATTAAGAGTAGGTCATAATGGTTCTAGCATTATGTGTAATGGTCCTAGCATCACAAGACTCTTAATCTCGAGAAGAAAATCCTCACATCCATGGTTCTAACATGAATGTTTTGATGAGAATCTCTAATCTCAAGCCCTAACATGCTCAAGACCTAGATCTATTGCATATAAGAACAAATCATTCATCCACAATAATAAAAATCACACCAATAGATATAAAGAGAATAAAATTAATCCATTCAAACCATCAAAATATGTTTACATGTTCAAGTCCATAGGAAACCTTAGAAAGATCTCTTATCAAATCATAGAAATCCCTAGACTAGGGTTTAGTTACTCATCTTAGAGATGAGATCCATTGATGAAGGTTGATGAAGTTCTTCCGCCATGGGTTTCCTCCCAAAGATCTAACCTAATTTTTGTAAAAGAAGGAAGAAAAAGGGACCAAGAAGGCTCTGTCAAAGGGTCAAGGAAAAGCCCCCCCACATCCTAAAAGATGCCTATTTATAGCCTATGTATCACCCTTAAGTCGGATTAGATCTGGGCCTTTGATTTTCTTCACTGCAAAGGTAGGATCGATCCTTCCATGGATGTAGGATCGATCCTTCCATGGGTGTAGGATCGATCATTTGCATCAAAATCTTCAATTTCTGGCTACGCCCGAGTCAGATTGATCCTTCCAGAGGTGTAGGATCGATCCTGCTCAGTAGGATGGATAGTAGGATCGATCCTACCGTGACCATCTGAAAAATATGCGTTTTGTCAGTCTACTGCATAGAAGGATCGATCCTACTAGGGAGAAGGATCGATCGTTTTTTCCTGAGTAGTTACTATTTTGCCATCCAGACTGCGCCATTAGTACTAAAAATCTCGTAACTTCTTCTAGAAAACTCGGAATCACGAACCATAAACTTGTCCTGAAACTAGACTTCAAGAGCTTTTCAACCATATATGGAACATCATCTGGTTCTTCTTGAGAAAGTACAGTTTAATCTTCAAATATAATCCATCTTCATTCCTTTGCTCCTAGCATGTTCCTTATTTGATCGTTTTAGCACCAAACATGATCTAATCTTCATTGAAGGCTCTTATACCTGAAATACATCATAGACTATCAAAATAGCATTGCTTGGAGACTAACTAGACTTAAAAGGGTGATTTGTGCACTTTTCATGTCTTTCCAATCACACATTAATTCGAATGGAAGTGAATAATCCGGTGGGTGAACAACAGAGGCCGAAGAAAGACCATCATGAAAAGTGGTAAAGGCTCGAAGGTATGAATCATCAAAAATAAAAGGTGCATCTTTTGCAACGAAGGCACACAAAGGGCGTGAAATTTTACTAAAATCTTTGATAAAACTTCGGGAACAACCGGCGTGGCCTAAAAATAAATGAATTTATCGAACATACTAAGGAGGTGAAAGTTTTGAAATAATTTCAAGTTTAGCTTTATCCCAATTCCCCTTTTGGAAACCACATGTCCTAACACAATACCTTCTTGGACCATGAAGTGGCTTTTCTCCCAACTTAGCACTAAGTTGGTTTCTTTACATCTTTTAAACACTTTTTGTAAATTTTCAATCAAGTTTTAAACGTTTGTCCAAAAACAAAGAAATCATTCATAAAAGTTTGTAAAATTTTCAATCATATCTCCAAAAATTGAAATCATACATCTTTCGAAGGTAGCCGGGGCATTACATAAACCAAACGACATCCTTCGGTATGAAAAAGTGCCAAATAGACATGTAAACGTAGTTTTTGCTTGAACTTTGAGATCAATGGCTATTTGATTATAACCTGAATAGCCGTCAAGAAAATAATAGTAACTTTGCCCCGCTAACCTTTCCAAGATTTGATCAATGAATGGGAGCGGAAAATGATATTTTCTTGTTAAAGAATTTAATTTTCGATAATCAGTGCATACTCGCCAACCCGTGGTTTAGCGAGTAGTGATGCTTTCTCATTTCTCATTTTTTATTAAGGTGATGCCCAATTTCTTTAGCACCACTTGAGTAGGGCATACCCATTTTAAATCCGAAATCAGTTATATAATACCCGCATCCAAGACTCTAACCACTTCTTTTAAAACTACTTGTGAGGACCCATTCCTCTAACCTAGTTCAACTGCGTAAGTTGAGGGCCGTCTTCTGTTGGTATGGTTCCGCGTCGGGTACGATCGGATGATCGTATGGTTGTTTTGGCATCCAGGGGTAATTTGGTAAAATTGTTCCCTGGTGGTCGGTTTTACACCCGCGTTGTGCACACTGCCTGGTGGTCGGTTTTACACCTGCGTTGCGCACACTGCCTTGGATTGATGTATGTGATTGATTATGACATTAGGGGTGCTTCCGATCAGAAGATCGGAGCTCGATCGGGAAAGATCGAATCGGACTGCCGAGATCAGTTTCGATCTCTATAAATAGCCCCTTTTTCTCTCTCTCTTCTCTTTCTTTCTCTTCTCTCCTCTCTCTCTCCTCGTGGGCTTCCAGCTGAAGCTTGGGCAGCGGCTTTTCGGCGCGGATCCGTGTAGATCGGAGTGGAGGATCTCGTAGATCGTCTGCTTGTCTTTACAGGTAGGTGTTTCTACCCAATTCTAGTGAACTGGTAACCTTAGGATTGTTTTATTGTGTTTTGTGGCTGTTGTGTTTGTTGGAATGCTTTCCCTTTTCTGTATTCTAGTTCCTTGTTATGTTTAGAAGCTAGCTATGGTTTCATTTCTGTATTATTTCGGATGGATTTCGTATTTTTGTCGGTTTTTCGACGAGGTCGGACTCAGATTTAATATTTCACGATATGAGCTTGGCTTTTATTGCTTGAGTGAATCCCCCACCACCAGATAGACCTTCATGCAAAGTTTGAATGGATTTCATCGCCGTTTGATAGATCAAATCCAACAAATTGAGTTTTCGTCAGTTTTCGTCGGCTTTCGGGCAATTTGTTTTAATTCCGGGGATTTGATCATCGGTAAGTAAATCGATCTCTTATATGATGTTTGATACTGTTGATTCCGATTTCAACAGTTTTGGTTTCCTTTCAACCCGGTTTTCTCATGTGGCCTTCCTGATGATGGGTAAGGTCTATTATAATATTTTAATCGGGATTTTGATAGGTTTGCCTTCGGACTACTCTATGATTTGTATTTCGGATCAGTTTACCAACTTCTACTAGTTTTCAAGCAGTTTCCCGATAAAGTATGTTATACCTATATAGATATAGTTTGTGATTGCTCTATCACTTATGGCTAACCGGGAGGGTGATGACTCCTGGGAATGTTTAGTATAAGTGGGCCAAAGGTATACCCTGCATGTGTAGAATAGTTGTACCACTTTAATTAATAGCTCAACTGATTGTCGGCGTGCGCTAGGGGCAGTAGTGTAAAAGTGAATGTATTGTTTGTGGTTCCCCAGGGTTGCATCCCCATTGTAGCAATTTCGGTTGACGGCTATTGGCGTCATTGTAATATCGAGATTAGCTCTGTTGCTCGTTGATTGCTTTTGGACTAGTTATCTGTGGGATAACTGTCGAACCTTAGCCTGTCAAGTGCCGGGGTGCACTGAAGGTTAATGTATACCTACCTTGTCTTTATCTTGTTAGCTAGATCTTCATTGCTTTAGACCCTTGCTATGCTCACCCTTTGGCTAGCATCAGGCTATGCTCAGCCCTGTATAATTGATGTCATCTTGTTGCATGCTTATCTCTCTGTATTTGTGCCTGAGCATTTCATGCATCTTGTTTGCATCAAAGCATAAGGTTAGGGCGTGGGTGAATAGGGTTTTCACCGATCCGAGGCTCTCAGGTAGCTCGGATCCAGCTCTAAGACCGTGGCTGGGTAGCAACGACTAGGACGCAATTGTTATGCTAAATCTTTGTATTCTCGAGGATATGTCTGGTTGGCTACTATCTGTTGTTTGCGGTGTTGAGCTCACCCATAGTTCTAGTCTCATGCTCAGAATTTGTGTTAAGGGAAGTTACATGCCACCCTGTGTCCTACACCCAATTGTTTCAGCACTACAACACTTGGTTGTTGTGAGGGACGGCTGTTGACAGTAGAGGTCACATGCCCCGTGCCCTGGGGGTGGACGTAACTTGAGTTTCCCTTAGAGATGAGAAAGAACCCGGGATTTTGTAGTTTTTCCTTTTTCCTGTGCGACGTACAGTAGAGGAGAACCCTACTGAGCTTTGTTGCTCACTCCTACCCGGGCTACGTTTGCAGGTGCAGGCGTCGACTCATCCTCAGCAATCCTAGCTTGATCAAGTCTTGGTGGCGCGCCGACTTCTAGAGGGACTTGAGGTCGTAGAGGGACATACTTATTTTTCAGCAGTATTTATATATAGTATCTTTTGAGGATTTGGTATATGTTGTACTTAATCTTAAATATATGAAATCATATTCCCTCTTTTGTTTGAGTTTACGCTGTATTAATCTCTAGATTGTTAGATCTATTATCATGCCATTGGAAGTCTTTAAGTTTAAATTAATTCCACTTCGTATTGTAACCTGTCAGCTTGGATGTGAATAGTATAGGAACCCTCATGGCCCGTACCGGATGGGTTTTCTAGGTCGGGGTGTGACACTACTTCTTTCATATTAGGATTCAACCTCCACTGAAATTCCCTTACCGTTTTAGATTCATCTTCAAAATTAATGTGATGCATGCAAATGGTAGGATCAATGCCTCTAAGATCAGCGATTGACCACTCAATGGCTTTCTTATGCATGTTGAGCATTTTAAGTAATTCCTCCTCTTTTGAACTTGACAAAGAGAACGAAATGATTACCGATAAGGTGGAGTTAGACCCAAGAAAAGCATATTTGAGGTTTGATGGAAGAGGCTTTAACTCTAGGGTTGGAGATTATATTAGTGAAGGATGGGCCAGAATAGATCAAACTATGGTTTTCTCACTGACATTTCACAAACATCATCACATAAATCATCATTCAAAACCATGGATGTATCAACACACAACATAAAATCATACATTTCTTCACACATGTCATACACCTTTTCATCAATCAACGTTATGGCCATTACATCATCCACAACCTCATCAACACAATCAACCATAAAAGCAATCATTGTCACACAATGAAAACTTAGAAGCATGGAAAATATTTAATCGTATTTTCATATTACTAAAAGTGACGGTGATTATTCCATTCCTACAATTTATCAATGCATTAGCGGTTGCTAAGAATGGGCAACCTAAAATGATTGGTACGGTCTTTTTAAGTTTCATTCCGGGTTCCATGTCAAGCATGACAAAATCTACCGGAAAGATGGCTTGTTCAACCTTAACCAAGACATCTTCAACTACACCTCTAGGTTTTTTAATTAACCTATCGGCAAGTTGATGTGTCATTGCCATTGGTTGAAGCTCTCCAATCCTGTATTCACAATATAAAGAATAGAGTAAAATGTTTACACTTGATACTAAATCAAGTAATGCATTTTCAATCAATTTATCCCCTATAATGCTTGAAATAGTTGGTATTCCGGGGTCCTTGAGTTTAGGAGGGGTATCAAATTTAAGAATTGAACTTACTTGCTTGGTTAAAAGAATTTTCTTTGACACATGAGACCAAGTTTGACGTTTATGCGTGCAAAGTTCTTTAACCAACCAAACACTTTGGCTGCATTAGCAGAAACAACCATTTTGGTTGCATCAGCTGATGCAGCATCTGAGCCTCTTTTTGCATCAGCTGATACATGCATCAGCTGATGCATTTGACCAACCAAACACTGGTTTGGACCAAAATGCTGCATCAGCTGATGCATGCATCAGCTGATACATGCAACCAAACAGCCCCTAAGAAATTTAGTATATGATGGTATTTGCTTAATAGCATCAAATAATGGAAGATTAATTTAGATTTTCTTAAAAATTTCCATCATGTCTTCTAACTTTGGATTCTTAAAAGGAGGTGAAGAAGGATCGATAAGAGCCCATGGAAATGGAGCTTTTGGAATATAGGTTTTAATATATGGCTCATTATCTATTAGTGTTGAATAAATAAGTTGTGAAGACAAATCATAGCTTCATGATGGTTTATGAGATGTATGAGAATCACAAACAAGATGTGAAGATGGAGATGCATGCTCATCTTCTAATTATTTAGGCATTTCAACATTTGGATAAGTTTTTCCACTTCGAAAAGAGGTTACTGCTTGTACCTCCTCATGGGTGGACTCAACAAAATGTTATCATTTAGGGTTCATAACGGGTTGACTTAGGAGTCGACCTTCCTCCCTCCTTGCCAAGGAGTTAGCAGATTGACCCATTTGCATTTCAAGTTTAAAAATGGATTGAGAATGGGAATGCAATAATTGAGTGGTTGATTCGAAAGAATCCAATGCTTTAAGGAGTTTTTCTTGAAGAGAAGTGTCACATTTAGGTGCTTGTGTAGCTTGTGGAGGATGTTGATATGTAGGTGATTGTGGTTGATAAGGAGCTTGTGGTTGATAAGATGTTTGTGCATAATTTGGTGCATGAGGTGGAGGATATGGTTGAGGTGGTTGTGGTTGATAAGGGGCTTGATGTTGAGATGTTGGAAGAAAATGTATCTTTGATGGTAATTTGGGTTTTGAGTATTTATTGGTTGAGGTCTAGGATTATATGATGGTAATGGTTGTCCGTGGTTCCTCCGTGAGAAGTTTGGATGATCTCTAAGGCCGGGATTGTATGTATTTGAATACGGATTATAATTGGGCTTCGATTATCCATATATTGCATTTATATGTTTTTGTACAAGCTCGGGGTACTCATTTGCTAAGTGACAATTGGTCACATTATGGCCCGGAGTTGAACAAAGAAAGCACAACTCTCTCGAGGGTGGAGAAAGAGTATAATTCGATGAAGAAGGAGAAGGAGCTGGTGGGTAGTTTGATGAGGGAGAAGCCATAGTAAGTTGATTCAACGAATAAGCAAGGGCTTAATCAACCTTCTTATTTAATGCATCAATTTGTTCAGCTACTCTTGTGGCGTCGAATAGTTCTATGACTCCCTTAGGATGAGATTGTTTTTTGGTATTATGAGTATCTAGGGTATTTCTAAATGTGAAAGCATGATTTTGTGAATTAATGGCAAGTTTATCAAACAACACCCATGAATCCTCATAGGGGTTGGTCATGAATACTCCACCACAAGCCGTGTCAATGTCTTGTTGATGGCATAATCTAAGTCCATTATAAAAGTAATATACAAGAGACCATTTTGGAATTTGGTGATGAGGGCATTTCCTTAGGAGTTCCTTGAACCTATCTCATGCATTTGGGTCATTATCTAATTGACGAAATGTAGCTATTTGAGTCCTTATTGCATGAGTCTTATGATACGAGCGGTCTACTCATAATCCTCTCGTATCGGGTCTCTACTGCTCTAATTGATCAGAATTGAGTCTGATCATGCTTGATTGGTTGAATCTGGCTAGCTGGATCGGATCTGGCTGAGCCTGATTGGGGATAGGACCTGATTGGGTCAAGGGGTTCGGCTGATGGAGTCAAGTGGGCTAGTTGACTGGGTCAACCGAGTCCTAATGAGAGTGGCTGATGGATTGGCTTCGGTTGAACCAACTTGCTTTGACTGAACCAATTTGGTCAAGTGGCTTGATTGGGAGGGGCTTAGATCGATCCAAGGGTTGAGGTTCGCCGGAATGGATCGCCGGCGTAGGGACGTCGGCGGCGGTCGAGACCTTGATAGGAGAGCTCGTAGGAGGACGGAGAAGAGATCCACCGGAGTAGATTGGCCGGAAAGATGCCAGATCGACGGCGGCGGGTTTGGGTTGATCGGCGTCGGGGACGACGGCGAGGGCTTTGGAGACGTCCGGAAGGGTCGTGGATGGTCGGAAGGGAGTTAGGGACGATCGGCGAGGTACTTAGGAGGGATCTGGGATGAGATCGGGATAGGACGTGGGGTGGCCGGAGATGGGGTAGGGAAGGATGCCGACGATAAGGTAGGGTTTGGGAGTGAGGAGGAGAGGAGGAAGAAGACAATGACATGGCGCTGGCGTGGCGTGGGGGTCACTGACGTGGCGGAGAGAGAAAGTGATGGGGAGAGAGGAATTCCGGTGGATTATCTAGTGGAATCTACATTATCTCTACTCCAATGATATTCTACTCCTAAGATATTCTACTCAACTATTCATAATAATTCATAATTCTCTTCCTTCATAATACAAACTACTAAGGTCCCTTTTATAGAGGCATTGACAGAGTCTTAATCCAACTAGAAAACCCCCTTGCTTAATTAGCAAGTAATAAGATTTTCATACTCAACTCAACTTCCTAACTCAAATAGTCTCTTAATTAATTCCTAACAATCAAATGTCAACTAGGACTCCATTAAATATAAAAGACTAATAATAAATTCTAATTAAATACTCTAGTTTGAATTAGGGAAGACCAAGTCAAACTAGGATAGAGGTTGAACCAGTTTGGTTCCTCTTCTGGGTTCTGGTCCAATTGGTCGAGTCGGATCGACTCGTATCATCTTAGCTATAGGGTAGAAATTTTCTAAGAAAACACTTTGTAATTGATCCCATGTAGTAATAGTGTGAGGACCTATCCCTCTACCCCTGGGTCGATCCCGTGGCTCGTTGTGGACCGCAAGGGCAATTTGGTAAATTGCGTCTTGTCGGTTTGCTTCACACCCGCGTGGTGCACACACAGCTCCTATATATGATTTATGTGTTTGCTAGAACCCTAGGCGGGCTTGGGGTCGAAAGATCCAAGCTCGGACGCGCGAAGCCCGTGTGCAATCGATCGCTCCTTGGAGCGATCGATCGGAATTGTGTCGATAGTCGGTGTGGCCGACATGTCTGGATAAGGACACGAACCGACTTAGCCTGGCCAGTCCGATCGATCGGTCCCTAGAGCGATCGATCGGACTCGAGCCTATAAATAGCCCACGACCTTCCCCTGTTTTTCCGGTTTGCTCCAGTCTTCTTCTTCCCATCCGTTCTCCCTCCTCCAGCCATCTCTTTGGGTGTTTGAAGGCTCGTTGGATCCGTGGTAGCGTGAGGAAGATCCTTGGCTCGCTTGGACACCGGCTTGGTGGTCGTACTGCAGGGAATCAACCGTGGAGTGCACTTCCGGTGGCTTCTACCTACCTGCGTTAGTTTAGGGGTTTTCTCTTGATCTAGCCGGTAGATCTTAGTGTTCTTAGTGTTTTTGGATGCCTCTTACTTAGTGTAGTTCCCGGTGTAAGTTTCATAGGCTTTGGTTGATATTTTAGTAGGATTTAAGCATGTTTAATCTCGGATTTTCCGGTTTCTGCTGTTCTTGAAGAACAGCCGGTTTACGGCGTGGTTTTCGGTCGATACGTGCATGATCTTGGGTTAAGATGAACGTGAGAGTTCTAGATCTTTGAGTCTACTCTCCGACCCAACTGATTTCATAATTTTTGGAGTTTTCAACGAATTGTTATGATTTTCCTACGGGTGGGCTGCGTTGCAGCAAGTAATGATAAGTTAGTGAGATTAGCGGTTTTTATTAGTATTTTCTTGTTAATCGAACTGTTGGATGTTTCTCGATTTTGGATATGTTCATCCCAGCATGGTTAGGGCATGGGTGATCTATGGGTCGCTGTCCCGAGGCTGGAAGCTCGGATTTTAGCCCTAGGACCGATGTTGGGTAGCTTGGTCGCAGTTCGAATTTTGGTGTCGAGTCAAACTTGATGATAGGCTTAGATGACTGGTACACCTGTTGCTTGACGATTGTAGAGGTTGTGTCAGCCTCGAGTCGGATGTTGAGGTGTAGCCGGTGTCCCACTGTGTTGACCCTTGAGTAGAGGGGTTGCCTACTCAGCGGTGCATTTTCCCGCCTGCAGTGTCGTTCCCTGCTTATGAGCCAGCAGTGTTGTTTCCTGCTACTGAGTGTGACCTGACATGTGACCAGTTCGGCTAGAAGACCATGATCGTAGGCCTCAGGAACACGCGGTGGGGTTATGGAGCCCCTGTATACACCCAGGTCTTACTTGAGGGAGACACTATTGTGTTTCCCTTCCTTCTGTGTGTCGTAGTATAGAACCCTACTGAGCTTTATGCTCACTCCTACCCGGGCTGCGTTTTGCAGGTGCAGGCGTCAGTTCTTCTTCTGTGGCCCCTACCGGGCAGTTGGTTGGTGGTGCGGCGGCGCCAGGCGGAGTCTGAGAGGTGGTGATCTTTTACTGCTTTTACCCTATGTTAGATAACCTCCTACAGGAGTAATGTTGTATTTGAATCTTCCCCTCTCGGAGGATATGTATATTAAATTCACTTGGGTTTTGTAATCTGTGATTCAAGGCTTGTAATTTAATTATGTCTTTTGAATTGCTTAGGGAGACCAATAGGTTAGAGGGAACCCCTCGTCAATATTTTCGCATTTAGTTAGGTTTCGGTTCGCGTCGCCCAGCCCGGTTGGGCTTTCACGGGTCGGGACGCGACAAATAGTTTGAGGTTCTAATAATCCAAGCCAATACTTGGCTTTGCCTTTCAAAGTAAGTGAAAAAGGCTTCAATTTCATAACATCTTCTGGTAAATTGGGAATTTTAACCATCAAACTTTTTTCAACAAAGTCCTCAAGATAGGCATATGGGTCCACATTAGGTAAACCATGAAATTTTTGGAGGTATTATAAAAATTGAGGTTTGAACTCATAATTGGCGGCATGTATAATCGGTTGTTGGTTGCCCGACGTAGGAGCAAAAGTAGAAGGGACATCATAATCCTTCATACTCCAACGATCCCCATTAGAGTTATGGTCTTGGTTCACACCATCCACGTTAGGATGGGCATGGAGGTTGGGATGATGTCCATTTTCAATAGCTATAGGTTGTACACACAAGGTTGTTCTAGAATTCAAGTATGCTTGTAAAGAACTCTTGTGTCTTGATCTGTAGATGATTCACTTCGCCGATAGGAAGTTTCACCTACAAATGCAAAAGAATAACTATGTAAGAAAGATTCTTTTTGGTATTTTGTAATATAAGAAACAAAAAAAACAAACTAATTGTAAAGAATTATATCAAATAGGTAATTCAACTAATCTAATTATCCGGCAACGGCGCCATTTTTTAAGCGCCTTGAAATGTGTCATTAAGTATATCAAGAGCGGTTAAAACAAATTACCAGTCGACTAATTAACTACAACGTAGTTAGTGGAAGTAGGGGTCGAGTTCTCGAGGAATTGGATGGTCGAATTAGTAAATGTGATATAATCTCTACAATAGTTAAAAACAATATGGTTTATTCTTTGATTATTCTAACTAAAGTACTTCTAAATGCAATTAAGACTCAGATTTATCAAGAAAGAAATTCTAGGGAATTCCAATCAGAATTATGCTCTAAATATTTTCTCTATGAATCAATATGAATAACACTCAATGAGATGGTCGAAATTGGGGATCGACGAGTGTAGGATTTTTGAGGGTCAGCCCCTCTAACCTGACTCGACCGCGTGGGTCGAGGGCCGTTTTCCTGTTAGTTGGTTCCACGTCGGGTACTATCGGGCGATCGTATGGCAGTTTTTGACCCTAGGGGCATTTTGGTAAATATGCCCCCTGGTGGTCGGTTTCACACCCGCGTTATACACACGGCCTTGGATTGATGTATGTGAGTGATGAGAACCTTAAGAGTGCTTTCGATCGAAAGATCGGAGCTCGATCGGGAATGATCGAATTGGACGGGCAAGATCAGTTCTGATCTATATATATAGCCTGTCCCTTTCTCTCTCTTTTCTCTCTATCCTCCTGTCACTTTCTCTCTCTCTCTCTCTCCTACGACTGAGCTAGGGCTTGGAGGCGCGATCTTCGAGGACAAGTAGGTGTTTCTACCTCGACCTTGTGGTCGAATTCTCCTAGGATAGGTTTTGTAACGGCCCCCGCCGTCCAGGGCCTACGAGCTCCGTCCAGGATCCACCTAAGGGCCCCACCCGACACAATATTGTCCGCTTTTGGAGCATCGGTCACCCATCGTGTGACTACTTCATGTCGAGCACACTTTAACGCTGGAGTTTTCTGACGGATCACTGCCATCACGGCTTTAAAACGCGTTGTGTCTTATAAGGGTTACTAACACAATATTGTCCATTTTTGACTCACCGCAGAAATCTGAGAGTACTTCCCAGAGGGTCACCCATCGTGTGACTATTACAGGTCGAGCACGCTTAACGCTAGAGTTTTCTGACGGATCACTGCCATCACGGCTTTAAAACGCGTTGTGTCTTATAAGGGTTACTAATATACTTCTAATCTACGTGGGGTTGCTTACCCGGTTACCTGGTTCGGCCACAAGCCCTCCAGGCAAACACCGACACCAAGGTACCCCGGGTCTCACAAGTTTATTTTGTTTTCGCTGTAGGAATACTTGGTAAAATGTTGTGTAGCTTGTTGCATATGTGATGTGGCTTGCTTCGAGTCTTCCTATCATGTGATTTCCGTATTTTATCGGCTGAATCTCGTATTATCGCCGTTTTGTCGGTTTTCGGCCATTTTGACTTAGATTGGAGATTTCACCAACAAAATCGTGTTTTCTTCGCACCAATAGTTTTCCCATCATTTATTATGCATGCCTACAAACTTAGATTGGAGATTTCAACCGCCGCCAGCCGATCTACAGCGGGTCCCGGCATTACGACGGTACCACGACCGTCAACCGCGAACTCCTGCAACGGGAAGCAACCCCGAAAACTTTGATGAACAGTAAAATATAATATTATAATCCGAATATATAATATTATATTTAAAACCCCAAAACATTCTCTACCTAGAGCTAATTTACCCCGTCGATCCGACGTCCAAACGACGTTGGATTCAAGATACAACTTCGACTCCAGTAGACCAACATTCTGGGATCAACATACCCAAAATCCAGAAACATCCAACGGCTAGATTAACGGAAAAACACTAATCAAAACCGCTAATCAAACTAACTTACCAATTACTTGCTGCAACGCAGCCCTCCAGTAATAAATTCATAACAAATCGTCGGAAAATCATATAATTTTGAAATCAATTGGGTTGGAGAGTAGATTCAAAGATCTACAACTCTTATCCCCATCACAACCCAAGATAATACACGTACCAATCGAAAAACGCGCCGAAAACTGGATGTTCTTCAAGAACAGGAAAAAGCAGAAAATCCGAGATTAAACATGCATAAATCCTACTAAAATCTCAACCAAAGTTCATGAAACTTAAACCAGAAATTATACTAATCAAGAGGAAGCCAACAAAAAAAAGAACTACAAGATCTACCGGCTAGAATAAGAGAAACCCATTAAACAACTCTCATAGGTAGAAAACCTACCGGAAATGCTAATCCTCGGTTGATTCCCCGCTAAACGGCCGCTAACCAAGCAACTATACCATGCCAAGGATCTCCTCATGCCGCCACGGATCCAACGAGCTTTGGAACACCCAAAACGGTGGCCGGAGGAGGGAGAATAGAGGAGAAGAAGCTCGCCGGAAACAGGGAAAAAACAGAACTGCAGAAAAAGAAGGAAGAAGGAAGAAGAAGAGAAGGAGAAGAGGAAGAGAAGAGGAAGAAGAAGGAAGGGGAAAGCCGGGGAAGGAGGGGAAAAGGGGGAGGAGAGGAGGGAAAGTCCTCTCTCCTCTGACAATGGAGAGCGACGGCCACGACGACCGTCCTCGCAAGCTCAACTGCCCTGCTACAGTACCCGGATCGATCCAAGGCCAAGAGGGATCGATCCAAGACTTGTCTGGATCGATCCAACACTAGTTTGGATCGATCCACAAGTCAAAAAAAACCCCTAAACGGATCTAATCAAACACAATCATCAATCAGAGGTTGTGTGTGCACACGCGGATGTGAAACAAACCGGCAAAACACAATTTACCAAATTGCCCTTGTGGTCCAAGAAACAATGTGATCCACCGGATCGCATGCTCATCGCGAAACAATCAAACGAGTCATGGGCCCGACCCAGCCGGTCGACCCAGGAGTAGAGGGACAGGTCCTCACACTTCAAATCACGCTAATATAAGAAATAGGTTAATCAAGCTGTGGTTATTACCCTTCAAGGACTTTAAAGCACTTAATACAATTATAGTATAGTCAACAAATCAAAGTGTAGTATATTACAGCGCATATAGTTGGGGTTTTCAAAGTCAACCAAGTAAGGCCCAATCCGGTGTGTCATTTCAAGTATTTCACATGTTTGCTAAAATGTAACGTGGTTGCTCTATATACTTTTCTTAATTAGTGTGCGACCGTGCAATGTAACATGGTTGTTCTTTATACTTTTCTTAATTTGCTAAAAGTAATCTCTTCTAGGTCATTGTATTGGGTCAATGGCTCCCAAACCAAATGGCTTTAGGGCATTGGGTGATAAAGCACCTCTCGGACTTAATTTCTTGAACCTCAAAAGGCTGTGAATTATAACTAGTCATCACACATGTTCTCTTCTCTTTTTTTTTTTAAATCCTAAGCCTTTTGACGTGAACAATACACGTTACGCACATTGCCCGGTTACAAAGCTTTCGGATTTTCATTTTCTTTTTTCTTTTTTTTTCAATCCTAAGCCTTTTGACGCGAACAATACACGTTATTACGCATATTGCAAGGGTTAGGAGATTGGTGATGGTAGGCATGAGGGGGGAACTCATCGACAACAATAGGAGGAGGGAGAGAGGTGGTTAAGACTGATTAGGTTTAGAGCTTGGCGGAAGTGAGAGAAAAGGAAGGAGATGAGAGAGTGGGTTGGCGACGATCGACGGTCAAGGGCCGACGGGTGGAGATGGAGAGATTGATGGCGGTTGATGATGGTTTGGCTTGCGAATGAAGATAGATCGAGGGTTTTGGAGGCCACTGGCAGCAGATGATGGTTGTCGAAGGACGAGGTCAAGGTGTCGGTGGAGGACGACTTGCTTGTCATCCGATGGGAGCACAAGTAAAAGGAGGGTAAGGAGGGGAGTGATGAGGGATGGTGGTGGAGGAGCGCGATCGTCTAAGACATGCGGATGGTGCTCCCGGAGGAGTGCGACAAGAACGAGGTGGGGGCAGAGCTCAAGATTGGGGTGTTGTTGGTGATGGTGGCGAAGGACACGTGGATGTTTGGGCTGACGGTAGTCACGTGAGCAGTTTACCATTAGCCCACATAACGTTGTTTGGGGACTTGGATAACTTTACTCTTGTTTTATAACTTGGTGAAATCGAATTGCAAATTTCAAAACTTGTGGTATTAAAATGCAAGTTGGGGAAAATGTAGGTTACCAAAATGCAAAAAACCCATTAATTAAAAACAATCATGTTTCTATTTGTGCCATCTCAGGAGTTATGAGAGGTATGTGTTTAACACAATTGTCCATTTCCCTGTCCATCAGTTTCTCGACATTAATGTGAGCGTTAATTAATCAAATTTAGGCTCCATTGGAACCATGAAAGTCACTTCTCCTCACACAAATACATGCGAAAAAAACATAGTGCAAAGAAAATAGTTATACGATGTATAGATGTGGTCGGGAATCTTCACACATAAAGATTGAATTTAAAGAGCGGTCGAGAGACTAAGGGCAGGAAGTCAAAGTTCTAACTCTCAATCTTTGCTCCGATACCATATTGCTTTACTCACTCGATCCAATAATTGAAGCCATTTAGATAGGGTTTGTTAACATACTCATAATTTCATACATTCATTGTCGCGCCCCGACCCGCGAAAGCCCAACCGGGCCGGGCGACGCGAACCGGAACCTAACCAACGCTTAAAAGAACGACGAGGGTTCCCTCTAACCTATTGGTCTCCCTAGCAATTCACCAAAAGCATCCCCAAAATAAAGATACAATATTATATTCAAGCCTCGAACCACAGATTTAAAACTCAGAGTATTAATTATACAAAACCTCGGAGAGGGGGAGATTCAAAGTACAACAACACTCCCGTAGGAGACTAACTAACATAGGATAAAAGCTGTGAAGATTGCCACCTCTCAGACTCCACCTGGCGCCGCCGCACCGCCAACCAACTGCCCGGTAGGGGCCAAGGAAGAAGAGCTGACGCCTGCACCTACAAAACGCAGCCCGGGTAGGAGTGAGCACTAAGCTCAGTAGGGATCTACACTACGACACACAGAAGGAAGAGGGAAACGCAACAGTGTCGCCCTCAAGTGGAATCTGGGTGTATACAGGGGTCCCATAACCCCACCGCGTGTCCCTGAGGCCCACGATCATGGTCTTCCAGCCGAGCTGGTCACATGTCAGGTCACACTCAGTAGCAGGAAATGACACTGCTAACTCTCAACATGACACTGAACACTGTTTGGTGGGAAGAGACACCACTGAGTAGGCAAAACCTCTACTCAAGAGTTTTAAGAAGAACCGGACACCGGCTACACCTCAGATCCAACTCGAGGCCGACACGACCTCTACAATCATCAAGCCATAAGTGTATCAGTAATCTAAGCCTATCATCGGATCGACTGGACACTACAAATCAACCGGGTCCTAACAGCCCAACCCCGATCCTGGGGCTAAGTCCGAGCTTCCAGCCTCGGGACGGCGACCCAAGGATCACCCACGCCCTAACCAATGCAACTAATGCACACAACAACAATGCATGCTATGACATACACAAACAGAAGATAGGCATGCAACAGTATGACAATTATCATATAAGTCAACCGGATCGCTGCAGCGGTCGATAGACCGCTGCCAGCCGATCCGCAGCGGGTCCCGGCATTACGACGGTACCGCGACCGTCAACCGCGGACTCCTGCAACGGGAAGCAACCCCGAAAACGATGATGAACAAAACACAATATAATATTTTATTCCGAAATATACTATTATATTCGAAAACACCCAAAGCCTCTACTTAGGGGCTAATTGATCCTGTCGATCCGACGTCGAAACGACGTCGGATTCAAGATCCAACTTAACCACCAGTAGGTGTATATACTAGGATCATCATATCCAAATTTCATAAACATCCAACGGTTGGATTAACGGGAAACATTAATCAAACATCGCTGATTAAACCAACTTACCCTTTAATTGCTGCAACGCAGCCCTCCAGCAAACAATTCACCAGAAATCGTACATAAATCGTAAAACTACGAAACAAGATGGAATGGAAAGCTAAAGAGTAGAGCTACAACTCTTATGTTTAACAGAAACCAAGATCATGTACTCGCCGGCTGTAAAACTCGCCGCAAGCCGGCTGTTTCTCAAGAACAGCAGAAAACCAGAAATCCGAGACTAATCTTACATAAAACCCACTCAAATCTCAACTGATTAACATGAAACTTGAATCAGTTATTCTACAAGGCATAAGGAATCCAACAAAGCAAGAATCAACAAGATCCAACGGCTAGATCTCAAGAAAACCCGAAAAGAACACAGTAGGTATAACCCTACCTAGCTGCGCTTTCCTCGGCTGATTCCCCGCGATTTGATCACCAACAAGCTGCCAAACCTCTTCAAGGATCTTCCTCTCGTTGTCACGAATCCAACGAGCCTTAGAACGCCGGAAAAGATGGCCGGAGGAGGGAGAACGGAGGAGATGAAGGAGGCTGCCGGAAACAGGGCAAAGAACAGAGCTCTCGGGAGAAGAAGAAAAGAGGAAGAAGAAAGAGAGGAGAAGAAGGAAGAGGAGGGGAAAGGGGGAGGGGAAAGCCGGGAAAAGGGGAAGAAAGTGAGGGGAGGGGAGGGAAAGTCCTCCCCCCCTCTGACAAAGGAGAACGACGGCCGTCGGTGGCCGTCCTCGCAAAGCAGAAAAGCCACCGACGCGATTCCGATCGGTCGCTCCAAGGAGCGATTGATCGTTATCGCCCCGGGTCAAAACCAACCGACTCGCTCACGAGTCCGATCGATCGTTCCAAGTAGCGATCGATCGCTCAAGGGTCGTCAGCTGCCCAACGGCAAGCTTCCGCGCGCCCGAGCTGGGATCTTCCAATCCCGGGTTCACCTAGCCATTCTAAGCAAACACGAACACATACAAGGCCAGTGTGTGCACACGCGGGTGTGAAACAAACCAACAAGGAGCAATTTACCAAATTGTCCTTGCGGTCTACAACGAGCCACAGGGGTAGAGGGGCAGGTCCTCACATTCATACTCTTCTATCTGGCTAAGATGTTAGGACTTGTAAGAATAATATGCATGCATGCATGTCATTGTATATGCAACAGTTGATTAACTAGTCTCAAAGAGATGGAGATATCGCCCCAGCCATAGGCGGAGCCATGGCAAAGGCTGTGGTGGGCTACAACCCAAGTTAAATTTTAGTAAATATAATGTAAACTAATGATAACCCAAGCCTCCGCCCAACCGTGTAGGAGATTGCAAGTTATTAGAGTCAGATCAGATCCGATCAGACTATTAACGTATTAATCAACCCGTTATATTTAAGATCCGTTAGTGTATTCATAACCTAAATTTCATCCAACATCAAGTTTTTGGGAAGGTTTTTGGGAGATTTTCATATTGTTTCTTGTCGGCTCCACCATCATTTTTATATTCTATTCTCTTCATCAGTTCCACCACCGATTTGAGTTAAGCTATGTATTTTGGAGTTTTTCTTTCCTATTCGTTTTTGTTTTTATCTCTATTAGATCCTCTTTTTGGGTTAAAGTATGATTACTGGAGTATTTCTTGATTCAGGCGTTTTTGTATTTAGATTTCAGAACTATAGTTCTTCTTGTTTCCTTGTTAATGGCAAAATGGAATGACTCCCTTAAAGGAGCCATTGAAATTTAGATTTCAAACTTCTTGCCATATACAGATATGCCGAGCAGAAATATGAAACTGATAGGGGTATCATTATTTCATCAATTATTTCCAAGATCATGCCGGTATTTGATTGTTGTCGTGGTCAGTATAACATTTTTTAAAAATGTATGCACTTTTTTTTTCTTTTTTGGTGAACAAGAAATATTTCTAGAAGTATTTATGTGTGTTTATCTTTTTTTTTATTGCTCGATTGTTGTTTTAGCAGTGGAATATAGCAAATCGTGTTGTACAGTTCACAATTTTAATTGGTAATCAAGAATGCTCAATTAACTATATTTTTGCACGAATACCTAACCATGTTTCAATTTATTGTCACGAACCGAAGAAATATAAGTTAGGAATGGAATGATATTGTATTCATTTTCTTTTATTTGAAATGTCTTGAGTATCACATATTCCAGAAAGAAATAGTATTCATTGCTTTTCGGTATACTTTTTAGACCTCTTACATGCATATGTGTAATTACAGTTACCAAATTAAGTAGATAAACTGGTGATTTTTTTTCCTTTAGTTTTAATTAGCCTAGGGTAGAAAAAATTCCTGGCTCGCCTTGGCCCCAGCTATCATATTCGTTCCCACTGCCACCAACTTTGTAAACTTGGACACCATATATCATAGTGTATCATGTAATCTTGGAAAAGATTTGATGTTGTGACATAAGAAACTTCATGGAGCATCCAACATATGGGGCAGAGGATTAGGTTGCTCTAAGCTTCAACAATTCTCAGGCAACCATGATCACCAACCCCACTCTTAATTAAAACCCGGCCTTTTTCTCATAGGAACCCTGGTGGATACTTCATCAAAGAAACCCCATCATCTAAACCAATCATTTGTCACTTGTCCAAATATGAGCAAAGGGACTTAATACTAAGTATGTTAATTACAAAAAAAAGGTTTAACTTTTTACCTGCCAACTAAGAAAAATGAGGACATTGGTCTTTTGATATGTGTTTATTATTAGTGCATTCATGCATGGGATGCTTGAAAACAATAGGAAGTGATGCATGCATATATATTGCTTGTATAGGGGGATTATCCTTGATTGACAAGACAACAATCTCAGTGTTTTTTTTGCTAAATATATAGGTACTTTAGGGAATTTTTTGCCATATGATACCCCTAAGGTTTCGTTTTGGCAATATGATACCCATGTGATGTTTTTTTGCAATCTCATACCCACCGGCCAGTAAAGTTCTGGTTTTACCCTCACCATTAAATGCAGTGTCAGCCCATGAGAAGATATGAGAAGACCTGCCACCTATTTTTTATTAAATGCGTCGTTAACTACGCGTAGAAATTCACGAGCGTAGTTAACAAACACGCATAAAAGTCTACCATCATACACATATATCATTTTCCACGCGTGGTTATCACTATACGCGCGTAGAAAGGTATTTTCCACGCGCGGTTAAGGTGTTTTCCATCGTGAGCAGTTAAAGTGTTTTCCATGAGCAGTTAAGGTGTTTTTATGCGTACTTATTGTTGTTTGTATGCGTTGTTAAGGTATTTTTCATGAGCTGTTTTTATGCGTACTTGTTGTTTGTATGCGTTGTTAAGGTATTTTCCATGAGCAGTTAAGGTATTTTCCACGCGTGGCCAATAGTTTAACTGCTCATGAAAAATACTTTGTGGGGTTGGACGTTTGCATGGGTTTGCCGGAGGGGGTGGACGTTTGCATGGGTTTGCATGCGTTGTGTTGCATGCAAACGTCCACCCCCATGGGACTCCAGGATGCGGTGGGACTTGCAGAAGTCGCTGATGAGGGCGTTGTAGGCGAACACGTCGAGCTCGCCGTGGGACTCCAGGATGTCCATGACGCGGACCACCTTGTGGATTTGGCGGAGGTTGAAGAAGCCATTGTTTCTGGGACTTTAGCTTCCAGCGTGAGGTGGAGGTGGTGAAGATGGTAATGTTATACACTACCTATTCCTAATTCAAATCGGAAAGGCTCCAGTTCAATACAATCTTTCAGTTTCAAGCATTTTCTCAACAATAATACTTTCGAGCATTGGAGGTGGCTTCTGCGTTGGAAGTAGCCCAAATCTTTTCTTCAAAAGAACCCGTTGCCTAGAGTACTTGTCATCAGGGGAGAAACGAGCTGCATTAGAACGAAAAAAACCATCAGCAATCTGCTCCGTGATCTAGAAAAGTTGGACTTGTAAAGATGGCAGGTCTTGCAACATGTTATGCACTTGTAGCATGCACTTGTAAAGAGGGCCAAGTACGCATAAAAAAATACCTTAAGAACGCATACAAACAACAAGTACGCATAAAAACACATTAACTGCGCATGAAAAATACCTTAACAACGCATACAGACAACAATAAGTACGCATAAAAACACATTAACTGCTCACGATGGAAAACACCTTAACCGCGTGTGGAAAATACCTTTCTACGCGCGTATAGTCATAACCACGCGTGGAAAATGATATATGTGTATGATGGTAGACTTTTATGCGTGTTTGTTAACTACGCGTGTGAATTTCTACGCGTAGTTAACGATCCATTTAATAAAAAATAGATGGCATGTCATTCTCATGTCTTCTCATGAGCTGACACCGTATTTAATGGCGAGGGTAAAACCGGAACTTTACTGGCCGGTGAGTATGAGATTGCAAAAAAACATTATATGGGTATCGGGTTGCCAAAACAAAACCTTAGGGGTATCATATGGAAAAAAAAAAAACCCGTACTTTAGGTATTCGGACCTTTCCTATGATTGCTAGTTGTCCCTCCTTGAGACATGACAGCCTAGGTCAACTCTCTAACTGCCTGAAAGATTGGCATGTTTCTAATCTACTTCCTAATAAAGTCATCATCAAATATAGTTGTTTTCTTGAGTTCTAGAAGGGCCATTCCTAGGGTTTGCTTGAATTATAAATTTCATTCATGTCTTAATTAGTATATGGAACTTTCTTTTGCCCTGAACTTAGTACTATATATAATAAGAACCTTCCTTAAAATTTTGTCACTCAAACAACATTATATAGCTTGACACAAGAACGATAATTGAGAAAGATTCATCCTTTTATTTCTGAATTTTGTGGAATCATTGATGCATTAATTCTGCAAAGCACTAATTAAGATGCATGGTGGAGTAGATTAGATGATTAGGAGAGAATAATAGCAATAACAAGACATCGACTTGAGACCGTTTCTGTGATTAATAACAAACCAAAGGAATCCTACTTACCCCTAGGCTGATGATTGTCTTGATAAAGGAATGGTCCTTTTGCTCTATAATTGCATATTTAGCAAAATTTTCTACCTAACAGCAAGCATATATCATCAATCCACCACGATCGCTTCTTATCCTTTAGAAGATCTCATATCTTGCTAAGCTATCTTAATTATCATGATCATGGTTATTTTATTTCATACATTATCTTTAATTATGCATGCATGCATGGCCTCTAGCTTCATATGATAAAAGATTAATTATTTTCTTCAAGGGATAAAGCATCACAAAACTCCTAAGAAATAGAGACAAAACTATGAATTAGATTTATTAGAACAAAAGTAGAAGAAGAATTAGAACAACCAGATAACACAAGAAGAATAAATCCAAGCCAACTAATGTAAGAGAGAGAGATAGCAAATGTGTTATATCACATACATGTATCAGTTTCTGTATATATGTATATATATAGAGCTGATGCATTGCAGCAGTGCAGATGAAGCAATGCATGGAAACCCTGCTAAATATGTACTGCACAATATCAAGGGTGGTGTAACTCAATTCTCAAACCCCCAAAAGGAAACTGAAAGGAAAAGAGAAAAAGGATATCTTGAAACCCAAAAGAAGAGAAGGCTAGCTAGGATCAAGCAAACTCGGCCAAGAAAGGGTCATCAAGCAAGAGGTCAGGCCAGAAGGATGGATTCCCACCACCACCACAGCTGGAGGTGCTGCATGCATCCCCCGGGTTCCCGGTCGAGACGTCGGTGAGCGGCGGCAGTGATGACTGAGACACCAATGGTGTTCTATGAGTATAGGTACTATCCTGATCTGCCTGTCCAAACAAGATATAGTCTGAGTCCTGGTTGGTGTCATTGCTCAGAGGTAGATCAAAGGAACATGGCAGCTGGAAGTCAGGCAAATGAGGCGGCTGGCCTTGCCCGCCAATCGCCGCCGCCTGAAGAGAAGTAGGCGGAGGAATCAAAGGCACGGAGGCCATGTTTTGAATTTGTAAGCTTAATAGGCTCATGGGCTCCATTTGATCAGTTGTTATGGTAGTGCTCAAGCTATTGGTATTGGAGCTGGTGGTGGCCATGGCGGCGGCCGATTGGAGGAGCTGCTGGAAGTACTGAAGCTTCGCGGCTTGGACCGCCTCAGCCTGCATCCTGACGGCTTGATCGTCCCACGGATTGTGATCGACCATCTCTTTCAGGTTGGCGAGGGCGATCAGGTGGGGCAAGGCGGCGAAGAAGTCGGTCCTCGGCCGGTGGGTCATCGGATCGAACCCCATCTGGATCAGCTTCTTCTTCAGGTGGGTGTTCCAGAAGTTCTTGATCTCATTATCGGTCCGGCCGGGGAGGTGCGTCGCGATCGCCGACCACCTAATAATATCAACCATGCTCAATAATTCCCATCAATCATCTCTAAATTATCACAATGGCAACAAATTCTAAAGAAGAACAATGTAGAGAGTCATCTAGCATTACTTGTTTCCAAGGATAGAGTGTAGATTGAGAATGGTTTGCTCCTCCTCTTGAGAGAACTTTCCTCTCTTGATGTCTGGCCTCAAGTAGTTGGTCCACCTCAATCTGCAGCTCTTCCCACATCTATTCAGTCCTAAACAAAACATCAAAACAACACCTTTAGATCAATCTTAGAAACATAGATAAAGATATATATTGATAGATAGAGGACCTGCAAGCTTGGGGAGGGCTCTCCAGCTGCCATGGCCATGCTTGTTGATGTAGTGGACGAGCTTCTGGTCTTCTTCAGGAGTCCAAGGGCCCTTCTTGAGGCCATTCTCATCACAACAAGGAGACCTCCCCATTATGGTGACTCCTTGAGGTGGTCGTACCTGGATGGCCACCAAAACATTTTTTTTTTTGGCTTAATTGAGCCCAAAGGCTACATGGCCACCAAAACATGGCTTCCAGATTTATACACTTCTTGGCCTTCGGTGGTCCTCATAGCATACTAATCTTTTTTAGTTAACCATGGTTAGCTTTGGCATGAGTTGAAATCTTAATAATACCCCTTGGGTGTCACGCGATAGCGTAGTCTAGCTATGTACGTATCTGGGTTCATCAACCTTTAGGAACCTATAAACCAACTTAGGTTACTATGGCTTTCCTCTGGCTATATCTATTATATAAGGAAGAGTGGTTTTTGAAATGTCTCAACTATAAGACATAAAGAGCGGTCCAGATCTATCTCCAAACTCATTCAACGGTCCAGATTCCATCATCAACTTTAAGATTCTCACCCAAATTTTCATTTCCTCCAAAAACTCCCACCCAAACTTTCTTCCTCCCACCCGTCAAAAATTCAGCCCCGCGCGCCCTGC
>OY986965.1:8193105-8238295 GCA_963920575.1 Narthecium ossifragum | reverse complement strand
CGTAGGCCCCCAGTTTTTTTCCATTGTTGATTTTCTATTTAATCTGGCATTTTTTAATGTATATGGTTTTTTAAAAGAATTCTTTTAACATTTTATTTTTTGGACAATAAATAACATAGCAGTTTTTTCCATTAATTTATTTCGACATATTGGCGATTTAAGCTGATATTAGAAGATAGTTTAAATCATAATTCCATATGAGTATGTATGTTCACTTATTCAGTTATTCATATTAGATGAGAGTAGGGGTGGCAATCCGGGTCATGACCTGCGAACCCGACCCGACCCAACCCGAAATAAACGGGTTTGGGTTTAGTGTTATCGAGTTCGGGTCATGAACGGGTCGACCCGTTTATGACCCGTGATTAAATGGGTCGGGTCGGGTTGACCCGCGGGTTAGACGGGTCAACCCGTTTACCCTTTTAATGTCAGCCTGTCGGAGACGACGACTGCCTCGGCCCAAGGATGGAGGTGGCGCTCGGCGGCCGGATCTGGCCAGGAAACGGTCGGAGGAGGGTCGTGGTGGATAGAGGGTGTCAGATCTGGAGTTGGGTGGTGCCGGGGGGTGGCCGCGCGTCGGTGGAGTGGAGAGGGGGAGGGGGGGTTGCCGTGGGTGGCCGCAGCTTCACCGGAGAAGGAGGGAAGGAGTAGGTTGCGGCCCTTGCGAGGTAGCTCAGTAGGAAGGAGGAGAAGGCGGGTGGACCAGTGGAGGAATGTAGAGAGAGAGAGAGAGAGAGAGAGAGAGAGAGAGAGAGAGAGAGGGAGAGGAGGAGATGGATTTAAACGGGTCAATCTGACCCGGATCCAACCCGATTCGACCCGACCCGTTTAATAAACGGGTTAGACGGGTCGGGTCGGGTTGACCCATTTATAAATGGGTCGGGTTCAGGTTGATAAACCTGCCCCGTTTAATAAACGGGTCGGGTTCAGGTTCAACCTTTATTAAACGGGTCAATACCCGACCCGACCCGTTTAATACAAAGTAAATTATAATATCTGTGGCGTAGGCACGGGCATTTACTAGTATTTTTAAAAGTTGGGATCAAAGGTAGATTATTTCAGTGGTTAATTAGCATAAATTGCTAATGATACATGGCCACAATGATCTTTATCAATTACAAATTAAGAGCAAATCTAATAAAGTTTAGATGTATATACATATATATACACAACCACATGAATTTTGTAGGAAACATGGCTATGATACAGTGACGAAACCAAGATTACATGACCTTTGTGAGGGCCAAATTGTTGTGAAGTTTCTCTCAGAAAATATAAATGTTTGTATCAAAAAATGATGCACATAATATCACTCAAATAAGATAAATTTGTTAAACATTAGTCATCTCCGGCTTTTGCAATAGTCGACGTGTTGCAATGATTGTGTTTGACATCACATAAGTAGGTATTATGTTACCATCAATGAAAGATATTTTTCTATCTATTACGTACGTATTATGTTGCTCCATCATAATTTGTTATAAATTTTGTTCGACAATATGGCTCTGATACCATGTTAAATCTTGATACCATGTTAAGTCCAGTTAACAACTTAACTAAAAGCTTAAACTATTTGAGTTTGTATCTTATAATTTAACCTAATTGTTACATTCATCAATCATTCAAAAAGCTTCTTGCGCGTTGATATCAAGTTAACCTCACGAATGAATTTGAATGTATGGTCTAGTGGCTAAGACTGACCTCCTGCAAAAACTCTTGGATTCCAATTCTGGGTCAGTATTTTATGATCGTTTGGTATCTCTGTATCAGTCCACTCCAAAACGAGAGTAAAAGATCACTTTTTAGAAACAATAAAGAAACTATTAACTTCACGAATTATCTTCAAAACTTCACCGATAGAAAAGATACGAGTTTATATATTAATTTGCATTATAGTCTACCATGGTTTTCAGAATACGAAATAGAGGGCAAAGTTGTTACGCACAATCATGGGCGGAGCCACCTTGAAGGCTGAGGTGGGCTGTAGCCCAGGTCAAAATTAAACTAATTTTGGTCAAACGGCTTATAATATACTCCTTAGCCCACTGGCCACTGCCCAAACCCACCCAACTGGCCCACCGCCCATAGGCCCCACACACAACCCAGTCAACTGAGTCAAGTGAACCCACGTTACCCACTCACTTACAACTTAAATTTAAAAAAACCACACACTCACCTCATGACCTCACCCTTGCCCAGTTGCCCTGGCTGAAGCTCCCGTGCCCACTACCCCCCAGCCGGCCCTAGCTCCCAAAATTCCCACTACCCAGCTCCCAAAATTCCCATTTCCCACCAGCCGGAGGCCCTGGCTCCCAAAATTCCCATTTCCCACTACCCAGCTCTAGCCTCTAGCCGACAGCATCACCAGCTAGCTCCCAAAATTCCATTTTTCTAACCTCTATCTTTGGCTCTTTCTCTCAAGTCTCGGCAGTGGCCCGTGGGGAGTGGGGACCGTAGTCCGTACGGAGGGTCGGAGACTCAGAGGGGTTGTCGGCTTGGTAGGGTGAGTGCAGAACTTCTATTCCTCTTCCCATGATCCCATCCAAAGTTTGTTTTTTGTTATGCTTTCTATTTATTTTCCTCCACTGTTGTGAATCTTGTGATTTGAGCAATGCAACTAATGGTGGATTTTGCTGATTTCTATTCATCTCTTATTTCTTCTCCGGAACTTATATTGTAGTGAATCAGATTATTTAATTCAGATTGTGATGAGAGCAATACTTGGTCAGATTGTGATGAGAGCAATTCAGAAAAAATAATTTGCTATAAGATCATTAAATGTGAAAGTGATGAGAGCAATTCAGATTGTGAGTAATCTGAATTAATGTGAATTAAATGATCTGATTGTGATCTTATTGGTGTAGTACGAACTCAATCAAATAAGTTAAGTTTGATGTATTGTATAATTACATGTGTGCTAATGACTACACATATATCACTTGAATAGGTTATAAATCACTATGGAAACTCAAGGACAAAGGAGAAAGAAAATTATTTTTTCGTTCTTTAAACCAAGAGAACATGCATCAACAAGTGATGAGCATGCTCCATCAAATATTGACATATCAGATGCTAGTAGTGACCAACCTCCTTCCAAATGTCAAAGAGTTGAAATTGATATTACTTCTCTTGAACGGGATCTGGGTTTACGTATTCCAATATGGGAACATCCTGTAAATCAAATAGATGAAATCCGGTGAGCTTATATCAAAATGGGGCCCTATCAACCTAGCATGCCTGAGTATCCAGCAACCATATCAGGACAACAGAGTCGTCGATTTCAAAGTTCTTGGTTTAAGCGGTTTCCTTGGTTTGAGTACTCTCCTTCGAAGGATGCAGCGTTTTGTTTTCCATGTTTTCTCTTTGAAAATAAGAATGCTCGTCATTCTACATTGACTACTGAAGGATTTAGAAGTTGGAAGAGAGTTAATGATGGGGTTAGAAGTCCTTTTTTGATGCATGTGGGAGGTACAACTTCACCTCACAATAATGCCATGAATTCTGTTGATGCTTTGATGAATGTAACTTGTCATATTGATGCATGGTTTCAGAAACTTATTAAACTTAGCTCCGCTTTAGAACCTAAAGACAACTTTAAGTTATTTGAGGTTGATCAGATTTACAGTCTTGTTGAGAAGTTTTATCTTGTTGATTTCAGTGAACAAGAATTGCATTATTTAAGAAGTCAATTGGAGCATTATAAGGTTGATATAGTTTGTCATGATGCAAGGTTTCAGAATATGTCAACTATTTCTGAATTGTGTCGAAGATTGGTTGAGACAAATAAGTCTCAATACTACAATCTAATCGATAGGTTGATTCGTCTTGTTTTAACTCTTCATGTTACCGCTGCAACAACAGAACGAGCATTTTCAACAATGTTCAACAATGAAGCATGTTAAAGTTGTTCTTCGCAATAGAATGGAAGAGGAGTTCTTAGCAGATTCTATGGTTATCTATATTGAACGAGAGCTGGCTGAAAATATCGATTCTGTTTCGATAATTGATGAGTTCTATTCTATAAAGAACCGCAGGGCACAACTTAAATAGCATTTTTTAAAAGGTATACACTTTTCTAGTCACTCGAGGTCCTTTTCACTCTAAGCCCAAGTAAATTATTAGTTTGTGTACTTAGGCACATTGGATTCTGTTCTCTGCATGTGAAAGAGTAATATGCATTTTCATCGATGTGAAAGAGTTGTTTACAATTATCTTTAGCTATGTGCTTTGTTTAACTTTTGGACTTGTTACATCTTTCTTAAATATTGCAGTGTTAACATCTCAGTTGGAGATCTGGAGGACAGACTTATGCTTTCTGGCATGCATACTGTAGCTGACATATTCCGCTGTTGTTGTGGACAAAATGCTTTGGAAATATGTGAGCTTCTTTGCCTGCATGATACTCTTTCTCTTTTATGACCGAGCAAGCTTTATTTTGTAAAATAGGATTTGGTCTTTTTGGATTTATACTATATCTCAGCACCAGTACGCACAAAGCCAAAACTATTAGTTATTTAGTTTCTCTGTAGCATATAGCTTTACTGTATTACATCCTATCCGTGCTTGCTCTACCACAATACAGCTGCTGATTTGAGTAACTCTATCATGTTTTCATCCTGAAAATGCAAGGAGTTTCCATTTGAGTGTTGAAAATAGTCATGTTTAGTTCCAATTTGGGCATTCTAAAGGATAATAATTCAGGATGAGGTTAAAATTGTACATAGTTAGGATAGAGAATGGATCCCGGGAAAGGAGTGTCCTTTCAAGGACAAGATTCAACCCTCTTTCTCACCACAGGTGGGCACATAGATGCTCTCATAGTTTACTCTATTGATTTTTTTTACCTTTAGCTTTAGTCAGCCCAGGGTAGATCAAAATCCTGGCTCCGCCCTTGCGCACAGTAATGTTTCATTTGATAGATAGAGAGTACGAAAGTGCCATAAAAGTGGAAGGACGAGAGTGGAATTCTAGTCAGTGATCATGACAGCATTTGCCCCCCCCCCCCCCCCCCCCCAACCAACACACACACACGACTTTGGTCAGTTTAACCAGTCATCAACCCTAATATCTAAGTCTTAAATAGTAATAAATAAGGAGGGCGTCAGCGGTCTGTCTACGTGCCTCCGGACGTGAGGTAACCAGACCTATCCCATGCACGCAACCTCGCTAGCTATTTAACGAAAGCAGCGCGCTCTCGTCACCTCCCTTTTGTTCCAATTAATCTATCTGCATGGCCACACAAACCTCTCACGTACGTACGCACACACGACTCATTTCCTTTTAGTTCTTCGTCCTTTTCCAATTCCCAGCCTCAACCTCATTATCATGCACATCAAAAGTGATTGGTCCCTTTCATATCATAATATTGTTTCCCCTCCCTCCCTCCTCTCTCGTTAGAAACATAATTCAAAAGAAAAAAAACCCTTTCTAATCATAAGCTTGCTTAAGTTTTGAAGGTAATTGATGATTTAAATTAATTATTATGGAAACGGAGGTCCTGATTTCAAATCTTTTCACTCATACAAGCAATTTAAGGAACACATACCGTATAAGGTCATTAAATCAGTCACATATGTCAAACAACTTATGATGAGAAAATCAACAAGTTTCAGAATGCGTCATGTAACATGACCATATATATGACCCCTCACCATAGGCTATGCATGTGCATTCTAAGCATGAAAGATTACTAGAGGCCGTTAGAGATAATTATCGATTCGAGTGCAAACTTTCATTTCTTTTATCCGTATTAACTGATTAAATTCACCAATTTTTAATTAATTGCTAATTCAACACAATATTGGAGCAAAGGTCTTGGAATTCAAACCATGTCTCTCCATTGATAAAGTTTTATGCATGCTATGTTATTCTTATAAGCCCAACATTTGTCAAACATCGAACTTTTTGCTAAATAGGACCCATAGTATTCACCTTTTGCACTTTATGATCCCCTCTTATGTCTTTTTGCATAATAGGATCTCATACACGTAAGGAACATATGTATAAACTAATACGCGTATAAACAATAATTATGCGCGTATCATGATACGGGTATAATCAAGAATTATACGCGTATTAGTTTATACGCGTGTTCCTTACGTGTATTGGGTCTTATTATGAAAAAAACATGGGAGGGGGTCCTAAAGTGCAAAAGGTGATTATCAGAGGTCCTTTTTGACAAAAAGTTCATCAAACATCTAGTGATTGCCCCTTTGTAACACGTGCAACTTGTATGGAGGCGAGGAATTTGAAGCAAAAACTTATGAACTTCAAAGCCCTCTCCGGCTTGGAAATGAATCCCCTCAAGTCAAGCGCCATGTTCTCACGTACAATGGAATTTGATAGGAAGGATGCCATTTGCAATATTCTTGGAGTGGGAGAAGCATCTGAAGCTTGGATTAATCTTGGTGTGCCTATCTCATTGAAACGACTAACAACAGTTGACTTGATCACCCCCATTCTGGAGAAGTTGGCAAGTAAGATCCTTTCTTGGCAAGGGAAGCAATTATCGGAAGCTGGTAAAGTTACTCTTCTGATATCTGTGCTGCAGTCCATCCCGACTTATGTTATGTGTAGTACTCATTTGTCGGCGGCCATGATTAGGCGAATCGAGTGTATGTTTCGGGATTTTCTCTGACAATGAAAGAAGGGAGGCTTTAATCGGGTCTCATGGGAGGTTGTTTATCAACCTAAGGAAGTAGGGGGACTAGGGGGTTCATGACTTGAGCACTTGGCAGGTTGCATTAAAAGCCAAGCGGGTAGCTCTATTGATGGAAGATAAGCCTTCTTTATGGAGAAGCTTGGCATTTGCTAAATACTGATGGAAGGAGTTGCTCCCCTCAAGGCGTGACACAAGAAGATTCTCTTTGCATTGGGCGAGGATGTGTGAGGCTACAGACGGAGTGTGGGGTGGATTCTCTGTCAGTCCTAAGGGTGCCAGCCATACCAGTCCTCTCTTTGATAGGTGGATGATAGCGGAGCCTTTGATACGCTATCCGTCATTGTTCTTGTCTGCGAACTGCTTGGGATCAGTTGTTATCTCCGATTTCCGAGTGGATGGCTATTGGAATGTTGCTAAAGTTCTTGAGTACTTTAATCTAGAACTTGCACATATGATCATGGTTGTGGAAGTGCCTAATGGCAATTATCTAAAGTTCAGTGATCTAATGATTAGTTATGATCACTGCTAATGAATTCTCTGATTATGATGAATTCATCATGAGAAAATAGTATAATATGGATTTAGGTATAAGATCAAGATGGTTCTAGCACCTTGAAGTCGCCAAATAGAATGTATAAAGGATTAGTAGCTACCCTAGTAGTTCTAACACTACGAAATCCCTAATCTTGAATAAAGATGAATAACGGATTAAGAGTTAGTCATAATGGTTCTAGCATTATGTGTAATGGTCCTAGCATTACAAGACTCTTAATCTCGAGAAGAAAATCCTCACATCCATGGTTCTAGCATGAATGTTTTGATGAGAATCTCTAATCTCATGCCCTAGCATGCTCAAGACCTAGATCTAGGCATAAAAGAACAAATCATTCATCCACTAATAATAAAATCACACCAAGTTCATAAAAGAAATTAAGGTCAATTCATACAAACCATTCAAAGAGATATTCATGCCCTAAATCTTAGGAATCCCTAATGGAAACCCTAGTTACATCATAAGAATCTCATGGTTAAAATTTTAGCTACTCATCTTTCGGGTTTGATCCATAGATGAAGGTTGATGAAACTCTTCCGTCATGGATTTCCTCCCAAAAGATTCTAAAAGAAAAGTTAAAAAGAGAAAAAAGAAACTAAGAAAGAGTGTTCCCTCTCCTTGGCCTCCAAGCAGCCAACAGAGAGTCTAGAGAGCCCCCTCTAAGAGAGGAACAAGAGGCCCCAAAAACCCTAGAACATGCCTATTTATAGCCTAGGTATCCTCATTAACTCGGATTAGATCTGGACCTTTGATTTTGCCTAACAGATATTAATGGATCGATCATTCAGAGGTAATGATCGATCATTTGTCTTCAATTGTTAGCGACGCCCGTAGAGGATCGATCATTCCTATAGGAGATGATCGATCCTTTCCTTGTGTTGTTGATCACGCCCCGTGGATGATGGATCATTCCATGTAGAAAGATCGATCCTTTTAAACCTTGCTCTTTGTCAGTGTTGTCGTGCATACATGATCGATCCTTTGATGAAGTGATGATCGATCCTTTCCTGAAGTGCTCTCTGTCATTGTTGTCGTGCATAAATGATCGATCCTTCCTTGAAGGAAGATCGATCCTTTAAATTGGTGCTCTCTGTTTTGTTAATACACTCGAATGATCGATCCTTCCTTGAAGGAAGATCGATCAAGGAAGGATCGATCCTTTGAATTGGTGCTCTCTGTTTTGTTAATGCACTCGAATGATCAATCCTTTGCTGACGTGATGATCGATCATTCATGCTGGAATGACCCAAATGAGCTCGTTTTGACTCCAAACTTTATCTAACTCGTACTAAAGTCTTTTGTACGTGAAATAGGATAAAAATAATCAATGAAGCATCGCTCGGAGACTAACAAGGCCAAGTTATAAGAGTGATTTGTGCACTTTTCATATCTTATCACGAATCCTCAGATAGAGGGTGCCCTCGGTGCATGTCAGAGATCGAGACTTTTGACCATGCTCTCTTTGGTTGAGTGTGGATAGACCACTGCTTTGATGCCCTAATGATGGATTGTGGGTCGGAGTATGTTGGGTAGAATGCTGAGTTTTGCAGGGATATTCTTTCACGATCATCATCGTCAAGGCCGACGCTGCGACAAGCCAAAGCTTTGATCGGTTATGGATTATGGGAGATCTGGAAGGATAGGAACCGGTTAGTGTTCGATGGCCTTGGGGATTATGTGGATGCTCTAGTTCGTCGAGTGAAGCAGTTGACAGATGAATACCTACGAACTGCCTCTAATTAACCCTTGTCGCATGGTGATGGAGGATACTGTAGTCTATACTGATGTTTCGCAGCTGTTGGTACTGCTTTCGTGTCTAAAGAAGGAGATGTTCAGTAGGCTAGAGGTGCGGCCCTTCGTAGTTTTGGTTGTATATTAGATGTTGAACTGCTCGTGATTGGCATGACATTACAGTGGGCATATGAGAAAGGTGTTCGTCGTGTCGTCGTCAATCAGACTCGAAGTTCGAGGTGAAGATTCTTGTGGGTAGCAGGCTTTGGCCGCCTAAGATGGAGACCTCCGCATAGACGGTCTAGGCACGCGGTCATGTTATTGATGGACTCCGCAGTTTTTGTGGTAGTGCTGCGTTTGATTGTCACTAGGGCAGATGGTATCGCTAGACATTGTAGGTGGACTTTTTCATATTTTTGTTGGGTCCATGAGGATGGCGTTTTAGCTCTTCATGGGATTTCTTTTTAGTTTTATGGGTACTTAGTCATTTGGCTCAACTAATCAAAACAATAAATAAAAAAAATCTGTTGATGGAAACTCCTTCGTGTTTTCAAAAATACACTAGAGCACTTGATATAGTGTTCTTAGTCGGGGAACGATCCATTATGGCGGCCCTAATCGGAGTGGCTCTCCACCGGCGTTTCGGTGTTCCACAAGAACACCGGATCAGCAGCCATGGCAAGGGCGGAGGTGGGTCCGGCGGCCGGTCCCCCGGGTCACCGTTGCATGTAGTGTTGACAGCTTTCCCACCCTAAACCAACCCTCAAACCCATTGGCTTCTAATGAAATCTTTTAAGGGCCTGCCAGCCTAGGAGTTCACGACGGCGATCGTATAGATAGATACTTAATTATAATTAGCAACGACAAACATATGAGCTAAGATTTAACTAAAGTCATGTCAAGGTTTGATGCCTTGAGGGCATGCATCATCATCTGATGTGGAAGTCGCAGCCATCTTTCTTGTCTCAATGATGTTTTTTTTTTCCCCCTCATCTTTATGTACTATAAATCATGACCTCCTAGATTTATCCAACCTTCATTGCATTTGCATGCTTGTGTCAATGGTTAAGTTATTTACTATCTGAAGGACTAAACCATGACTTGTTAGAAGAGTAACATAGATTATAGAAGAGTGGACTATAATTTGGCCATGACCTCTTAGATTTATCCTAGCCTTGTTTCTTGTGACAATGGTTAACTTTTTTTTCCTTTTTTCCTATCTTAAGGACTAAACCTTGGCTTTGGCTTCCTAGATTTTTATCCAAGCTGTGTCTCATAAGAAAGAAGAGAAGTATGGATTGGTGGCAAGAAATATTGAGAGGAAACAAGAGAGAAGGTTGGAGTAAAGGAGAGCACGGTCATGGGGTTCAGATGGAGAGAGAGTGGTTGTTTTAAAGGTGCAATGGTTTCAAACTATTGAAGGAGATCGAAAACAACATATGCCCAATGGTTTTACAGTTCACACTGTAGGTCTTTGCATAATCACATATATAGGAAAATATCTAGTCTTTTCATCTCACAATATAATACTTGTCCAATAATGGTACCTTTATTTGGTGATTATATCATGCATCATCAACTTCTTCAACAAGTTTCTGCAATTCTGTTTAATTTCTTTGAGAACAAAAATGGACGAAGCACGGATATTATCATGTATAAAAAGATGCAAAATCTCACAGAATTCTAGTCCTTCCCAAGAAGAAGATTAATTAGTACCTCTGTAACTCTATAGATTGTGAGACAAGGAAGACTATAGAGCATCAAGAAAAGCCTGAAAACACACTGACCAGAAGGAGACAGGAAATCATTTGATCATCAAAGATCGCCATTATAATAACAGTCGATGGAGACAGCGAGGGGATGTGACACTTCTTTTGACGATGTGGCTCAAGTTAGCGATGAAGTTGGTGAAGCCAATCACCCAAAATCCACACCTCCTCCTCCAGCAATATCTTGCTGCAAGACATTCTACATTGCTGACGCACTTTATCCCGCTCTGCAAACTGAAATGACCCAACACCACCTACAAGAAACCTTCCCCGAGATATTTATTCGCGGCTTAGTAAAGCGTCAACAATGGCATCCGTTCGGTTCGTGACTCCAAACCATCATTCTTCCTGGGTGTATCCTTCTCCAGTCCTGCAACAAAGAGTGATCAGCTATATTATAAGAGGATTAGGTCAAGGTATCATGAGCATTCCAAGTTCATCCATGAAGTTTCTAGACATCATGTGAACAAGAACATGGCATGTTGGTAAATCTGCCACTAAAGCTCTGCAATCCTGTTAGACAATAATTGTTATTACCAACTAAAACTTGAAGTGTTAGCAGAGCAGTGGCATCACATGCTGCAAAAGAGCCAATGTAACAGGACAAGCAGAGGAAAAGGCTTTTTTCTCCCTTCCTTCCTCTCCCTGCTTTCTTTTTTTTCTCCCAAACTTGCATCATTTGGTGTCGGCAACAAGCTAAACAATAAAATATATCATGGTCCTAGAGAAAACAGAGATCACTAAAACTGTTCCCCGTCTGAAGGACCACAAAATATAATTAATGTATAAACTTGGATGTGCAATAGCTCATTGTGGATCTCTTATGTCAGCCAAGCAATGACAGAAAGATATATTTATCTTAACTTCAACTAAACAACTGATTCCCTTATAGACCTGGAATTCAAACCTTGTGTCTGCATCCCTAAAATACTTTCCAGATTGTTAAGCAAACCCTTACACTTTATACTGCCACTATGTCGGCTTCCAAAATGTGTGCCAAGTATCAGTATATGGTATAAAATGACAATAAAAAGGAAATTTGGCTCAGCTAATAATAATCAGTAATCCTCCTTTTATTCATTACTTCTCATCTTGACAGGACTTTTCAGTTGGCATCAAGTAGAGGATTAGCAAAGGATGAAACATTTGAAATTCCAAATGGGCATAAGGTCAAAAGCATCAAACTTTTTGGCGAAGTTGGGCCAGTTGCTTTAATTTTTATTGATCCGTCATAAAAGTAATGCAACTTGGCAATTTAGGTGTGAATCTAAGTGTCTGACCACCATCAATCCAAAAAAGAAATATACTGTGATACCTGCAATTGTAGGCGACATTGCAACCACATTGTGAGGACCCGTCCCTCTACTTCTGGGTCGACCGGCTGGGTCAGGCTCGTGGCTCGTTGGTTTGCTTCGCGTCGAGCGCGCGATCCGGTGGATCACATTGTTTCTTGGACCACAATGGCAATTTGATAAATTACGCCTTGTTGGTTTGTTTCACACCCGCGTGTGCACACACTGACCTTGTATGTGTTAGTGCTTGTTTAGAATGGTTAGGTGGACCCGAGATCGGAAGATCTCAGCTTGGGCGCGCGGAAGCTTGCTTTTGGGCAGCTTACGGCCCTTGAGCGATCGATCGCTCGAAGGAGCGATCGATCGGACTCGTGAGCGAGTCAGTGGCTTTTTCTCCTTCGCGAGGACGGCAGCCGGCCGTCGCTCTCTCTTGTCAGAAGGGGGAGGACTTTCCCTCCCCTCCTTCCCCTTTCCTCCGGCTTTCCCCTGGGCTTTCCTTCCTCTTCTTTCCCGCGGAGCCCTGTTTCCTCTGTTTCTTCCGGCAGCCCCTACTTCTTCGTCGTTCTCCCTCCTCCGACCACCATTTTTGGAGCTTGAAAGCTTGTTGGATTCGTGGCGACGAGAGGAAGATCGCTGAGGTGGTTTGGAGCCTTGTTGGTGACGGGTTTGCGAGGGATCAACCGAGGAATGCACAGTTCGGTGGGTTCTTCTATCTACATGTGTTCTTTAATGGGTTTCTCGTGATCTAGCCGCTTGATCTTGTTGATCTTGGTGTTGTTAGTTTCCTCTTGCCTAGTAGAATTACTGATATAAGTTTCATGATATTTGGTTGAGATTTGAGTAGGATTTATACATGACTAATCTCGAATTTTCCGATTTTCTGCTATTCTTGAAGAACAGCCGGCTTGCGGCGAGTTTTCCGGCTTGTACGTGTATGATCTTGGGTTTTGCTAAACGTAAGAGTTGTAGATCTCTTCGTTAGCTTTCCATTCCAGTTTATTTCGTATTTTTTCGATTTTGCGACGAATGTTTATGAATTTATTACTGGCGGGCTGCGTTGCAGTAATTAATTTGTAAGTTAGTTTTGATTAGTGATTTTGATTAGCGTTTTCCCGTTAATCTAACCGTTGGATGATTCTGGATTTTGGATATGTTGATCCATACATGTAGCTCTACTGGTGGCTAGGTTGGATCTTGAATCCAACGTTGTTTGGACGTCGGATTGACCAGATCAAATACCCTCTAGTAGAGAACTTTTGGTGTTTTAAATATAATATTATATGTCGAATTATAATATTATATTTCTACTGTTCATCAGCGGTTTTCGGGGTTGCTTCCCGTTGCAGGAGTCTGCGGTCGACGGTCGCGGTACCGTCGTAATGCCGGGACCCGCTGCGGATCGGCTGGCAGCGGTCGGTAGTACCGATGCAGCGATCCGGTTGACTTGTATGCTATCCTTAACATACTGTTGCATGCCTATCTTTTGTTTGTGTATGTCATAGCATGCATTCTCTGTTTATGCATTAGTTGCATTGGTTAGGGCGTGGGTGATCTTTGGGTCGCCGTCCCGAGACTGGAAGCTCGAACTTAGCCCTAAGACCGGGGTTGGGTAGTTTGGACCCGGTTTGAATTGTGGTGTCCAGTCGATTTGATAATAGGCCTAGATGACTGGTACACTTGTTGCTTGATGATCGTAGAGGTCGTGTCGGCTTTGAGTCGGAAGCTGAGGTGTAGCCGGTGTCCCACTGTGCGGACCCTGGGGTAGAGGAGTTGCCTACTCAGCGGTGCCCTTTTCCCGCATGCAGTGTCGTTCCCTGCAGTTGTGTGTCGCCAGTGTTGTTCTTGATACTGAGTGCTGCTCTTGGGCCTCAGGGACACGCAGTGGGGTTATGGGACCCCTGTATACACCCAGGTTCTACTTGAGGGCGACACTATTGCGTTTCCCTCTTCCTTCTGTGTGTCGTAGTGTAGATCCCTACTGAGCTTAGTGCTCACACCTACCCCGGCTGCGTTTTGTAGGTGCAGGCGTCAGTTCTTCCTCTGTGGCCCCTACCGGGCAGTTGGTCGACGGTGCGGCGACGCCTGGTGGACTTTGAGAGGTGGCGATCTTTACTGCTTTCACCTTTTGTTAGTTAGCCTCCTACGGGAGTAATGTTGTATTTGGATCTTCCCCTCTCCGAGGATATGTATATTATACACTATGAGTTTTAAATCTGTGGTTCGATGTTGTTAAATTAATATCTTTTAATTGGGGGTTTGTTTTTTATGAATTGCTAGGAAGACCAATAGGTTAGAGGGAACCCTCGCCGTTCTTTTTCCGCGTTTTGTTAGGTTCCGGTTCGCATCGCCCAACCCGGTTGGGCTTTCGCGAGTCGGGGCGCGACATCACATGAACCATATTTAAATCATCATATAAGAACTGGCAACTCCTCTCTAAACTAGAGATTGCCACAGTTGCAAAGGAGTAGAAACATGTGATGTAGCGTCCGGGAAATCTAATGCTAATTTCTAGTGGCAACTCATTTTTCATCTCATTTAATGTAAGCGAAAGATGACTACTTTAGAGAAGGGTCTTCATATCAGAAGAAATCCTCAACGCCAAAAATTCTCAAAAGAAAGGAATCCACAACAGAACACTTCCAAAATGGCAAAAACAATCATCATATACAGGGCTTTTGACAGGCATACAGAGAAATGTAAAAATATTAGAAAATATTGACTCACTACAATAAATATTGCTCTAGGAAGATTCTTGACTAGAACTTATCTATTGTTCTCATAAAATATTTGGAGGAAAGAAGGACCAACCCTCAACAAAAAAAATGTCTTCAAATAAACAACTTCCTCCTGGTGCTGGGTTTTCAAATAACCAACATAGCAGGAAGGCTTATCTTTAGTCTATCGTAATTGCTGGTACATGTTTTAATTACTTAAAGCTGTCCATTAGATCCTCAAGTTCTGTAATTAAGCTACCTGATCAAGTTTTTTAATTCCTTTTTATCACCAAGTCCTAACCTTCCTTTTGTTGGATCAACAGATTAGACTTTGATTAATAACCTCTATCAAATTGGCAGCATTAAAAGGGTACAAAAAGATTAACACTAATAACTTTCCGCGTTTAATCTGTTTACAAGTTCGAAAGGTTCGAGGTTGATTATTAATGAAACTCCCCAAACCATGAATTTGTTATAGAGATAAGGAGATTATATTGCCTCTTTGCTTCCTGGAATCAACAAGATTAGAAATGGGTTACGTAAACGGATCAGCCCTTGCCTTGAGTACAAACAATTTGGTTGATAAGCACAGCAATCATGATTATAAGCACAATCAAGGGAAATTTATACTTCAGCAATCCACCTTATGACTGAATATATACATAATTACTTGAGAACCATAAAGTTAACGGACATCTGCAAATTGAAAAGAATGAATCATAAGGAAATATTGCCACATGAATGTTTACCACATGTGAAAGGAACTATTTTTCTTTCTAGTTGATAATTCTATCATGCACTGGAGAACTTTTCTTTGGTGTCATTAGGTTTGGGGCTACACCTAAGTCCAATATTCAATAGCCAGTAGCAATGAACCATATGTTGATTCCCTCTCCGTACATGACTTCATGTATATCAATCTACTTTGGATAGTCTAGTTGGAACCAAGTCCTGCAATTCAGTACCTACCTTCGACCAAATGCCTTAGTATCTACTAAGGCAACCATTTTTTCACTAAATACAACAATTTCCTGATTAGACGGAAATTGTCTCCACCAATGGCTCCAAACATGTCCACTAAGAACTGACCATACTCTCCACTTGTTGTTTTCTCCATGATAATGCAAAACTAGTTTATATTAAGATGCCTCGTAGCCAACCATCGAACAAAATCCAACTTCAGCATATAGTATTCAGCCTGTGAATTACTAATTGTAGCTTGTACCTTCCAAACACCTACAATTAATGGGTCAGTCAGTACATAGTGATGTAAGTTAGATACTGAGATCTAGTTAATTAAAGTCCTCCCACATTTGATGGAAGTTGACACCCTTTGGATGAGACCAAGGGATATGCTTTAGCAGCAGTTAGTAGCCTATTGACTCTTATTTACTATACAGCAAGTTTTATGTAGCCTTTTACTACTTAAAAATTGATAATTGTGATTTAAAAGATAAGATAAGGATTTCGTAATCAAGGTTAGCATATAAAAAACTGACTTGAAAAGTAGCAATATCATTTTGTCCAGCAGTATCCAGGTTCCACAATTCTACGATTTCAATGTTGATGACCTCTTAACAATTTCTAACTTCTAATGAGCTCTTAAAATCTGGGGATTAACTATTAGCATTATTGTCATTGTCAGAAGGCAAGGACAACAGACAATTTCTGAAAAATCAATCTCAAATATTGATTGATCATGTTCTATAAGAATCTTATGTTGCTAGTGATGTCCATATACATGAACTTGGATCGCTTATCAGAATCCACAAGAAAAAATGAACCTTTTGAATTTTGCTTAGACCAGGTTCTACAAGTACAAAAGCTTTTATTGTAGCTTTACTTGCTACATGTTGGATTGCTATAATTCTGAAGAATAAGATCACTCAACAATCGAAAATTGATTCCATCACCAAGAAAAAGCGATTTCCAGGCAGGAATAATAAAGGAACAAAGAGATAGTCCCTTCAGAAAACATTTGGACGGTAGATAATGAGATATTGACTTTTAATATTTGATCCATTTAGAGGCGTACACTTTCATTGTATTAGCAAATGGTCCAGATCTCGTTATATTTTGTTGGTGTTATGCTGTCACTGATAAACGACGATTTATGGGGGGTTAAACAGGATGCTTCCTTTTCTACGAGGTTGAAACACAGACTTTGCAATGAATAATAAAACTAATGTCATCTTTACGATATCTCATAGCACAAAGTATGCAAAAGGTAACCACTTGTTAGATCATCCTGCTGCTAGGATGAATTTGTCATTGATACAAGTATCAATGGTATATCTAAATAAAACATCAAAGTAGTTCATTCGACTAAGCCTAAGGGTGACGATGGAGCTCGATAAGAACCACGTGGATTAAAACATTTCACAGATGTGTGAATATGAACTCGGTCAAAGATTCACACCTAATAGATTAAATCAGAAGAAAACCATACTAATTTTAACTTCATAGCCAAACCTAATTCTTGCTTGACAACGAATATAAGATACTTGAATCCCGCAGAATCAAGTATAACTCGACTAATTCACATATGATTATACTGAATATGTAGCATGCCTGCAGAATATTGCTATAGGTATTAAATGAAGTTGAGTGCACGTATATGCATTTGCTGCCTAAGATTGCATTATCATATCTGGAGAATTATATACCCGCATAGTGTGGTTTGACTTAAATTAGAAGTGGTTCAACAAAACATCATGTTGAACAAGCAAGGAGAGAGAAAGTTGACCGACAAACTGCAATTTGGCTTGCAGTCAAATTGTACTTGGAGTATAAAGTATAAATTCTACTGTTCTCTGCAAGAAAATTAGTCAATCTTAGTTATACAAACATTCCCATCAAGGAGAGTGTTTGAAAGGCCCAATGGACCTTACGTCCGATGTCCATTATGGTTTCTAGATTATCAATTTCAAAGACCTGATTTGCCAAATTTATTTATTCACTTGAAACTTAAGAAACAATGAAAAAAAGTTCTCAACCGACTGCCACGTGCCAATCTGTGGATGGCACGTAAGTATCGGCACGGAGCTTGAAGAAGACAGAATATAATCGGTATAGAACCAGCACCAAGCATGTGCATCGTATCGGTTAATTACTAGCACAATACCACCTGGCACAAGAATACTTGTTCTCAACCTTCTACCTTAGTACAAATAATTGAAAAAGAAGTGAGAAAGAGCATGGAAATCACTTTCCCCTGATTCAAGATCCCAAACTCGACAAAAAACACTTCTTGAGTCCCACCTCAAAAGCGTTTGAATCTTCATGCTTCTCTCTTTTCTATTTAGAGTTCAACACAACTAAACCAAGTTGGCATTTAGAGTTCATCCAGATAGGAACTTCCTAGAGCACTTTAAGAGTCTTACTACAACATGTGTCAGTTTTATTGCAACATTTATATGCACATTTAGGTACATTAAAAGATAATAAATGTGTCAGTCTTAATTCTTTCGTTTCTCCAACTTGACAATATCTAAGTAGTCCCCATAGGTAGATAGTAGAAAGGAGCTTATGCAGAACTTCACAGCTTAACATATATCTTTCAGGTTTTGTGATCTCCTAAGGCTTACAAACTTGACACAAATGGATTTACTCCATCATGCAACCTAAAGTTTGTGATTCCACCACCCAATTGACTTACTTTATGGAACTAAGAAGGTTTAACATTAAAAGCTTCATATGCAAGGTACCAAGTTCAACTGCGCATTTACATAGAGAATTAGGACTTCATGTTTGAAATTATATCAATTTAATAGGTCTAATGTTCAGGAAAAAAGATCCTACAAAACACAAAATGAGTAGGTCAATAGCCCTTAAAGCTCAGGTCCCAAGAACTTTAACTTGGATAGACAATGATTCTCCAAGTTTCATAAGTTATGACCATAGTTGACCTAACAGACAAAATCAGCAAACTTTCAAGATGCAGATTGACACTGACGTACCTAATAACTAGAAATTGAATGTCTACTCCTTGAATCACTGGACGTTACAACTCAAGAATCTCCAACAGAAAGATGGTGACAAAAAGAACACAATGTTTAAATCTATGACCTGCTCTTCTAATCAAATCAAACTAATGTCTATTGAATCTTGCATTTTGCAGGAACATGATCAGTAGAGGAGCCAGTACCCGGCAAATGGCTCCAAGAGCATCATATTCGATAGGAAGTGATGTATTTAGTATTTATTTTCAAGAAACAAAACCTGTAAGGTTATGGGTTTTTACAATTCAGTATGATGGGCTCAGGACAGTACGTTTATGAAATCTTTATCGCAGTTTAGAACTTCAGGGAGAAATATACACGAGACAAAAGAAATGTAGTTTATCAAATCCTGTAAATACAGTACCCCATTTAGTTGACAAATGAAAAGAAGCACGCTGCTCATAAAAGATTTGGTACATAAAAAACTGACTTGAAAAGTAGCAATATCATTTTGTCCAGTAGTATCCAGGTTTCACAATTCTATGATTTCAATGTTGATGACCTCTTCACAATTTCTAACTTCTAATGAGCTCTTAAAATCTGGGGATTAACTATTAGCATTATTTTCATTGTCAGAAGGCAAGGACAACAGAATTTCGGAAAAATCAATCTCAAATATTGATTGATCATGTTCTATAAGAATCTTATGTTGCTAGTGATGTCCATATACATGAACTTGGATCGCTTATCAGAATCCACAAGAAAAAATGAACCTTTTGAATTTTGCTTTGACCAGGTTCTACAAGTACAAAAGGTTTTATTGTAGCATTACTAGCTACATGTTGGATTGCTATAATTCTGAAGGATAAGATCACTCAACAATCGAAAATTGATTCCATCACCGAGAAAAAGCGATTTCCAGGCAGGAATAATAAAGGAACAAAGAGATAGTCCCTTCAGTAAACATTTGGACGGTAGATAATGAGATATTGACTTTTAATATTAGATCCATTTAGAGGCTTACACTTTCATTGTATTAGCAAATGGTCCAGATCTCGTTATATTTGGCTGGTGTTATGCTGCCACTGATAAACAACGAGTTATGGGGGGTTAAACAGGATGCTTCCTTTTCTATGTGGTTGAAACACAGACTTTGCAATGAATAATAAAACTAATGTCATCTTTACGATATCTCATAGCACAAAATATGCAAAAGGTACCCACTTGTTAGATCATCCTGCTGCTAGGATGAATTTGTCATTGATACAAGTATCAATGGTATATCTAAATAAAACATCAAAGTAATTCATTCGACTAAGCCTAAGGGTGTCGATGGAGCTCGATAAGAACCACGTGGATTAAAACATTTCACAGATGTGTGAATATGAACTCGATCAAGCATTCACACCTAATAGATTAAATCAGAAGAAAACCATACTAATTTTAACTTGATAGCCAAACCTAATTCTTGCTTGATCCAATACAAGTAAAAATTGACAAGCAAGAAGGAAAAATTGCAAGCAGAACCATCCAAGTTTAAGGATAGCTAGGGTGAAACAATGCCCAAATTCAAGTTATCAAGCTTCAATGAAGACCTAGAACTATCATCAAACCAATTGTTATGTTCCAAACCTTAACTTTCAGAACTCACGCTTCTAGTTCGACTTAACAAGGAAAAATATGAGAATATATAGATATAAATAAACACGAATCATGATTAATACTTGACCATTTGTCAAACTGAACATCTGAAAAACGTAGCCAGCCAACACAATCCAACCTAACTAACAGCATTCCATCAGAAAAAAGATAGCACTATCAGCTTTCAGTTATATGTCCTACACAGTGGATTCAGCAGATGGTAGAAACTAAGAAAATGTTACTAAAAACATTGAAGAAATTCCCAATCCAAGTTACCTCTTTCTTGACATGGCCGCGAGGCAACGCCTCACAGAATGTTAGTAACCTATACAGCTCGGATCCCCTATAAATTCCGCGATCTGGTCCAGATGTACCTTGATTACAGCATCACTGTCTGCATCCCTGACCACCCCAGTTTCTTTTTCTGCGTCCTTCTCAACCAGACTCCCGTACACACCCCTATGCTTTCCAGACAATACAAGCACATATCCCCCGCCCCTGGGCAGAGCAGTCTCAAGGATCCCCTGGTCCACACCTTGCACGAGCTCGCGGCTGCCATCCATCAATATGTCACATGTAGTTGGGCTGACCACATCAACCACCTCCCCCTTCTTGAGGTAGAACTTCCCACCTCTGAATTCCTGGCTGATGATTCTCACCCTAATGTGGCTTGTAAGCCACTGGACTGGACTCCTTTCTCTGTTGCCAAACTCCCTACTTTGAGAGCCAGTGGCACTCTTTATTTCTCCATGTATGTTTCTCTTCTCTCCTTTACTCCTCTCCCTACTCTTCTGGTCCCTTTCACCATCAAATTCCTTTAATCTCCTCAAGCATCTCTCCTCCTCCGCTGAACCCAAGTCTGCCACCATATCAGTACCAAACCGGATCTCATCACCGCCATCTATCATCTTCAAAACCACTGTTTTGTCATCTAACTTATTCAAAACCTTGCCTTTGGACCCAGTGTAAGGTCCTGTTACCACCCAGACGATTCTCTCAGGCGGCATAACAGGATTTATCTGCTCACCGGGTCGCAGCCTGCCACGCCTCTCAGGCGGCTCAACAGGATTCACCTGCTCACGGGGTGGCAGCCTGCCACGCCTCTTCGAAGGAGCGTCAGCGGAAGGCGCATAACCAATTCCCTCAGTACCGGCGCGGCGATCATATTGAACGATCTTGGCATCGACCTTGTGGCGCCTGCCTATAGCCATGCCCTCAGACCAGCCATAGCCAGTTAGGACAGCGACGGCGTAGCTCTCAATGGGGACATCCTCGAACTCCTTCAAACCCTGATCTTCGGGGAGCCGCCTGAGATCCTCCTGAAGATTCCTCAGCTCCCACTGCGTCGGGCCTCCATCTCGAACTTCTTGTGCTTCGGATTTGTTTGGCTTCGAGGAATCTCGATCTTCTCCTGATTCTCGACCTCGATCTTGTTGTCCTTCGGATTTGTTTGGCTTCGAGGAACCTCGATCTTCTTCTGATTCCGTTTTGTCAGATTTGGAGGAGCGGAGGGTTAGGCCATAGCCGATTCCCGAAGACGGTGCCTCAGCGGCATCGGAGGTGTCGAGGACGAAGTGGGTGGCGGCGCCCAAGGAGCGTTCAGCGGGATCGTCGGCGGAAGGGGGAATGAGGTTCTTCATCTTTTTCCAGCGGCCGTCGTTAGGGATGGGAGGGATGACGAGCTTATCGGTATCGGTGTAGATTAGGGTTCGCGACGAGTCGAATTCCGTCACATACTCGGGTTGGTGCACGGCATCGACTGCGACGGCGCCGTCGTCTCCTTTCGCTTCGCGCTTCTGTCGAGGCTTGGAACGCGAGGAGGAGGAGGTCTTGGAAGAGAGGGAGAAGGAGAAGGAGAGCTTCATGGCTTCTTCTTTTTTGATTACATAAGCCAAAGGCTGGGGTAGAAGAAGGGATTACAAGCTAGTAATCGGTGAGCTAAACATGCTAAACAGTCCGCAACCGCGTTGAACTCGCGGGGGATGGATAGCGTACCTGGAAGCAGCTCTATCCTCCCTCCCCCCAAGGCGTTGACGACGGACCACGGAGCCGGCGAGAGAAAGCTCAGGAGTAACCCTGAGAAGCAGACGTCTGCATCAAGCTGTAGTAAGGGAAAGGGAAAGGAGACAGCTATCGACCTAGATAGCGGTGAGGTAGAAGATGAGATGGGGGACTTGGGAATCGTGGAAGTTGCGTGCTTAAGGGCTGGAAGAGGGGTCGCTCGCCCGGGCCGATCCAATCCCGTGGTTGTGCCTCGTGGGCTGGCCAAGAGGGAAGGGCCCATGAAGCCTTACTCGCAGGAGAGGTTAGTAAAGGAGCATTAGAAACTGGCCCAAGCTATGGAAAAGGCCTTGGACCAGGTGGTAAGCAAACAAGGGAGCGAGGGCCCTAAGAATCCATAGGCTCTATGGGGAGGAGAGGAGACCTCGGGGGACCCAATTCAATTGGATATCCCACCGGACCCCGTGAGGGGTGTAAAGCTTAAGGGCCTATTTGGTTGCTCAGGACTGGGTGGAGTGGAGTCACTTTTTGGAGTGCAGACTTTTGTAAAGTGAAGTCCTGTGAAGTTGCTTGTCAGTTTTTGTTGTTTGGTTGGTAATGGAGTGGAGACTAAGTTGACTGACTTCTGAGCTTTCTGCCGTTTGGTTGGTGCTGGAGTGGAGGCTGAAATCTAAGCCTTCGATCGGAGATTCTCTCGCAACCCCATAACAACGAAGGAGATCTCGAGGACACTTCTTCAACAATATATAAACTTAAATATACCACATCCACCAGCAAAATAAAATAACAAAACAAAATTAAAAATTACATCCAATTTTTTATAATAAAAAAATCAAAGAGGATAGAAGCACCGCCGGTTCCTCGCCATCACCGCGCCGCCGGGAAGTACCCCTTGGGCGCGCCGATCATGATCAGATCCCACTCCTTGTCGTACACCTCCGCCGGTAGATCCGATAGCACCAGCCTACACCGGCGGTTGCCCTTCAACCTCGCGCGATCCGGCGAGCAATCCGGCTCCGATCTGTACGATTTCAGTAGAACGTCGCCTTGATCGAGGCGGGGTGTGGTACGGTGGTAGTGGAAGGAGAGCCGGCGGAGAGGGAGCAGAGGACGGAGAGGTCGCTGGAGACGAGCAAGTCGCAGGGAGATCGGGAGCGGAGGACGTCGAAGGAGATCCGAATCTCGGCGCGGCTTTGCTGGGGCACGGTGGTAGTAGAGGAGGGCGGTGGTGATGTCTCCGCCGGCGTGGAAGGAGAGCCGGTGGAGAGGGAGCAGAGGACGGAGAGGTCGATGGAGACGAGGAAGTTGCAGGGAGATCGGGAGCGGAGGACGTCGAAGGAGATCCGAATCTCGGCGCGGCTTTGCTGGGGCACGGTGATAGTGGTGGCGTAGTGGAGGAGGGCGGCGGTGATGTCTCCGTCGGTGGGCGTGGAAGGAGAGCCGACGGAGAGGGAGCAGAGGACGGAGAGGTCGCTGGAGCGGGCGAAGCTCGAGATGAGGATGTTAGATTTGGAATGGATTTTTTAACTGGCCATTGATTCCCAGTCAGCCCACTCCACTCAGCCGACTCTGGCTCTTTTTTGGCCAGAGTCAAATGGCTGACTGGAGCTCTTTTTAGAAGTCCAGTTCCTCCACTTCACCGAGTTTATAGCCCAACCAAACAGCCTAAAGTGGAGGAAGTGCTGCTAGTCCACCCACTCCACCCTCCACTCTTGGCAACCAAACACCCCCTAAGGAAGACACCATGGAGTGTGACTTGGATGTCTTAGATGAAGAGATGGCGGCGATGGAAGAGGGAGATCCTGGCGAAGAGAGAACAGGCTTGCCCTCGGCGAAGAAGGGGAAATTCTCGATGCATGGAAGAGCACCTGCCCCGAACGGTTCCATATGTTAAAGATCCTATGCTGGGACGTCCGGGGTGCCGGCCCCGATAGAACCATGTACATTGGGCGGCGATTGTTCAGGGATATTAACACCAATTTTGTGTGTCTGCTTGATGTGCTGTTGCAGGAGGTTCACCTTCAAGGCATCCAGGCGAGGATTGGCAGCAGTTTTGGAGCCTTCTTGGTACCTGCAGCTGGAAGGAAGGGTGGGATTTTGGTGCTGTGGAGGTCTTATGGGGTTGTCTCGTGCATGGCTCCCACCAACCAGGCAGTGCACGTCCTGGCGTCCTCGGAGGAGGATGGGCACTGGGCATCGATAGTGGTCTATGCAGCTAGAAGCACAAGGGAGAGATGTGAACTCTGGGAAGCAATATCGAAGATGAATAACATGGCGGTCCCCCAGCTGTTTATAGGAGACTTTAACGTAGTTTCATCTCCGGAGGACAAGAGGGGCGGACGCCCTTTCAGATTCTCAAGGAAGGCCATGGACTACCTACAGTGCTTACAAGTGAACGAGCTTTCAGAAATAGACTTTGTTGGACAACTATTTACTTGGTGCAATCAGAAAATAGGGCAGGAGAGGATCCTGGAACGGATTGACAAGGCGGCTGTGAACGGGAGATGGAGAGCAGAGTTTTCGACGACGGAAGTGGTGCACTTACCTAGAATTGGGTCGGACCATTGCCCGCTAGTTATAGCAGCCAGACCAACAGAGGAGCGACATGGGAAAGGGATGTTTAGACTGAGAAGCCAGTGGTTGGATACTCCAGCGTTCCGCTCACTCATCTCAAGGATCTATGTGGTTGAAACACAGACTTTGCAATGAATAATAAAACTAATGTCATCTTTACGATATCTCATAGCACAAACTATGCAAAAGGTACCCACTTGTTAGATCATCCTGCTACTAGGATGAATTTGTCATTGATACAAGTATCAATGGTATATCTAAATAAAACATCAAAGTAGTTCATTCGACTAAGCCTAAGGGTGTCGATGGAGCTCGATAAGAACCACGTGGATTAAAACATTTCACATATGTGTGAATATGAACTCGATCAAGCATTCACACCTAATAGATTAAATCAGAAGAAAACCATACTAAATTTAACTTGATAGCCAAACCTAATTCTTGCTTGATCCAATACAAGTAAAAATTGACAAGCAAGAAGGAAAAATTGCAAGCAGAACCATCCAAGTTTAAGGATAACTAGGGTGAAAGAATGCCCAAATTCAAGTTATCAAGCTTCAATGAAGACCTAGAACTGTCATCAAACCAAATGTTATGTTCCAAACCTTGAGATATCAAGTTAGATAATGACACAAGAAAGCCTTATCTACTACAACACTTGCATTTACTTCGCTCAGTAACAACAATGAACCATTTGAGGAAGTGCTTGCATATGACTACTTTGAACACCAACCCATTCATGTTGGCCAACTTGAGGAAGTGCCTGCATATGAATCCTTTAAGACCAACTCAGCCGAATCATCATAGAGCCAGAAAGCTTAGAAGGAATCTATGTTCTAGGAGGAAACATAATCGTGGAAAAGTTGAATGAGAAGAGGAATCTCCCCATATATAATGCATCTTTCTAAGTGAAAGTCATCAGGGTTCCCCATCCACAAGTAGTTGCTCAACAACTTCATTTGTATTAATGGGATAGCAAGTAATGCTAAGTCATGCGTAAAGAGGAGAAACTTGTTGGCTTCCTAGTGAAATTAGTGGCCTTCTTTGGTATTTCGAGAACTTTCGAGATGCAGTTGCTACAAGACAAAAATATGGAAGATAGCTTGTGATTTGCTTGTAACCAACCTCCCTTTATGTATGTGACTAGATCATCACCCTTAGGGTAGATTACTGGCCAAACAACACTAAAATTTATCTTTATCTTCAATTCATATTTTTCTTCTTCCCTGCTCCAACTCAGGGATAGGCAACATACATCATCCTGACTAACCAAAAACCCAAAGTCCACAGATGATTGTTCTGTAATTTTAACGATGGCCTAGACTATGTGATTATATCTGAAATTCATCTGCAAGTACTACATTAACATGTGACCATTTCATAATATTTGTTCTGGCTTGGCACAACATGGACAACACAAAAGGGTATGCGCCTCTCAATCTTCGTTGTGTTTCAGGACATTGGAAGCATAAGGGAGGACATTAGAAGGCAAGGGATAACACATTACCAACACAGTATTGTGGTAGACTTCTTTAACAGCTTGAAATCCCCATCCAATATGCAAAAAAGAATTAAATTGCACTATTCAGTTACATGCACAGTTTTGTGACACTACAAAACCATATAAATAACAAGCACTAGCATTAACCATATAAATCATGGCTAGCACATAAAACATTAGTTCGACATTCACACACACTGCATGCAACCAAGCACCTTAATTTCCTAAATTTGATGTGCCTATTAACTTATGAGACACAATGCAATAGCTTCAACCAACAGATTTATCAGTCGTAATGTTTCCAGCCATATGTGCAAAAATATTGAAACATCATCATATAGCAAAGGTGGGTTTCTACCACTTTCAGAACTCACACTTCTAGTTCGACTTAACCAGGAAAAATATGAGAATATATAGATATAAATAAACACGAATCATGATTAATACTTGACCATTTGTCAAACTGAGCATGACCTTAGCCCATCTATCTGGCTCTCGTATAAAGTCAGTTATGGTTATTAACTTAATTCAACTGAACAACCAGAAATATGGAACTGATATAGTTTTAAGCTGTTATATGCAATATATGCTGACTGGGATTGTCGGAGTTGCCCACCCCTGAGCAGTGGCTGTCGGAGGGACGTACTTGGGACAGGAACCCTTCAGGTTATTGACGGGATTTATGGGGTCCTTGACAGGCCTCAGTACTTGGCAAAGAGTCCGTCTGGTTGGGTTGCCATCTTTGTGAGAGTCGTAGAGTAGAATCCTGCTGAGTTTTCGCTCATTCCTACCTGTACTGCGTTGTTTGCAGGTGCAGGTACCAGCTCCTCTCCGGTGGGTCCCCGTCGGTCGTCCTGTGGTAGCGCACCGGCTCCTGACCATGTCTGAGGGTCAGGAGGGCTTCTGCTGTGCGTTTATGGAGACCCATGTGGGTGTTGTAACTTTTTGAGAACTGTTACATGTAATCCTTTTGTTTAACTCTATTATATCTGTTTTGTAATAGATATTAATAGATGTTAATAGATGTTGTTAGTTTGCTTCCGCCTTGTTGTTCTCTCCAGCTATTTCCGCCAGTTGTTGTGTTAGCTTCAACTGTTTTCCAGTTGAAGCTAGTAGATGTAGGTTCTTCCCCCTCGTGTCCCGGCCCGGTTGGGTTCTGCGGGTCGGGGCGCGATAGCCTCATTAGCGATGAGCGATATTAATCCTACGCTTGTCGATACCCAATTTCGACCATCTCCTTGAGTGTTATTCATCTTGAATCATAGAGAAAATATTTAGACCCTAATTCGGATTGGAATTCCCTATGATTTCTTTCTTGATAAATCTTAGCCTTAATTGTTTTAGAATACTTTAGTTAGAAAACTCAAAGAATCAACCCTATTGTTTCCGATTATTGTAGAGATTATATCGGTTGTACTAATTCGATCATCCAATTCCTCGTGGATTCGATCCGTACTCCCATTAACTACGTTGTAGTTAATTCGTAGTTCGGTAATTTGTTTTGTCCGTCTTTGATATACTTAACGACACATTTCAAGGCGCGTCATGAAGCTGTATTGGGCGATTCATCTGGCTGGTGAAGACCACTTCATTTCTTTCTTTCCACAACCACCAAAGGGTGTAGGCAGTTAAGGTTTTCTGATCATCAGCCCGCGCCCGAGATGATTTTGAGAAAAGATTCCAGCATGCCTGAAGGGATGAAGGCTACCAACCATGACCTAGAAAATCCCAAACCTCCTTTGCGAAGTTGCAGTTGAAGAAGATATGTGACATGTTCTCCCGATCCACATGGCACCTCATACACATAGGATCAGCGATGCATCCTCATTGCCAGAGAGCTTCAGCGGAGATCAACTTGCCATGAAAAAGCTTCCAGAGAAAGAAATTGATTCTCGGACCAGCGGGATTCTTCCAAAGATTCTGCCATCCAGCACATACATCTTCCCCAAACCAACTTGGATTCTCCTTACTTGATAACCATCGGTACAAGGAAGCTGTAGAGATAACCCCGGAGCTATCGAAAATCCAAATTGCACGGTCTCTAGATTCCCGCAGCAGCTCGATGCCCATGATCTTAGAATAGAGATCTGAGTGAAATAAAGAAGAGATCAAGTCGGCATTCCATCCCCCTGAATCCAACAAATGATCACCGACAACCCAGTGAACAGGGATGAAAGAAGAAAACAGAGATGGGGAGGAAAGGAGGGGATCAGTAGAAATTCAAGATTCCAGAAGCAAATTGATCTTACTATTTGGGCCCGGAACCCATCGGATGCCCTCCTGCAAAATCCTAGCCACTAAGCAAGTGCGACGCCAATGGCCAAATGATTGGTAGTGGATGCTTCCGGAGGGTAGATTACCTAACCATTTGTATTTGGCTCTGGAGATTTTGTTCCAGATGGAGTCTGGCTGTTTGTAAAGGTCTGCCGCTCTTTTCAACCAAAGAGCCCTTTGCCAAGTAGAGAAGCAGCGAATGCCCAAACCGCCGGCCTCCCGAGGGGAGCAGACGATACTCCAACTAACTCGCCCTCCTTTCTTTCCATCCCACAGGAAATTCCTAGCAAAAAATTCAAGTTTCTTGATGACGGCCGCTGGAACGTGTGTTGCCATGAAGGTATGGGTCGGTAAAGCTTGGAGAACTGATTTGATGAGGGTGACACGACCCACACCAGCTAATCTGAGAGCCCTCCATTGGGACAGCCTGCTAACAAAGGACTCAATAAGATCATTGAATGCATCGGCTTTGAGGCACCCTCCGTCTACAGGTACATCGAGGTACTTGAAAGAGCCATGGTCTTCAAAAATGCATAGAGTCTGACAGATATGAACCCGCCGGGCTTCATCAGAACAAGGGGAGAATCGCACTTTTGACTTGGCCTGATTGACCTCCAAACCAGACATAACCCTGAACTCAGCAAAAATAGAAAGGATTTTCTCCGCTTCCTCAACTGTTGCTCTGGTGATGAGAAGGCAATCGTCAGCGTATAAAAGGTGGGAGAAAGAAGATCGGTCGCGAAAGAATCTAACCCCCCTAAGCCTAGCTTCTTCCTTCTTGAGCATAAGATAAAGCACTTCTTGCACGAGGATGAAAAGGAAAGAAGAGATGGGATCTCCCTGTCGCAAACCCCGGGAAGCAGGGAAATACCCCGAGACACTGCCGTTGACAATGAGTGCGACAGAGGTGGAGGAAAGGCATTGCGATATCGACATCCGCCATCTTTGAGGAAAGCCCATGGCCGCCAAAACACGATCTAGGAAGTGCCAACTGACACTATCATAAGCAGATCTAATGTCGATCTTAACAGCCATCAAGGGTCGGGTCCTCGGAGCTCCATGAAGGGAGTGTAGTAACTCTTGGGCGGCAGAAATGTTGTCGAAGATACTTCGGTTAGGGGCGAACGCTGACTATTCAGGCCCGATCAAATGGTTCATGACACCACGGAGCCGACCCGCTAGAATGGAGGAGATGATCTTAAACCTTACATTGATGAGGCTGATAGGTCGGAAGTCGCGGATTCGTCGTGGATTGTCGACCTTCGGAATGAGAGTCACGAAAGTTTCATTCCAGTGTGGTGGGATGCGGCCAGACTGAAAGAATTCTTGGATCAAGCCTACCAAATCAGCTTTGACGACAAACCAAAATTGGAGGAAAAATTCAATTGGCAGCCCGTCAGGCCCGGGCACCTATCTTTCTCCATCCCCTTCATCGCTACAAGAATCTCTTCTTAAGTGACCATAGCTAGCAAAGATTGCTGGTCTTCAACATTCAGCTTAGGTAACAGAGGGAGATTAAAGTCGCCTGGCCCCTCCTCCGCAGTCCAAAGATTGCTGAAGTGCACAACTAGAGCAGCAGCCACCTAGTCATGGTGTGAGATCAAGGAGAGTAGATCAACCAGATCTGTGAACTCCTGCCGATTGAGCCAGTAGGAAACCAAGCGAAAGGGGGAGGGGCCTGGGTTTCTCGATTCAAGGAAAGTAGAGAAAAGAAGCGGATTATGGTCGAAGGCAAACCGGGGGAGGTGTCGGATCAAAGAACCAGGAAAAATCCTCTTCCAAGCTTCATTACAAACACCCCGATCCAATCTTTCGAGGATGCGCTGCAGACCTTGCCTCTTATTCGACCAATTAAACCTTGGGCCAACGAACCTCAGGTCCAAGAGTGCACAAGAAGATAGACATTCCAAGAAATCCCTAGCTGAACGATTCAAGGTGAACGATCGGCCACCTTTCTTCTCCGAAGAAGAGCAAATGGAGTTGAAATCTCCAATGATGAGGTGCGGTTTGGAGTTTTGGCAAAGCACGATGAGGTCACTCCAAAGACGACAACGGCTCCTCAGACTTCATGGCTTCACCTGCCATGCTTCTTGCGAATAGAGGAGAGGAACCGATGACAAGGTGGTCGACGGAGGAATTAATAGTTACGAGTCTTGTGAACACCGGATCCGAATCCGGGTTGCGAGTGAACACAGGATCCGGATCCGGATCAACTTAGGGTGCGTTTGGCAACCGATTTTAAATCTCACGAATGAGCTGAATGACCAGATCCGGTTCATTTTAGTTCTATTGTTTGACTCGTCTGTATGAGATGAACTGAATCTATTGATTCTGACGTTTGATTTGTCTAATGTGAATAAACTGAATCTACTAATTCTGTGGATCCTAACGTTCGGTTCCTAAATCTTTGAATTGAAATCGAGTGAATTTTGATAACATGTTAATAATAAAAATTTAGATTTTATTCAAATTAAGACCTATTTTCTATTATAATAATGACAATACCCACGATATATAAATAGTTTTCAACTTATACACGTCTCATGCATTGGTCCTTGGTCCTTATAACTCAACAAAAATACTACAAATTAAAAAAACTCCAAAATGTTATAAATTATAGAAGATCTAAGTCTTACAAAGTAATAATTCGTTAAAAATTACAAACTTTTCAACTTATACATGCCTCGTATATTAGTCCTTATCAAATAGTTAACCACGAATAAGCCAATGATAAAAACACATGAAATACAAAAGACAAGAAGACAACTGATAGAAACCCAATAGTGGGTCGAGCTAGAGGGCCGAGTCACGTTATGAGTAGCTTAGAGTCATGTCACATGATCAGTCAGTCATTAATGTCATATTTGTATTAACCAATTAGGAGTTGTGATCGAGTCAAGTGTAGCTATGATGGATTCAGGTTAGGTGTGAGCCCGAGTCAGTTGTTAGTCGGGTTGGATATGAGCCATTTGTTAGACGGCTACACATTCAACAGTTATGATGTTATCTAGGTATTTGAGAGTCCTAGGGTTTCTATATACCTCTCTATAAATAGGAGGCAAGAGTCTGTGGTTTAAGATTTCAGAAAATTAGTAAAGCCATTGAGGGGTTCTTCTAGCCATTAATTGAATACAAGAAGCGTCCTCGGCCATCAATCGAGAATTATCATCATCTTCTCTATCTTCCTTCCACCATCCATGACCCGGTGAGATCTCCTTAGATCTAGGATCTCATCAACAACACAATAAAGCTTCATTGTGGCCTTCCTCCGTAGCTTTCTTGTCTTCATTTTTTGTAGAAAAACATTTGAAATATTCAAAGTAGGCTTCCTCCGCATCCTTCATTAACATGTACTTCTTGTAGCAAGCCCCGGAGAATCCCAAAACCTGTGCATGACACTCTTCCCAACTTTGATAAATGCATTGTCTTCTCCCTCTAAATACTACATGGTAGAGAGCCATACCCACGTGACAAATACTACCATAGAAGTAAGAAACATAAGTTTGAAGGAGATAGTAGACAAAAAAAAGCAAATTAAGCATTCATAGCACAAGTGAAGGCAATAACATCATATTTTGACTCACACAATCCAAGCAAAGCCACAATAACTGCAAGCATAGCAGCATCTATGAATACAAGTAACTAATAGACATTATTTGCATGTACTAAACTTGACAATATCATGGATACAAGTAACTAATAGCATATCCCAAGGGCAATCAAAAGGGAAGAAAACTAACTATTGTGTTTCATGCACTATTAACAGCATTGGGATTAATGCTACTGTAAATATCTGATTTGCGTGCATGTATATATTTTCTTCAATTAGCTGTTTACAATAGTAGAGAAGTGTATGCACAAAGAAGGGTGTAACTCAAACCTCATCAAAAGTTATTCTATATAAAAACCAAATCAAAAGTTTAAGATAAGATATGGTGTCAGTACCAGGCCAAATTTAGTAGGAAGTTAAGTTCCCTAAATGGCTAGGAATAAACAGAGCATGGCTTCTGCTCTTACACACAAGAGAATTTCAAGTGCATCAAGAAATGCTTAATTTTTTGTTTATATAAGACATGTTGCAGCCATGATATAGAGCAACAACCAAATCACAATATAAACATCAATCACTTCTAAGTTAATATAATCCCCACACATGCCTCTCATACAATAAATTAAATTATTCTAGATGCTAAAACACAGTCCATGATCAAGTATATATAGTGGAAAGAAGTAGTGCTGCTTGCTTCTTACAAACACAAGTTAGTACATGCAAACAATGCCTATCTTTGGACTATGAAACTGTATCATAACAAAGCTTGCAACATCTAGTATGACTAGGTAATAAATGCATTAGTGTTTTCCTGACACTTGATTTAAATGCATCTACACAGGAAGCTAACTAGCTGCGAAACTCTCTCATCACTCATATAGAAGCTATTCATACTCAATACTTGTTACTACAAAGTAGCTCATCAACCTGCCAAACAACAGGCTAAGCAAAGCTGTCATACCCCGACCCAGAAAACCCATCCAGGACGGGGCGTGAGGGTTCCTATCACTAATCATCTCCAAGTGGCGCGATACAATGCGAAATTATAGATAAACTTAAACAAATTATATTCCAGAGGTGAAACAGAAATTCAATTCATATAACATCAGTTGTACTATTCAATATTTGATACAAGATCTGCCAAGGATAGATATTATACATAATCCCAAAAGTCCTCGAAATGTTTACAACATATACAATTATCCAAAGGTACAACAGATAATCCTCCAGCAACCTCAAGCGCCTCTGGATGTACTCGCGCCGCCAAAGGCCGATCCTGCCGGCTCCACTGAAGAAGAATTGCCGCCTGCACCTGCAAACGCAGCCCGGGTAGGAGTGAGCGATAAACTCAGTAGGGTTCTACTCTACGACACACTGAAGGGAGGAAAACAACAACAGTGTTGTCTCCCAGCTCAAGTCTAACGGATGCCACGGGTCCCATAACCCTGTTGATGTCCCAAGGGGTCCTGTCATGAAACCTCTCTCCTGAACATGTTACTAGGAGGCCAAGGAACAGTATCATGCAAGATCACCCTTACCCAAGCTGGAGTACCAAGCCTTGGGGAACCACGTCGGGAACGCATCAACATCCATCCCTAGCACTTGGCCTTGGAAGACAACACGACCTCTAAACCTCAAACACTGATCAAATTCAACTATCGCAAATCCTCAACACATGAGACTCAGATTATACAATCACACCCTAATCCTGACTACCCAGCTACGGTCCTAAGGCTAGATCCGAGCGACCCGAGAGCCTCGGATCGGCGATCAACCCATCGCCCGCCTAACCTCAAATGCCTCTAATGCAATCAAGATGCATGCAATGCTCAGGCACAGATAAAGAGAAATAAGCATGCAACAAGATGTCATTAATCATACAGGTCTAGGCATAGCTTACAGCTAGCCAAAGGGTAAGCATAGCAAAGGCCTCAAGTACAGAATATCTATGCTAACCAAACAAACATCTGAGCAAAGCATTAAATACAGGTATACAATAGTCTTCAGTGCTCTCTTGCACCTGACAGACTAAGGTTCCACAGTTACCCCGTAGGTAACTGGCCACAGTTATACAATAGCCCTCGGCACTCGCCGGCAAGAGGCTAAGGTTCCACAATTCCTCATTAGCCAGCACTCTTAGCTAGCTAATGGTTAAGCAACCCAATACAGCATTTAACTACTATCCAACACGCATTAATGCAATCAAAACCATAGATTAGCCTAAAAAGGAAATTACTCGAATCGATCGTCAAACTCGATAGAAATATTTTGAAAACACTACAAAATCCATTTGTAAACTTCCCAACATGTTTAAAGATCAATCACGATTGAAAGCCATCCCAGAAAAACCAGAAAAACATGTTCAAGGGCCCACGGTCGATGTGACGGTCGATCCGACGGTCGACTGTGAGTCCACGGTCGATGTCGCGGTCGATGCTACGGTCGACCGTGAGGCCAAAACGAGGAAAACCACATGGGCGACGGTCGATCCACCCATCGACCCTGGGAAGCCCAAAACCAAACAGAGCCTGACGGACGATGCGACGGTCGATCCACCGATCGACCGTCAAGCCCCGAAAGAGCGTATCAACGCTTGACGGTCGATCCACCGATCGACCGTCGGGCCTTAGGCACAGTTTATCATAACAGTGTCAGAAATCCAATTTCTTGGATTTCAAGGATCAATTCAAGCTGGAATTCGATGAAACTTTGCATGCATGTGTAAAAGATGATGGAGAATCTAATGGTGCGAAGAAATCACATTTTTGATGGTTAAATATCCAATTTAGGTCAAAACGGCCGAAACCGATAAACGGCGACAATACAAGATTCAGCCGGTAAAATACGGAAATCGCGAGGTAGGAATACTTGAAATCATCCACAACACATGCAACAAGTTACACAACATTCTAACAAGTATTCCTACAGCGAAAAGGCAATAAACCTATCCTAGGAGAACCCGATCCTAAGATCGAGGTAGAAACACCTACATGAACATGCAGGGCAGCTCCTCCACGCATCCCCCAACTCCGATCGCCGGAATCCGCTCGTCGAAAGCCGCGCCTCCGAGCCCTAGCTCAGCTGCAGGAGAGAGAGAGAGAAGAAAGAGAACGGCAGGAGAAGGAAAGAAAGAAAGGAAGAGAAAGAGGATGGCTTAAATAGAAAGCTGGAATCCATCACAGCCGTCCGATTCGATCTCTACCGATCGAGCTCCGATCTTCCGATCGGAAGCGCCCTAAAGGTTCTAATCAAACACATACATCAATCAAAGGCCATGTGTGCAACGCGGGTGTGAAACTGACCACCAGGGAGCATATTTACCAAAATGCCACTGGGGTCAAAAGCAGCGATGCGATCAACCGATCGCATCCCAAGGCCGACCGAGCCAAACCACAAACCCAGACCCTCGACCTAACGCGGTCGGACCGGGTTGGAGGTACGGGTCCTCACAAAAGCTGTATCACTTCCTTGGATTTTGCAAACACTAATGCATTTTCAAATACAGCAACCTAAGAAATCCATTTTCCTCCTGACAACATATGAAATTTTGCAAACAACAGGGAAGTTGTACAAATCCATTTTCCTTCTATCAAAGAGACAAAAAAATATGCATTCTACAGTTTCAACATTCAAATTCTCAAATCCATATCAAATTCTCCCAATACAAGCAGAAACTACATTCTACAGTTTCAACATTCTCCTAATTCAAAATAATATGCATTCTGGCTCAGTCTGAAAATAATATGCCTAGCTAACTCCTAAAACATACAGTCCAGTGATATACTTGGTTGGAAAAACAGTTTTGATATCTAATCCATAACACCATGAACTTGGCTGGAAAAACAGTTTCATGACTGAGCATATTATCCACAAAATCTTTTGATTTGCTGTGTCACCGCATCAGATTCCTCAACAGAGTGTTACTGCTGGAGATTTCACTTGAAAGTCGAGAGCATCAATTTCACAACAGAGACATTTTTAACAGTGAAGAAAAGCATCACAATTTTTCTATGAAGAATGAAAAATTGAGCAATGAGTAAAAATTGAAAGCAAACCACCTGCGTGAAGCTTGTCACCTTTGAAATCAAGAGCTCTCGTTACATGGAGAGCAAAAAATATCAATATAAGGGGATCAAGCATCAGTGACAAAAATCAACACATAATCAGGAGCTCTCTTTACATGGAGAGCAGAAAAAATCAATAGATGGGGATCAGGTAGTAGGAAGACCTTAGTTGGATGAGTTCCCCAGATCTTTCCTGGGATCAGAAGCAGTAGGCCCACAACTCCTGGAGCGCCGGCGCCGGTGAGGAAGAAAGGCATAGAGGAACGAATGATCGCAGCCCAGGGAGGTGGATGATGGAAGAGATCTCGCCAGATCCAGGTATGTCCCTTCGTAGTAGAGGTCGGGTAAGGTGGAGGATGGAGGAGATGATCTGTGGGGGCGACCGCTTGAGGTTGGAGGAGACGATCTAGTGGTCTCTTGACGGCCGGCGGAACGAGAGAACCAGGGTAGGAAGAATCCCTAGATATCGTGGTGAAGGATGAAGTTGGAAGAACCATCGCCGGGAAAGCTCGAGATCCAGGCTGGCGGAACGAGGAGTGCTTGAGTGCCCGGCCGCTTCACAACATTGCGAGGAACCCTCAGGGTGAGGAGGGGATGAGGAGTGGAACGAGAAACTCGTGGGGCCCACTTATTTCTGCACTCCAAAAGCGATGAGGAAACGCCGCGCTTCATAATTTTGGGATGGGATGCCTGTCGGATTGCAAATGGCGTTGCGAGCCAAGCACATGAATCAAGTGAATCCGGAATCCGCTCATCCTCTGATCCACCTAATTCACCCCCATACAAGGCCATCCACCCAGGGCCTGCTTGGCACTGCCCCATCCCGGCGGATCCGCGGGATTGGCGGACGCGCGGATCTGTGTGTTTGGATCTCATGCGGGACGTCCGCTCAAATCGAGCGGATGCCGTGTGCGGGATTCACCCCCAGTGGATAGCCGTGGATACCATTCCGCGAGTATCGCGAATCCCGCGCACCAAACGCCCCCCTAAATAACCAATATAGATCTCTATTGACTAAATAATCGATTAGTAGTAAAAAAAAATTATGTGGTCGGTCACATTTAAAAATGGGACATTGAGTCCCTCAATTTAAAAATCAAACTCTGTATGGGCCTCCAGCCCATACGACGTTAGTGGATTAACGGCAAACAAGCACACGTGAACCATCTCTGTCAACCTGTTACCACACTGACAAGGGACTAATCCACATGGCCACGTGCAACTTCTTGGCTCTCCAATCGATACACAAGTCACTCTGAGATCCCCTGAGTTCTGCCTTTTTCTCTAGTTGAAACTTCACCGGCGATGTGAGAACCCGTCCCTCTATTCCTGTGGCTTGTTGTTGACCGCAAGGGCAATTTGGTAAATTACATCTTGCTGGTTTCTTTCACACCCGCGTGTGCACACAAAGGCCTTGTTTTGGTGTATGTGTTTGAATAGGAAGGTTAGGTGGGCCCGGGATCGAAAAATCTGGGTTTGGGCAGAAGGATTTGCCCAAACCTCACTTTTGAGTGAAGTAGGATCGATCCGCCTAGGGGGGGGGAGGGATCGATCCCACTATGCTCAATGGTCGTTGCCTGGCATGCGAAGGATCAATCCCTACCCCTAGGGGGATCGATCCCTTGTAAGTCTGTGGATGTCTTCCTTGAGAAGACGGCCGTCGTGGCCGTCGCTCCCTCTGTCAGAGGGAGAGGAGAGAAAGTCTCCCCTCCTCCCCCTTTTCTCGGCTTTCCCCTACCTTCCCTCCCTCTTTTCTTCCCCCTCCTTCTCCTTCTTCTTCGGGCTTGCTTCTCTTCTTCCCGCGGAGCTCTGTTTTCTTCCCCTGTTCCGGCAGCTCCTTCTCCTCCACTGTTCTCCCTCCTCCGGCCACCATTTCTAGAGCATGAAGGCTTGTTGCAACCGTGCCGGCGTGAGGAAGATCCTAGGCTAGGCTTTGTGGATCGAAGCAGCTCTGTGGAGGTAGGGTTCCTACTTGAGACTCCGGCTTGTTTAGAGGTTTTGAATCCGGCTTTGTTTTCAATGGATCTCATTGTCTAGTTCATGCTTTCCGGTTTTGAAGCCTTGAGTAGCTTCGTGATCTTGAGACCCACCAACCCACCAAGTTTGGTGAGGTTTGGTTTGGTATTCCGGCCAGGATCGCCGTCGAAGTTGGTTGGAGGGCCGGGTTGGATCGATCCGAGGGGCTTGTCGGATCGATCCGACTGGGTTGTCGGATCGATCCGACTGGATGGTCGGATCGATCTAAGCCGCATCCAAGAGGGTACGTTCACTGGTGGGAGTCTGATCGATCCGAGGTGGTAGTTGGATCGATCCGATGTTCCTCAGGAACAGTGCCTGAGGATGACTGTTGACTTTTACTAGCCGGATCGATCCGAGGGTATGTCGATTCGATCCGAGGGCTAGTCGGATCGATCCGAAGGTATGTCGGATCGATCCGAGGGTATGTCGGATCGATCCGACCTGCTCTTGAAGGCATTTTTGAGGCTGTTTTGCCCGCGGGGCTTCGCATGTGTACGGTTTTAGTGGTTTTGCCCGCGGGGCTTACAATGATGCTTATCATGTTTGGTTGTTTACCGCTTTGTGGTTAGACATGTTAGGCTAGGCTGGGTGGGGTTGACCCGTGGACTCCGGTAATCAAAGGCTAAGTGGTGGATGTCGTTACCCAGACTTGTGTCCCCACGCTGGTGTCCAGCATGGGTAAGGGTGTCCAACAGGTATCGTCTTGCCCACCCTGTATCAGGGATCGTCGGAGGTAGCCTAGTCCTCGAGCAGTGGCTGTCGGAAGGACGTGCGTTGGACAGGAACCATGAGGGGGAGAGTATCGATGGGATCGATAGGCTCCCTGCCTAGACTTAGCTTTTGGTTGGGAGTTAGGGGTTGTATTGACTCTGTGCTTTGAGTGCTAAGAGATAGTTGTCGTAACCATGGTTATTCCGCCAAGTGTGGAGATCCCGCTTGGAAAAGGGTGTCCTACTGGTAGCGCCATGTCCACCCTGGGTCAGGGATTGTCGGAGGTAGTCCACCCCTGAACAGCGGCCGTCGGAGGGACTTACTTTGGACAGGTACCCTTCGGGTTATTGACGGGATTTATGGGGTCCTTGGCAGGCCTCAGTGCTTGGCACAGAGTTAGTACGGTTGGTGTCGCCTTTCTTGGGTGTGTCGTAGAGTAGAACCCTACTGAGCTCTTTGCTCATTCCTACCTGGACCGCGGTATTTGCAGGTGCAGGTACCAGCTCTTCTCCTGTGGCTCCCCGGTGTTCGTCCTGCGGCAGCGCGTCACCAGCTGACCATGTTTGAGGGCCAGGACGGCTTTTGCTGTGTTTTTGCAGAGACCTCGGATGATGTAATTTTTTGTATAACTCTGATATATGTAAATACTGTTATATATATAGTTTTGGGTTGGTGATTGTCAGATTACTCTCATCCTTTGTTTATTCTTTTTTGTATAATTTTTTGTATAACTCTGATTTATACTGTTTGTGTTAGTAGATGTAGGTTCCCCCTCGTGTCCCGGTCCGGGGTGGGTTTCCTGGGCTGGGGCGCGACAGGCGACCTCTGCGGCTTCCCTTGGGTCTTCTGCTCTCCCTTCGACAGCTTCGACCTCCACCACCATGTGGTTTAGCTATCCATCGTGGACCCTCGTGACGCCGCGGCAGGCGAGCACCGTGGACCTTCGGCCGCCTCGACTCCACCGCGCTGTCTCGTCTCTCCTCCCTCTCTCTCGCCTCTGGTCATGTCTCCAGTAGCCTATCCTCCCTCCGATCACTCACCCGCAACTACTTCTCCGGCCCCATCCCCTCCTCGTTCTCCTCCCACATCCACCTTCGAACCGTAGACTCTCACACAACCACCTCTCCGGCACGATCCCCACCTCCCTCCTTGCCCTCGAGTACCTCATCCTCTCCCGCAACCTCCTCTCTGGCGAGCCCCGCTTCCCCTCTATTGATAATAACCTTATTTTGATATTGTCAATATGTGCATGATGATAAAACAATGATTTGATATTTATATCCCTCAATTTGAATCACTTAGATGTCATTATTTGAAAGCTTTTGTACTTGCGGTTTATGTCAGGATCGACCATCATATGGTATGATCGATGGTCAAGACTTGGCCATTTTGGAGTGATTATGATGGTCTATCCTGGCATCGACCCTGGCTGTGTATTTTCTTGGCGGAGAGCTACGGTCGATGCATGGATCGACCGTGAAGGTTGAAAGATGGACGGTTGATGCAATGGATGATCTAGGTTGTTTTTGAGCGCAACGGATAATGTGACGGTCGATGAATGGATCGACCGTGAAGGATAGACCGTTGATGCAATGGATGCATTTGAGCTACTTTTGAGCGCGATGGATGATGCGACGGTCTATCCGCGAATCAACCATTAGCCTGCGCAGAGTAAAAAATATAGCCGTTAGAGAAAAGTAATATAGCCGTTAGAGAAAAGTAAAATAGCCGTTGGGAGCATTCTTTGAAGGCTTTGAAACTCAAGTATATAAAAGAAGATGTTGTAAACTCGTATAACAACTGAGGGGATTATTTGTATACATTTGAGCAAGTTTATTTTTCATTTTCCTTATTTTTTAGAGCTTCAAACTTTGTAAAACTACTTCAAGTTGTGAAATAGACTTTGAAAGAATTCAAGAGAGACTTGGAAGATCCCTAAGAGGTCTTGGGAGAGGATTGCAAGATTGTCAAGCACCCAAAAGCTTGGTGGAAAACGTTGTAAAAGTTCTTACAACTAGTGGAACCTCAATGAGGATATTGAGTGAAGTACACATAGACCAAGAGTTGGGTCGAACCAGTATAAACTCGATGCACTCTCTCTAACTCTTCTCTTATTCTTTAATTGCTTCTTTAACTTGCTTTTCATTTCATTTACAAGCATCCAAGGTTTTAGACTTCTCCTACCTAGGTTTTCCATTTATCGATTTATCAGAAAAGGTCCAATTCACCCCCATCTTGGACTTTCACCCTTCGCCACCCTCATCCAACTTGATCTCTCATCCAACCGCTTCTCCGGCCCTGTCGATCGCTCTCTACCAAGACTCCGCCGACTCGAGTACCTTGATCTAAGCTCGAACCACCTCTCCAGCCCCATTCCCAGTTAAATCTTCCCCCCCTATCTCCATCCTCCGGGTTGGCTGGAACGCATTCTCCGGTCCACTTCGGATCGATGAACCGGTCTCCGCTTGAATGATCGACCTGAGCCATAGCTAACTCGAGGGGGGAATCGCCGCTGTGCTATCGAAAGTGGTGGAGCTATATCTGGATGGGAACATGTTCACCAGCGTCGTGCCGATGGAGTATTACACTTAAACAACGGAGGGTGCTCTGAGAGTACTCTACTTGCAGCATAACTTGTTGACAGGATGGCAAGCTTGGCGGATTCCGGTGTGCCGCCAAGGAACTTGATCACATGGATTAGTCCTTCATTAGTGTGGTAGTAGGGCGACAGAGATGGGTCATGTGCGGCGCACGTGACCCTGTTTGCCGTCAGTCCACTGACGTCGTATGGGCTGGAGGCCCGCATAAAGGCTGCCTTTTAAATCAAGGGAATCGATTTGCCGTTTTTAAATGTGAGGGATCACATAATTTTTTTTTTTGAAACTACAAGGTGCTAATCGATTACTTAGCCGATCTCTATTCATCATCAGTAACTTCCCTATCCCTATCCCTATTTTGATGTGATTTTATGTCATTCTACAATATAGGGAATCGGCTTTTGCCTTATTCACCCATCAGTTTTCCCTATATTAATTCCCAATAATGCTGAAAGTTTTAAAACTTAAACATGTTTAATGAATAGGGAATGTGTTTTCATTCCCAACAGATTCCCTATCCCGTTCTCTATTCCTAAATTTAAAGAATTAACTAAAAAACATTATTCAACAAATTCCCTATCACCAAATTCATTCGCTATCTCATTCCCTAAATTTTAACAGATTCCCTAATTATAGGGAATGAGATTGGTTTTAGAGGAGAGGAATCGATGACATGGTGGTCGACGGAGGAATTAATAGTTGCGAGTCTTGTGAACACCGGATCCGGATCCGGGTTGCGAATCTCGTGAACACCGGATCCGGATTCGGATCGACTTAGGGTGCGTTTGGCAACCGATCTTAAATCTCATGAATGAGCGGAATGACCAGATTCGATTCATTTTAGTTCTATTGTTTGACTAGTTTGTATGAGATGAACTGAATCTGTTGATTGTGGCGTTTGATTTGTCTAATATGAATGAACTGAATCCACTAATTCTTTGGATCCTAACGTTCGGTTCCTAAATCTTTTGATTCTCGACTTCGATCTTGTTGTCCTTCGGATTTGTTTGGCTTCAAGGAACGTCGATATTCTTCTGATTATGTTTTGTCATATTTGGAGGAGCGGAGGGTTAGGCCATAGCCGATTCCCGAGGACGATGCCTCAGCGGCATCAGAGGTGTCTAGCACGAAGTGGGTGGCAGCTCCCAAGTAGCATTCAGCGGGATCGTCGACGGAGGGGGGAATGAGGTTCTTCATCTTTTTCCAGCGGCCGTCGTTAGGGATGGGAGGGATGACGAGCTTATCGGTATCAGTGTAGATTAGGGTTCACGACGAGTAGAATTCCGTCACATACATGAGGGAAACCAGGCGAGAGAGACAGAGCCGAAGAACATGGCTTCAATGCCCTAGCTAGCATCAAAATCCAACAAACCAGCAAAGAGGATCCAACATCTCAACAAAACCCATCATTAACTCAGATTTGATCAACAACAAGACAGGGGAAGAAGAAAGAGATCCATAGAGAAATCAAGGAAGCAACCTAGCATCAATTATCCTAAGCTAGCATGCTTCAAGCAATCCTAGAGGCCTAACCAACAGTTAGGGTAGGAATCCTTACCTCTGAGCGTTGAGATCGCGTCCTCCCTTTTCTTCTCTGGCCACGACAGTCGTCGCCTCCAAGCTCTCCGCTCTATTGCTCCTCTCCAGCCGCGGTTGTTGTCACCGTCGCCGCAGTAAGCAGAAAACCAACACTGCTGAATCACAAGCAGGAAACTGGCACTGCTGGCAGAAAATGACACCGCTGACTAAGCACGCCCTCTACTCAAGAGTCGTTATAACCGGACACCAGCTACACCTCAGGACCCGACTCGAGACCGACACGACCTCTAAATCATCAATCAACAAGTGTTCAAGTCAACTAGGCCTATCATCGAAATCGACTAAACACAACCATTCAAACCTGGACCAAGCTACCCAGCCTCCGTCCTAAGGCTAACTCCGAGCTTCCAAACCTCGCGATGGCGATATCGCAGATTGCCCACGCCCTAACCTTATGCAGCTAATACACAACCAGATGCATGCTATGAGCACACGCAGGGAAAACAGATAACCATGCAACACATGCGACGATAAAAAAAAATACGGTCTGAGCTCGGCACCCTGCCGCCCGGGGTGGTGAACAATAAGTACTGGCCAAGGGACTGCTGCAGTGGTACCCCCCATCAACTGCAGCCAGTCCACAAAAAGATAACATGTTATAGGAAGCAGCTCCGGCAAACACAGCTAATAGTACAACATGCTATCTACACATCGCGGGGGGGGGGGGGGGGGGGGGTTGTCACTCTCCCGGTTCACCACTACCCCTCGTTATGAGGCTAACATGCTCAAGGATATGTACCAGTTATAAATCGTGAAGGAAAACCGCATAAGCGAAGCCCCACTAGCAAAAACCAGTGAAAACACTTCCATGTCACCCAAAGGATCAATCATCTCCAAAGGGGATGATCGATCTTCCTAGTGATATGAAGCTTCCGTCCCTATCAAGCCCAAGGTGATCGATCCTTCCTCCCAAAGGATCGATCATCTTCGCAACAGAGACCTCACCCATGCCAGCCAAGGAAAAAATGACCGATCATCTTCACCAGATGATCGATCCTTCTCGGGCAAAACATGACGCCCCAAGAGTGATCGATCCTTCCTCCAAAAGGATCGATCCTGTTGGGTTCTCCGACAACCATAGGGCGAGAAATACCAATGGAAAACTCTACCAAATCTCACAAAACCTTGGAATGTGGTAGTACGAAGGACCACGAGTCCAAAACCGGTACGTATGCCAAAAACCATCGAACATGCAGCAAGATTAACTCAAAACAAACACAAGCCAAACTCAAACCTCACAAAACCGGAAGGAAAGTAGGTAAAATCCCTACCTAGACTAGAGCAGCTTCAATCCCAGCTGCCAAGCCAACGATCGCCCTCAACCTCTTCCAAATCCGAGCGCAGGAACAACGGATTTCAAAACGATTCAAAGAAGAAGGTCGCGTCCATTTTATAGACGGACGAACCGATTTATGAATGATCGATCATTCATTCGAATATGAATGATCGATCATTCATTCGAATTTGAATGATCGATCATTCATTCGAATTTGAATGATCATTCATTCGAATTTGAATGATCGATCATTCCTCCTGAATGATCGATCTTTCCTCCTGAATGATCGATCTTTCCTCCTGAATGATCGATCTTTCCTCCTGAATGATCATTCCTTCAATCATTCCTCTTGAATGATTGATCATTCCTCCTAAATGATCGATCCTTCATGACAATTGCAACTTCCTGGCATCAAATGATCGATCATCTTAGCAAGGGAAGATCGATCCTTTAGTGCACAAAGCTAGACTTGGGCTAAAACACAAGCCCAAGCCCGGATCCTTCGATCCCGGGTTAACTTAACCGTTCTAAACAAACATTATCACAAACACGGACAGTGTGTGCACATGCAGGTGTGAATCAAATCGACAAGGAGCAATTTACCAAATTGCCCTTGCGGTTCAAGAAACACACGCTCGACGCGAAACAAGCAAACGAGCCACGGGCCCGACCCAGCCGGTCGACCCAAGAGTAGAGCGATAGGTCCTCACAACTATGGTAGC
>OY986965.1:8128771-8192905 GCA_963920575.1 Narthecium ossifragum | reverse complement strand
AATCAAGCACATATATCATCACATGGCCCGTGTGTGCATTCCGCGTGTGTGAAACCCACTCCGTCAAGGGTAATTTAAGAAATTACCCCCCGGAGCCACAACGATTAAAGGAGATCATGAAACAAGGCCAATCGAACCAGACCCTCGACCTACGTTGTCAGACCGGATTGGAGGTACGGGTCCTCACAGAATCGCCGAACAACAGAAAGCATGGAGGTAAGGTACTATTTTGGCCCCTTAAATTGTTGGAACCCTCCATCTATTTGTTCCTCTCAACTGTTCCTTCTGCCTCGATTAGACCTCCATCCATTCCAATCATCTGCATTTTATTGGATGCATTGGTGGCCAGATCCATGTCTGCAAAATCACCATCAACTAATGTGACTCCCACTCAAAAAAGATTCTATAGCTAACTCTCATTTTTATTTTAAAAAATTATTATGTAAACTTAAATCGGATTTAAATAGCATACAAGGAAAAATAAAGGCGGGTTAGGAGGCAGCACCATAAAATGAACATATCCTGTTAAAAAAACACTAATCATAAGATTTGATGCATTAGTACCATTTAACACTTCAAAAGACACATATGCCCCCCCTCTACATCCACCTTCAAGAACCTATGCCCTCCTATCGCTCCTCCTCCTCCTCCTCTCTCCTCGCCTCCTTACCACCACCCAACCGCCGCCGCAATCTCCATTCTTCAACCGCTCGTCAGAGACCACCATCAAGATCATGCGCGCTCACCTCCTTCCCAATCGCACTGCGCGAACCCTCGGTGCGCTCTCCGGCTGGGACCCTTCCCTGCCCACCACCCCCGGCTCCTGGCGCTGTGTATCTTGCTCCCCCGCCGGCGTCGTAGTGGAGCTCCGCCTCCCCGGCTTGGGACCTCTACCGTCTTCTTTACCCTCTTCTCTCCGCTCGGTTTTCCTCCACTACAACTCCATCTCTGGGCCCCTCCGGTGATCCCTCTTAGCTAACCTCTCCAACCTCCAAGTCTTCAACCTTGCTACCAATCACCTCTCCGGCATCCTGCCCACTTCTTTCACCCGAAAACTCTGCTATCTCAACCTCTCCTCCTACGCCTTCTTCGGCGCCATCCCCTCCAACAACTCGCCTTATTCTCCTAGCCTCCAACTCCTCAACCTCTCGTTCAAATGCCATGAACGCGTCTTAGAAGCTCCAAACGCTAGGCTATGTCGATGGATCCACATCGCCCCAAGAAGAACGACTGCGATGGCGGCGGCTGGAGAACGATATGGCAGTCAAGAAAATGCGACCGTCACTGACTATCACCGCCGATGAGATCGTTGAGGGGTTCACCCACCACGCCCCCCGCGTTCCTCGGATCAACAACGACAGCTTCGAGAGCTACCCCACGTCTGTTCTTGTTGCCCAGTCACGGTAGCAGCGGTTATTCCTCGCGCAGCCTGAAAAATTCTACTTCCATAACCTCCAACCCTCGATCCTCCGATCATGGAAACGGATCCATAATCTCATCAATGCTAACAAGAAACCTCCTCGACAACGCTACCACGGCCGCAGCGTCGTTCTCCATCGCGCAGCAAGGGCGTTCTGCGATGGTCCCTTCTCCCCTGTCGACGAGGTCTCCCTTGACAAGTTTGCCGTCGTCGCCGCCCAACACCATCGCCGTTGTTGAGGCCGGATCTCCACGCCGTCGTCATCCTCCAGTGCGCGGCATGGGCTGCATGAAGCGGCTATCGGAATCCGCATTGAAAAGAGAAAAGAGAAAACTGAAACAGACCTGCATGCATATGCCACCGCCGCCTATCGCCGCTCATCACCCCATTCATGAGGACGACTTCATCAAGAGTCCAAGCAGAGCTACAGAAAGCGGCTGTCGAAATCCACATTAAAAAGAGAAAAGAGAAAACTGAAACAGACCTGCATGCAGCCGCCGCCGTCACTACCTATTGTCGCTCATCACCCCATTCACGAGGATGACTTCATCAAGAGTCCAAGCGGAGCTGCAGGAAGCGCAGTCGAAATCCGCATTGAAAAGAGAAAATTGAAACATACATCCAGGCAGCCGCCGTCGTCGCCGCTCATCACCCCATTCACGAGGACGACTTCTCAAGAATTCAAGAGAAGCTGCAAGAAGCGTTTGCCGAAATCCGCATTGAAAAGAGAAAGCAAAAGTTCAGATGCATACTTGTCTGCCATTGTTGGCGATGATTTCGACACTGATCTCCGAGTTGATCAGCTTGACAAGATCCTCGTTGGAGTTGGTCCACTTTCTGGAGAATAAATGACGACAAACGATATAGGCGTAAGTGGATCTGGTCTAACCTCCTAGTTTCCAAGTTACAAACACCTCTTCTCCTCCCATTGTCCTCTTCCTAGAGCACTGAGATCAACGATGTATAAGCTATAGACCAACCACCATAGCCATGGGCTCCCTCTCCACTGCCATGGCTCCATGATCTCCCTCGAACACATTTAAAAGCTCATTCAATCCCTCCATGTCACCACCTAATCCATTCATGGCACAAACTATGCTTTCGATGGCCAACAAGCACCCTAATCTAGGTTCATACCTCACCTCATTCTACAAGCTCTGCCTCCCAGAATCTAACTGCAAGTGCAGCATGAGCATCAATCACGCCTCCACCTCCCCTTCACCGCCATGGCTCCTCTCCACCGATGGGAAACTTCTTCACCCACCTCCAAGATCTTCTCTGAGCCCACCACCATGGGCTCCCTCTCTACCGCCATGGCAGCTTCTTTTTCGGCAGCCACCTCCAAGATCCTATCCGAGCCCACCACCATGGTGTTGATTCTAACCTTGTTTTGATGATGCCAATATACATTAAATGATAAAATATATGTTTAACATTTATTACCCCTTTAATTGAAAATCTTAAATTCAATATTTAAGTTATTTTTGTACTGACGGTCGATGCAAGGATCGACCGTAGGAATGTGACGTTCGATCCATAGATCGACCGTGTTGAATGCAAATATGCATTATTGGCTCACGGTCGATCGGTGCATCGACCGTGGGAAGCGTTTTTCTTCACAGAGCCTCACGAACGATGCGACGGTCGATGTGGCGGTCGACCGTGGCGCATTAATGAAGAAAGTGATGAAGCGACGGTCGATCGGTGCATCGACCCTGGGAAGCGTTTTTCTTCACAGAGCCTGACGGACGATGCGACGGTCGATGCGGCGGTCGACCATGGCGCATATATGAAGAAAAGTCAAGGAGCGACGGTCGATCCGAGCATCGACCCTGGGAAGCGACTTTCTCAACAGAGGCTCACGGATGATGTGACGGTCGATGTCACGGTCGACCGTGAGAGTGACGGACGATGCGTGAATCGACCGTCAAGCAAAAATGCTAAGTTTTTATACGTGACGGACGATGCATGGATCGACCGCCAGCAATGCGCAGAGTAAAAAACTAGCCGTTGGAGAGTTGCAAAGAGCCGTTGGGGCTCCTTGTTGAGCTGGTTGAAGCCCATGTATAAGTAGTTCCTTCATGTAAACTTGCTATAACTTTTATCATTATTATTGAGATCATCTGAGCAAGTTCTAGGAAAGATTTCTACTTATTCTCCTTTGAGCTAAAACCTTTGTAAGCCTTCTTCAAGTGTGAAGAGGTATCTTGAGAGATAGTCAACAGCAAGTGGCTGTGTGTGTAAGGTCACCAAGCACCAGGAAGCTTGGAGGAAAAGCTTGTAAGGGATTTGTAAGTAGTGTAACATCAAGGGGAGCATTGAGAGAAGTGGACGTAGACCAAGAGTTGGGTCGAACCACTATAAAATCGGTGCCATCTCTCTAACCCTTTTAATTCTATTCTTGCATGCCTCTTTGCTTTAGTTTCATCTCATCTACAAGCATTTAAAGTGTTGTTTCTCTCCTACCTGGTTTTTCCATTAAACTAGATTTTCGAAAAGAGTCCAATTCACCCCCCTCTTGGACCTTCACATGGGCTCCGTCTCTACCGCCATGGGCAGCTTCTTCGCCGGCAGCCACCCAAGCAGCGCCACCTTCAAGATCCTCTCAGAGGCCGTCAAAATCCCCTCCAAGAACTGGCAGCTCCACTTCCCCATTGCCGTCGCCGCCCTCCTCTTCCTCTCCAGCTACCTCTCTATCACCCCTCTTCTCCTAAACCTCTCCCTCAGCTTCCACGTCGAGCCACTCCTCGCCCCCCCAGCACGACAGAGCGTAGAAGGAATGAAGACGCGACAGAGGAGAAAAGATTTGGTTAGATCACAAAAAGAAAAGAAATAACACCGACCCATAATAATGTAGCTGTATTTAATAAACATGCAACGGTTTAATGACATATAAGAGTAAAAAGGTCATCAAGAATGTAGAACTAACCATAACTGCCTCAAAATGGTGTTTATAGCTTAAATCTAATGATGATGGTGTACCGAGTCAATAAGTTTCCTAGATTTCATGTAAACACCAATTAACTAAAAAATAAATATTTGGGTCCCAATTTCAGCTGATGTAGCTTGCCACCTCTCTTTATGAGTGTGCATTCTATCTACAAATCTAATAAAAAGGTCCCGGAATGCTGGTTTCTCCCTGATGAAGCCAATTAAAGCCTAATCTGAACCGGATTCGGGGGGCCTCAAGTGAATCAGTAACCTGAGGCCCTCAAGTAAAATGCATCTGTCCGTTCATTTGAATGAACGGCCAGATTTTAATCCGAGTGGGGCCAGCGTGATAAAAAGCTAACGCCGACCATTAGGTGATTGGTCTCAAAATCCCTTCTCTAATTCACTTGAGGCCCCTTCTCTATGGATGGGATAGGATCGCCGGCGGCTGGGATGGTGACGGCGCTGCTGCTGGGGGAAGACGGGCGAGGGTACGAGCTGGCTCGGCGGTTGGATGTGTGCGGCGCGTGGCGGGCTTGGCTTGGCAAGTCTGCCTACGGCGTCTTCTTCCACTCCGTCGTCTTCCCCGCCGCCTGGGACGCCTTCTTTTCCCCATCTCAACCCCAAACCTAGCTTCTACATCTCCAGCTCCACGCCCGCACCCTTCTCTTCAATAAGGCCTCCACTTCCCTCTTCCTTGATGCCAACACATCTTCCGCCGCCCAGTTGCTTTCGAACATCAATTCTGGATGTAAGCCATTTGTCTCACTTTCTTTTTTCTTGATGACAATAGGGTTTCTACTTAGCTGTAATTTGAGAATATCTATGTGGATTTTCTTGAGCATGATTTTAGGCGAATGAATTCATATGTTATTTGATTTGGCATTGGCAACATTCTTTGATGCTTAACTATGAACAGTGAAGACGATTTTAAGTTCTATTTTGATTTTTGTGATAGGAGTTTAGTTGTGGTCGTGATATGAGAAAAATCTGTTTGAAAATAGAACTATTTTTGTGAGTTTTTGTAGGCAGAATTCATGATTGGTTTGTCACAGATATGCCAATTGGGTGTGAAATTAATGTGGCCTTTTCATGGTTCATTTGGTTGTTTTAGAGGTGAGGTTTTAGTTTTATTTGTGGTGTGAAATCTGTAAATTGGGTGTTAAACTTGTGGTGGTTGATGCACCTTGAAATGTGTTTGGATCGATCCGAAATAGGTTTGGATCGATCCAAGATGTCAAAATTTGGGTTTCTAACGGCTTGCATCGATCCAATATGAGTTTGGATCGATCCAATGTGTAACAGAGAGTCATGGCTCCCTGGAAAGGGTTTTGGATCAATCCAGACTGATTTGGATCGATCCAGACTGGTTTGGATCGATCCGATGTGTAAAACTGCAAAACTAGTTTGGATCGATCCGGAATAAGTTTGGATCGATCCAGACTGGGTTGGATCGATCCAAACTGGGTTGGATCGATCCAAATATTCTAGATCCATCCAGACTGGGTCTGGATCAAGTTTGGATCAATCCAGACTGGGTCTGGATCAATTCTGGATCCATCCAGACTGGGTCTGGTCTGGATTCAATTCAGACTGGGTCTGGTTCAATCCGAATATGACAAATTTTGTGTAATTTATGTCTTTTAAGCCCGGAATTGATGCAACTATCTTTGAAAACTCTTGTACCTGAAATAACATGAAAAGATATTAGAATTGATGCAACTATCTTTGGCTCAAGTGTGTTTCCATTATCTAGCAAATTGTTTTATGTAGACCTTGTACCGTATGTAACAGTTTGTTACTTGCTTTGCAGGAACACTATGAAAGTTATTATATGAGTTGATGATTACAATCCGGAAGTGAACCATCCTCCTGGATTTCAGGTTGAACGACGTGCACAAAGAAAACAAGATTATTACAATTTTGAAGTAAATCATCCTTCTGGAGTCAAGTTGAATGACGTACACAGCTGGAGCATGTGAATAGTTATATGTTGGCCATGTTAGGTATTGTGGGTGCACTCTTGTTATTGGAATTTTGGCGATAATTGCGTTGGTGCTTTTGGTTGTAATTATTACAAAGCAGGATATTGTAACTCCAAGAAACTGCTTTTGTATGTAGTTGGGATGTTGTTTCTTGTACTTAGGGTGTTGTTTATAACTAATGTATAATTTGGGATGTTTTGTGGTTAGAAGATTGTCATTTTGAATGTATATTTGATTGTTTTCCTCTCTATACAGTGAATTGAATGTATGATCTTCAGGTATTCCAGTTTTACTAATTCTATGCACAACTTAAAGTTGAGTATTCTAATAGAAAAAAAAATTGTTTTAGGATGAATTCTTTGTTTGGAGTATATATGTTCCTAGAAATGAACTGAGTTAGGAGATATCATGTCAAAACATATACTAAACAAAGACTCTAAAATTGCTTCAACAACAAAACCAAATTACAAAATATGCCCAAATGGCATCAAAGTCAGTCACTGTAGCTGCTACAATAGGAAATAAGCAGCAGTCTCAATGTAGCAGGAATAACTACATGCTCTCTCCCACAGAGTGTAAACCAACTTGCGGGAAAAAATTTGAACTTTGGCAATATTCTGTACAAAAGAAGAAATTTTAAGTCCCCAATCAACAAACTGAAGCCCATATCATGCAAACAAGAAAAAAAGGGTTACTTATCAACTGATTAAGGAACACTACACTAGCACAAAAAAGCACAATACACTAGCATATTAATTTTTTAGCAGGTGACAGTAACAATATATTATCTTAACATGAAAAAAATGAGACTTTTACAATAAGAAAAGTGATAACCACATGACTGCAACAATATATGATAGACCAAGTAATTAAGGTTGTGATGCAATAAGGAAAGTGATAACCACATGACATTCACCAACAAAACCTGCAATTTGAAACTCACTATTATAGCCATTACAAAGGATGAAAGAAGGATGATGGGTAGGTGCAAGAGAGGGAAAGAGAGAGGGCTTGTTCTCCTGCATGACTGTTGAGATCAACAATATGTTCCTAGAAAATAAATAGATGCATTAGACATAGCAATTGATTAAAATGAAAGTTATGTATTTAAAGGTTTGAAAAGTGGCTCGGTCATTTTCTTTTCTTTCTTACCTGACTAATAGATATGTTATTTGAAGCTTGGGAAGATGAAAGGAATGCATTGCCAACAGCTGTTACCAATACAAATATGTTAATATATTGTTAAAAAAAACAATACCTTAAGCGCTTATGAAAAGTTAACTAATTTATTCATCAATACAAGCAAGATCATACATAACGGTAACGAATGCGTTTCGATCTTGTCACTTGGTGCCGAATGAGAGCTTGGATTATCTCTCTACGAAGAAGAAAAGCATGTTAATTAGCACTTTATATATTAATCTAGCAAATCATAAGAATATGCATAACTTTAAAGGATGCTATTCACCTTCCGATTAAAGCTTTTCCTTTTATTTCCCAATTTCTTCTCAACCCAAGGCTTCATTCGCTTTGTACCCTTCCGGCCTTCTCTCTTTTTAAGCCCTTTGATTGTCCCAACAAGATTCTCAAAAAGTTGTCTAGGAGCTAAACTTTCATTTTTGGCAGACTGAGCTTGATGATCATCAATTGCAATCATATTGTTCATTGCAATATCATCAACTTGCTTATTACATTGCTTTATCAAATTCTCTACCAAAGCACAAGATTCTTTAGTCCCCGCAGCTCGATAGACCAATATTAATAATTGGGAGGATACTCTTCCAACCCAATCATTAACATCTTCTTTCATATTTTGCCTCTCATTATCCAAGACATCCCCACTCTTTGCTTCTCTTGTCTATCTATGCAAAATATACTTTTTAGGAACCGCCATTATATCAAGATAGTTCATGACTTTTAGAGCATGGGAACACAAAATTCCAAATGTTTCAAACTTCTTGCAACTACATGAGATCATCTCATTGGTAGGGTGACAAGCTACTCTAAACTCCAAGTTCAAGTCATGAACAAGTGCAACAATAAACTGATATGGCAATTGGTTCTCATTCTTCACTTTTATCTTTGTTCCTGTGGCAAGATCATACTCTTCATGAAACAATTTGAATAATGAAGGTGTATACCTTTGTGATGCTTGCTATAATAGAAGAGAATGACTCAAGCCCAATAAAGGCACTTTTTGCCTAGCATAAAATTCGGCCTCCAACTCTTTATGTCTTTTTTGCTCTACCACCCTTTCAAAATGATGGAAGAATTCACGTATGTTCAAATCACACTTCATGTAGGCTTTCAAATCACTATTTAAACATTCACTTAATTGAGTGCTTCGAATCCCTAAAGTGCGTGAATTCTTCATATAGCATTTGGCTCATTTCCTTTTCAATTTGTATATGCCAATTAACCAACTATTGTCTTCTGCATTATATGTTTGAATCATCTCTTCCCATGCCTTTTCGAATTCACTTTCATCTGTATATTGAAACATACATGCTTTAATGTGACGTAGAAATCCCGAACCATCCTTCATATAATTTCCAAGATGTTTGATTCCATTTTGCATTATGTGCGAGGTGCACAATCCATGGCATACTTCTGGCATCACATCAGCTAATGCTTTCACCATAGCAGCATCTTGATCTGTAAAAATCGTCTGAAACTTCTTATCATTATGTGCCTTCAAAAATGTTTCAAAAAGCCATTTGAAGGACTCTGCTGTCTCATCATAGAAAAGCGCAGCCCCTAAAATCACCATCTCCCTATGATGATTAAAGCTAGTAAATACGCCAAAAGGTCTTAGCTCCTTATTAGTACCATATGTAGTGTCAAAAGTAACTACATCACCAAAAGCAATGTAATCAACAATCATTCTTGCATCAGCCCAAAAGATATTGGTAATCTGCTCCTCACTATCCAATTGTATAGCATAATGAAATGAAGGATTTTTTGCTTCTTGTTCTTGAAAATACTTGAGTATACATCCAGCCTCTCCATATACTAAGTTTCTTTGTCTTCTTGATCGGAGGTATGTTTTTTGATCTTCCATAGTATACCCAAGATTAGATCTACCACCAGCTTCTCTGCTCATCAACTCATGTGTCGCCTTTGGTTTGATTCCCGAATCACATGCCAAATCAATTGCTAAAGCTTGAACTTCAGACAATTTTCTATATGATCTGAGCATATGAGTAGTTTCTGAAGACTCAAGGGCATGATTATGGCCCTCCACAAACTTCGTCACAATATACTTTCCACTCTCCCGCACAAGAGAAAGAGCCATCTCTACATTACAACCGGTCCTTGTTTCCCATCAAGTGCGAGGTTTTCGTTTAGCTCGTTTATCTTCTCTTCGATGGCCTTCTTTAGCACATACAAATGCAGCCGTTGTCACTACCGTTGTCACTAATCCATCCTTCCTTCTTTTATTTGCATACTGCTTTCTAACTCCGAAACCAATTTGTCTTCCATATTTTCCCCAAAGACTCCATGCCTCCTCCATTGTATTGAATATCATACCAATTTGCGGTTTCCCATCTACTCGATCATCGGGCAATGAGGAACTAGACAAGAGCAGCTACAAAAAGCAAATATCTAATTAGAAATTGTGAAAAAACTAAGACAAATTGTCCCATGAGCATCAACATTCATGACAAAAATATGCAGTTCGTGCACATCATTCCCCTCCCAAACACCATTAAAGTATGTGATTGATTAAGGTCACATGTAGGACAATGTTCTTCTATATCGAGGCATCATCAACCCACCCCTCTTCCGTGAGTAGTGTCTAACCTTAGTTATATAAGATCATTGATTAAGGTGAAACCCATATAACTAGGATCTCTTAGCAATAAACATGCACCTATACATGATCCTTTATAGCAACCAAAGTGATAGTTTTAAGAGAAAAATAATGGTGCAATATATACGGTGGCTCGTAAGGGGAAACTAGACATTAAATAGAGCAATTAGAAATCAAAGCAGAGCACAATGAGGAAGAAGAAAGCAATGCAGTAATACAGAGAATAAGTTCTCGGCATTGAAGGTGCAATTAAAGTCCTGAAGTGGGAGTGCTGGAGGCGGGTTGAACTCCATCACATCAGGAGGCGACGACATGGAGCTTTCGACGTCAGTGGATCGATTTTGAGGTGGTGGGAGGGCTGGCAGCAAGAACGACTCCATCGTAGGGAGTGGAAATGGCATTGAGCTCCTGAAGTTGATGGTGTTATTTAACTAACAGGGAAGGGGATGAGGTTCACGGCAAGCTTCCGCAAGTCGGAGTTCACTTGGCTAGGGAACCTCGGGCAGAATGTCACTCCCGACATGGTTGAAAAAATCAGATGATTCAAGTCCCCAACTGTGCAAGAAAGTATCAAAATGAGGCGAACATAGCGAGACAGATCCAAGCAATATAGTTGGATACGAAGTCAAAAGAGAGGATATGCTCACAGCTAGGTGTGCAGAGCTTGAGGGTTCTGAAGCAGATGTCGTAGAGAGTTTCATCATCGAGAACCATGCACTCATCGGCATTCTCGACGAACTGACGAATAGAGAGCATGGCGTGGAGCTCTAACGTCCGTCGGAGGCGCTATTTGAGAAGATTAGTGAGAGCATGTTTCAATTTCCCAAAGATTAGGGAGAGCAGGTCTCAATCCCCCCGTGGATGATCAATTTCCCAGCGGATGGCCACCCCTGAGAAAATTCAGCAAAGTGGGATTCGAATCGCCCGCATCGCATTGTGTTTTATCACGCTGGCCCCACTCGGATTAAAATCTGACCGTTCATTCAAATGAACGGCCAGATGCATTTTACTTGAGGGCCTCAAGTTACTGATTCACTTGAGCCCCCCCGAATCCATCTGAACCCAGCCATATCGATCAAGCAACTTGGCCTTGAGCCCGACTCGAGACAAATGACGAATCCCTAAAACCAACCGGCCTACTACTATGGGCCTGTTTGGTTGCTGAGAAGTGAGCTGAAGTGGAGTGACTTCTGGGGAGTGACTTTCTGGGGAGTGACTTTCTGAGGAGTGACTTTCTGAGATTTTTTGAGTTCTGGTGTTTGGTTGCTGCTTGAAGTGGATGCTGAGAAGTGGTAAATTCTGTCACTTTTGCTGTTTGGTTGATGCTGAAGTGGATGCTGAGTTCTGATATTTTCTGAGTTCTGGTGTTTGGTTGATGCTTGAAGTGGGGATATGGTCACCCCAAATGCAGGTGGTGAGCATACCACCCATATTCTTGATGTATTAGATCTAAATGTTGTAATCCGGGTAGATCAATCCAAACCGGTTTGGATCGATCCAACCCAGTCTGGATCGATCCAAACTTATTCCGGATCGATCCAACCTAGTCTGGATCGATCCACACTTATTCCGGATCGATCTGGATCGATCCACACTTATTCCGGATCGATCCACACCAGTCAGGATCGATCCACATGTATTCCAGGTAGATCAATCCAAACCGGTTTGGATTGATCCAAAACCTTTCCAGGGACCAGTTTTGCAGTTTTACACATCGGATCGATCGAAACCAGTCTGGATCGATCCAAAACCCATTCCACTCTCTGTTACATATTGGATGGATCCAAACTCATATTGGATCGATCCAAGCCGTTAGAAACCCAAATTTTGGCATCTTGGCTCGATCCAAACCTATTTAGGATCGATCGAAGATTTTTTGAGTGGTAAAAACGGACAGTTCTGATCTGATCCGAGGATCCACAACTTGGGGTCTATAAATAAGGGTTTTGGCTCTTATTTTTTGGAGCTTTTTCCCTCTTATAACAATATGCTATAATTAAGATAATCAATTATCCATGTTTTCCATTATCAGCGCGGGGACAAGGCTGTGCGAATAAGGGGAGTGCGGGGACAAATACCACAGTATCCGCCCCATTGCCATCACAAATGGTGCTAATGTTAGGGGACATCATCTCCAAGTCATGACCCGTGAACCCGACCCGACCCGTTTAATGAACAGATTAGACAAGTCAAATGGATTTGGCCCGTTTATAAATGGATTGGATTTGAGTTTTATACATTGGACTTTATTTTTTCTAACACGACTTGTATTTTTTCTCGACATTAGAAATAAAATCATCCAATACATGTAGCAATTACTCACATTACTTACATTTTCATGCATTGGATGAAATGAAAAAATAGAGCTGTAAAGGAAAAAAGTTGAAAAATACAACTTCTATTTTTTCAAAACACAGCTGTAAACACCCACTTTAGATTACAAACTTGAAAAATACAACATATATTGTATCTAGCACAACCTGTAAATACAAAACTAAAACACATATTTCACAATTACAAACTCAAAAAATACAACTTAAATAACTTACAAAACCGACCAACCCTTGATATCATAATTACATGTCATAGAATAACTGATTCCCTGGACATACATACACACATACAATACAGCAAATGACTGACTCTTGAATACATCTGTTTGTTGTCGATCGCAATGCTCGTCCTGTACAATCGTATATAAAAAACACAAGGGCTCAAAATTTGGATCATCATTGCCCTTCTTTAGCGGCAATTGGTTGCTTAACAGATTAAGCCATCCAAATCACCAAGCCTCTCCTCCCCCCATGAGAATCATCATTTCCCCAACACCATATGACATTATAAGCAGTTTTCATCATCTCCCCGTGATCATAAACAACAGTAAACCATAAACCAATAAATCCATCATAGAAATCAGATTGCATCGAATGGCTGCCAATCATAAAAATCAGATTGCATCTAGGCTCAGTGGCACATCCTAGGCAGCAGTAACATAAACCAAATCCAATCAGATAAAAATCAGATTGCATCTAATAGGCTCAGTTTCACATCACAGCAGTAACATAAACCAATAATTTGAATCATAGAAATCCGATTGCATCGAATGGCTGCCAATCATAAAAAATCAGATTGCATCTAGGCTCAGTTGCACATCATAGGCAGCAGTAACATAAACCAAATCCAATCAGATAAAAATCAGAGTACGAAAAATAGGCTCAGTTTCACATCACAGCAGTAACATAAACCAATAATTTGAATCATAGAAATCCGATTGCATCGAATGGCTGCCAATCATAAAAAATCAAATTGCATCTAGGCTCAGTTGCACATCCTAGGCAGCAGTAACATAAACCAAATCCAATCAGATAAAAATCAGAGTACGGAAAATAGGCTCAGTTTCACATCACAGCAGTAACATAAACCAATAATTTGAATCATAGAAATCCGATTGCATCGAATGGCATCTAATATAAAAAAATCAGATTGCATCTAGGCTCAGTTGCACATCCTAGGCAGCAGTAACATAAACCAAATCCAATCAGATAAAAATCAGATTGCATCTAATAGGCTCAGTTTCACATCACAGCAGTAACATAAACCAATAAATCCATCATAGAAATCAGATTGCATCGAATGGCTGCCAATCATAAAAATCAGATTGCATCTAGGCTCAGTTGCACATCCTAGGCAGCAGTAACATAACCAATAAATCCATCATAAAAATCAGATTGCATCTAATAGGCTCAGTTTCACATCACAGCATGTACATAAACCAATAAATCCATCATAGAAATCAGATTGCATCTAATAGGCTCAGTTTCACATCACAGCATGTACATAAACCAATAAATCCATCCAATAAATCCATCATAGAAATCAGATTGCATCTAATAGGCTCAGTTTCACATCACAGCATGTACATAAACCAATAAATCCATCTTATAAATCAGATTGCATCTAATGGGTGCCAAAGATAAAAATCAAATTGCATCTAGGCTCAGTTGCACATCCTAGGCAGCAGTAACATAAACCAAATCCAATCAGATAAAAATCAGATTGCATCTAATAGGCTCAGTTTCACATCACAGCAGTAACATAAACCAATAAATCCATCATAGAAATCAGATTGCATCTAATGGCTGCCAATCAAAATCAGATTGCATCTAATAGGCTTGGCTCAGTTTCACATCATAGCATGAAGCAATAAATCCATCATAAAATCAGATTGCATCTAATGGCTGTCAATCAAAATCAGATTGCATCTAATAGGCTTGGCTCAGTTTCACATCATAGCATGAAGCAATAAATCCATCATAAAATCAGATTGCATCTAATGGCTGCCAATCAAAATCAGATTGCATCTAATAGGCTTGGCTCAGTTTCACATCATAGCATGAAGCAATAAATCCATCATAAAATCAGATTGTATCTAATGGTTGCCAATCATAGCAGTAGCGGCAATTGGTTGCTTAACAGATTAAGCCATCCAAATCACCAAGCCTCTCCTCCCCCATGAACACATTTGAATCATCATTTCCCCAACACCATATGACATTATAAGCAGTTTTCATCATCTCCCCATGATCAGAAACCAACAAGTCCATGACATAAAAATCAGACCACACCAAATCAAATTGCATTATAAGCTGTTTTCATCATCTCCCCATGATCATAAACAACAGAAAATCATAAAGCAACTAAATCCATCACAAAAAAAATCCATTACATTAGAAAGTGAGTGACTGCCCATCAAATAGCCATAAACACAAGGGGCTCAATTTCATAATAACCAACAAGTCCATGACATAGAAATCAACTCATGGTGAAAAACACAATAAACCCTAATGCAATACACAATCCAATTGCAGTTGCAATTCCAAATTCAAACCGACCACACCCTCTTGTACCGGAATTAGTTGCACGGGGCAATTGAGATGCATACTCATGATATGAATTTAAAGCGTCATTTCTATTATAAAACCCCCGATAACACGCCCCACCAAACCGATGCACTTGTTCATGGCATGCCGGCCAGGAATCATATACACCGGGTCGTCTCCCTTTGTAGACGACATAGTATTTCATGATTTCAAGCTGTCAATCAATAGGAAATCAACTCAAATTGCCAAATACATGAACTGCATAGTATACAATAAACTATAGCTGCCAATCAATAGAAAATCAATTGATTGGCAAATACACAAGTCAATACTGAAGCTCTAAGAGGGGGGGCTTATCTTAGGCTTTAAACAATAAAATCAATTAAGGAAAACTGAGTAGGAGGAGTCTAATCAAGTAATATGCTTGCAATGATAAGAGTAGATACTTAAGCATATAAATAGAAGGATAGAGGAGAGTTAGAGAGATTGCACCAGAATATTTATAGTGGTTCGGCCAACCATGCCTACGTCCACTTCTCCCAAGGGCCTCCTTGGGGTTCCACTACTTGCAAGACCTCTTACAAGCTTCCACCAAGCTTACGGGTGCTTGGCAACCTATCCACCAAGCTTACGGGTGCTTGGTAACCTTACAATCTCTCCAATCTCACTATTGGATCTCTCTCTCAAAGTCTACTTCACACTTGAAGTAGTTTTACAAAGGTTTAGCTCACTAATAAGAGATAGAAACTTGCTAGAATATTATTACAATAATCCCTTAGCTCCCTCTAAGTCTTTGGCAAGTTAGCTGGACTTTCTCTTATATAGCTGAGCCTCCAACCCCTCCAAATAGCCTCCCAACGGCTATTTCTTTCTCCCGCAACGGCTCTTTAACGGCTAGTTTCTGGGCTCACGGTCGACCGTCGCATCGTCCGTGACATCGTCCGCCAGCCTTTCTTGAGCCACGGTCGATCCACCAATCGACCGTCGCACCGCATGGTCGATCCGCCTATCGACCGTCACGCCTCACGGTCGACCGTCCCATCGACCGTGACATCGTCCGTCAGGCTCTGTTGCGAAAACCTCTTCCCAGGGTCGATGCACCGATCGACCATCGCTCCTTCGAGCCAAGTCACATAGGCCACGGTCGATCGGTCCATCGACCGTCACACCTCACGGTCGACCGTCCTATCGACCGTGACATCGACCGTCGCCTATATTCCCATTGTCAGCTTCCGCGGTCGATCCTTCCATCAACCGCCATATCCCACGGTCGATCCATGCATCGTCCGTCGCATCGACCGTCAGTACAAAACTCAATAAATATGATTTAAATGCTTTCCAAATTAAGGGATAATAATATTAAATCATTGTTTTATCATCAAATATATATTGACATCATCAAAACAATATCTGGGCTAACAATCTCCCTCTTTTTGATGATGTCAACCCTTTAAATTGTGATTATAAAACCTTGAAAGCTCCCTCTTAATTTGTGCATCCATTTACCTCATAAAATATGTTCTAAAGTTAATTTCACTGAGGCATGCAAGTCATATGTTACTAAAAGGATATATCAGGCTTGATTATAGGTCCAAAGATGTGAAAGTGCAAAATATGACATATTTACCTCTTTGTATAGAACCATGATATTTGAACATTGATTAAATCATCAGTAAATCCTTAAAAGATTTCAGATATTCGAATATAAGGTTTTAAGAGCCTTAAAAGATTTCAAATATTCGAATATAAGGTTTTAAGAGCTTTCAAAAACTGATATCACAATATCACAATATTTCTCTCTCTTTGACATTATTAAAAAGTTTTGGTAGAGGGGGAGAGAAGAATCAAACAAAGGCTTTTCTTAATAGAAACAAATAGAAAGTTTTAAAATCATCTCAAAACAATATACCAAATGAAGATAATCAAAAACGGTCATTTGTAAAAAGTAATCAAATCTTCACATAAAGGACTTTCTTAAACCATTTTTAAACACGAAAATTTTTAAAAAAAAAAATGCAATAAGAAGATGTAATGGAGGAGACATATATCGAAAATTAAGACATACCTTCATTACCTTTTAAACCAAAATGTTATCCTCCTTTAAATACCTTGTGCCTCCACTTGTCAATTTTGTTTTCTTTTATTTCGAAGGCAGTTAGACAAAGATTTGCAGTTTCTTTTTCTTCTTCTTCTTCGGAGGTAGAGGTCGAGTCACTTTCTTCCTTGGCCTTCTTCTTCTTCTTTGAAGATTTGAGCTTTGGACAATCCGGCATGTAATGTCCGGGCTTCCTACACTCATAACAAGTAACTTTATTTAAGTAAGAAGAAGGCTTTCCTTTTTCACCTTTGGAATTTTTCTTTCCTTGATTCTTGATGATTCGTTGGATTCTCCTTGTAATCTTTTGCATTTCCTCATCATCATCTTCATCGCTTGAGTCGGATGAATCCTTGTATGTTGACTTGAAAGCAATGGTTTTCTTTTTCTTCTTTTCTCCATCATTGCTCCTCTCCATGTTCATCTCATATGTCATGAGAGAACCCATTAGCTCATCAAGGGACAGCTTGGTTAAATTCTTAGCCTCTTCGATTGCCGTCACCTTGGGATCCCATGACTTAGGTAGACACCTAAGAACCTTTCTCACTTTCTCATCATTAGTATAGCTCTTACCAAGAGAATCAAGAACATTTATAATATTGGTAAAGCGAGTAAACATTTCATTTATATTCTCATCATCCTTCATAGAAAATAACTCATAGTCATTAACAAGCATGCTAATCTTAGACTCCTTTACTCGGCTAGTTCCTTCATGAGTTATCTCAAGCTTCTCCCATATTTCCTTAGCCGATTTACAAGCTGAAATTCTATTAAATTCATCAGGGCTAAGGGCACAAAATAAGAAATTTTTGGCTTTGGCATTGACTTGGAGATTTTTCAAATCAGTACGGGTGAGCTCACTTCTAGCCTTAGGCACTTCCTTTCCTTCATGAATTTTGGTAGGAATAGTTGGGCCATCCTCAATAGTCATCCATGCTTCATAATCCATGGATTTTACAAATATTTCCATTCTATTCTTCCAATATGTATAATTTGAACCATTGAAGTATGGCGGCCTATTTGTGGATTGTCCCTCTATGTTTTCCATATTGATTTAGGATCCTCTATGGGTTGTTACACCACAAAAATAGAGACCTAGCTCTGATACCAATTGAAGCTCTAAGAGGGGGGGCTTATCTTAGGCTTTAAACAATAAAATCAATTAAGGAAAACTGAGTAGGAGGAGTCTAATCAAGTAATATGCTTGCAATGATAAGAGTAGATACTTAAGCATATAAATAGAAGGATAGAGGAGAGTTAGAGAGATTGCACCAGAATATTTATAGTGGTTCGGCCAACCATGCCTACGTCCACTTCTCCCAAGGGCCTCCTTGGGGTTCCACTACTTGCAAGACCTCTTACAAGCTTCCACCAAGCTTACGGGTGCTTGGCAACCTATCCACCAAGCTTACGGGTGCTTGGTAACCTTACAATCTCTCCAATCTCACTATTGGATCTCTCTCTCAAAGTCTACTTCACACTTGAAGTAGTTTTACAAAGGTTTAGCTCACTAATAAGAGATAGAAACTTGCTAGAATATTATTACAATAATCCCTTAGCTCCCTCTAAGTCCTTGGCAAGTTAGCTGGACTTTCTCTTATATAGCTGAGCCTCCAACCCCTCCAAATAGCCTCCCAACGGCTATTTCTTTCTCCTGCAACGGCTCTTTAACGGCTAGTTTCTGGGCTCACGGTCGACCGTCGCATCGTCCGTGACATCGTCCGCCAGCCTTTCTTGAGCCACGGTCGATCCACCAATCGACCGTCGCACCGCACGGTCGATCCGCCTATCGACCGTCACGCCTCACGGTCGACCGTCCCATCGACCGTGACATCGTCCGTCAGGCTCTGTTGCGAAATCTCTTCCCAGGGTCGATGCACCGATCGACCATCGCTCCTTCGAGCCAAGTCACATAGGCCACGGTCGATCGGTCCATCGACCGTCACACCTCACGGTCGACCGTCCTATCGACCGTGACATCGACCGTCGCCTATATTCCCATTGTCAGCTTCCGCGGTCGATCCTTCCATCAACCGCCATATCCCACGGTCGATCCATGCATTGTCCGTCGCATCGACCGTCAGTACAAAACTCAATAAATATGATTTAAATGCTTTCCAAATTAAGGGATAATAATATTAAATCATTGTTTTATCATCAAATATATATTGACATCATCAAAACAATATCTGGGCTAACAAATACGTGGGTTGTATGATACAAAATCAACTATACACATGCATTTGGAAATTAGGGATTGGCTTGCATCTGTGAATCCCAAAAGCCCATGCACCCCAAAAAGAACCCAAAAAACCACCATAAAACCCACATCAAGCAGCTACAAGTGTCATATAATGTTTACATGCGTACAATATAAAAGTCAATTGTGCCTATTGGGATCAAAGAAGTCTTTCAACCACATCTTCCGGTGTTTTATGCTCATCACCAAGAATCCACGTGCTTCTACCTCGTCCCGGTTGAGCACATTGAAAACACGTAGAAGATCCTCCTCGGGGTAATCAGTTGCACATTCCATAACTGATGCATATAATTTATCGGTCGACTTGACATTGCCGGATAGAATGGCATCCCCAACCTTCTCAATAACTCTTACAAATGTGTCATCCCTCGTCTCTCTCGACCGCTTACTAGCAAATGCCCGAGCTGGCATACGTGCAACTGTTTCGGCCGTAGTCATGCGCACAGAAGTCTCACCTTCACTTGTGCCTACATTAGTGTTGTTATGCCCAGTGGGCGTGCTCCCCGTGTCCATGGCAGCCGGACTATCGACAGCCTCATCGGTTGGGATAAAGGGGGGGCAAGACCCCGCATCCTCGAGATCTATGACAGGCTCGTTAGGATTAGCCTCGTGATGGGTGGACAGAGCAAATCTGCCCGAGGCCCTCTCCTCGCAGCAACAAGCGGTAAGCAAGTCAAAATTAGGGATTGGCTTGTTAATAAGGTTCCTAGCATTAGGGTGTGCCTACATAATAAGAGAAGTATTAGGCAATTTCAAATGCAAGACATTAATTCATGTCAAGTATTAGGCAATGCCAACGCACCGCAATGTACGCCGCGGCGACATCCACATCCACATCCATCGAGAACTTCTTGTCAAGTTCTGTCCACCCACAACCGCTAAGTTTATGCAAACATTTAATGATCTCGTACTTCCTTCGACACCATCCCATGTGATTCTGGACATGTTTGAGCTCGAAGTCCCCTTTAGGCTCAAGTTTGTCATTCACATACTTGGCCGCCGCATTAAAGTGGCTAGTTTTAAACCACCTATCCCCTTTGGGCCGGCCCTTCTTAACCTCAGCGAGGTACTCTAGGAGGTAAGCCTCCTCCATGTCAGTCCACCTCTTATTCTGACTGCCTGTTTTGCCGGTGACCTTCGCCTTGCCCTTGGTATTAGGCCCACCAGGAGGTTGTTGCGAGTCATCTTCGCATTGAGAGGAAGAATCCATATTCTGTAAATAGTCGAATGCGATATAGGCATTTAAAATATACCGCATACGCCACTAACATGGTGCATAGAATACTGTACGCGTTTATAAGCAAGATAATAAGAAGTTAACATCTCAAAGTAAATTTTACAAATTGTCAGCCGAATAGTTCATGTAACAAAATCCCTAACGATCTCGTTGGAAGTCAAGCCACATCTGTTCCACGATTTCCTCGCGCAAATTGAGCCAAACACCTTGCTCTTGGCGTTGCTCTCTCGTCGTGCACGGTTGTGTGATTGGTGGGTCATCTTCGATGGTGTCTACCATCATTAGTGGGTCGTTTGGGGATTTGTCAAGTATGAAATTATGCAAAATACAACAAGCAAGGACAATCTCAACTTGTGTCTTGTAGGGGTAAAATGGATGTGATGCGAGGATCTTGAAGCGGTTTTTAAGCAAACCAAACGCTCGTTCAATCCTAGATCTCAGAGACGAGTGACGTAGGTTAAAGAGCTCCTTTTTGTTTTCTGGAATGCGTCCAACAAACTCGTTGAGATGGTACCTTACACCCCGGTACGGTGCAACAAACCCAGGCATCGTTGGGTACCCGGCATCTACAAGGTAATACTTCCCTACAAGATTAGAAAGGGTTTCAAACGGCTCGTAAGCCTAATCAAGTATGAAGCTAAACGACGATTGTGTGGGGATACTTATACCTTCAATGGTTTTCAAGCCACCGGGAGGTGGTCGAGAAAGGGCGTCTTTCAAGACAGTGTAGTCATTGGCCGACCCTTCCCAACCAGCCAAGACATAGGTAAAATGAAGGTCAGGTGTAGCAGCAGCTAAGACGTTCTGTGTAAGACCCTTACGACCTCGGAAAGGAAGTGCCATGTCGGCGGGGACAGTGGCATCTACGTGAGTTCCATCTATGAGGCCGATACAATTCTACAGGGAAAAAACCGAAGCGTTCATGGTGAGTTCTGGAAACTATGAAATTGAGGGACGTCATTTTGTGCAAAGAGGGTTGGATAGTACCTCAAAGTACGGAAAATATGAACGGTTGTACCGAATTTCAGGGTGTGTTGATGAGCCAGGTTGTTGCATAAATGTGTCGCGGAGGGCCAGTACCGCCTTCAAAACTATGTGGAAATATCGACTGATGGTCTCACCAGACAACATAAACTCCATGCGCATTACCCGATTTTTCGTGTTATGCCCCACAATATGCAGGAATATACATAATTGTTCTTCAACTTTGACATGATCAGTGTCTATCAGAAGTTGGCGTGCTCTCATCACTCTTGCTAACTCATGCAGCGCGTCTGCATCCATACGGATGTAACTAACAGAGTAATCCCCCCCAGGTCTCAATATCCTATCCATATGCCCTTCCCGCAACACAAGTCGTTGCTCACGCGGTATAACACATGTGTTATCACGTGAGCCAAGGTAGCGACGCACCACCGCGACAACGACTACATAGGCTGCAGCTAGCATCCTCATCCGCTCAAATTGCTCATCGTCGCCATTGGCCATCTAATATAAAAGTCAAACTTTAACTAAAAACCCTATAAAACACCTATATTTGTATCTATTTGCATGTAAAACAGCTATACCAACATGAGTATGTAAAGAACATGACATGAAATCATAAATTCAAATAGGGGATCAGCTACTACCAACATGAGCATGAAGAAACCATAGAGTAGGGGATCATATCAAGCCCAATGCATAACACATAAATGGCAGCCTCATTACTAATAGCATAGCATATCAGATCGCATACTAGTATCATACGAATAGATCATCCCACGCAACATCGTCATTAAAGATTGCAAGTGGATAAGACTGCATAAGGGATCAGATAGCCAAAATGCCAAGCAGATTGCATACTAATAGATCACATTGCATAATAGTAGCATGCTAATAGAAAATACAAAGCCCTAGAATCGGATTGCATACTCATGACATAACAATAGATCAACCCACATGGCAATGGCATACTAACAGCGAATGAATCAGATTGCATAAGGGATCAGATCGCATACTAAAGCAGCAATTGCAATGGCATACAAACAGCAATACTCAAGCCAAGGGGATCAGGTATGATAAATGCGTCGAAAGAATAGAAGAATCGAACCACTCAGGACTTGGAGAATATACATGAAGAATCAAGCCATAAAAGCACAGATCGGCCCAAATAAAAGCAATTAAACCAGGCAGGGGATCAGATCCAGGAAATGCACCATTTATACTTGAAGAACCATGCCATTAAAGCACAGAAACCAGGCAAGGAGATCAGTTCCACGCAATGCACCATTTATACATGAAGAATCAAGCCATAAAAGCACAGATCGGTCCAAATAAAAGCACAGAAACCAGGCAGGGGATCAGATCCAGCAAATACATGAACAATCACAAGCCATAAAAGCACAGAAAACCCAGCAAGGGGATCAGATCCAGGAAATGCACCATATATACATGAAGAATCAAGCCATAAAAGCACAGATCGACTCAAATAAAAGCACAGAAACCAGGCAGGGGATCAGATCCAGGAAATGCACATTTATACTTGAAAAACCATGCCATAAAAGCACAGAAACCAGGCAAGGGGATCAGTTCCAGGCAATGCACCATTTATACATGAAGAATCAAGCCATAAAAGCACAGATCGGCCCAAATTAAAGCACAGAAACCAGGCAGGGGATCAGATCCAGCAAATACATGAACAATCACAAGCTATAAAAGCACAGAAAACCCAGCAAGGGGATCAGATCCAGGAAATGCAGCATATAACATGAAGAATCAAGCCATAAAAGCACAGATCGGCCCAAATAAAAGCACAGAAACCAGGCAGGGGATCAGATCCAGCAAATACATGAACAATCACAAGCCATAAAAGCACAGAAAACCCGGCAAGGGGATCAGATCCAGGAAATGCAGCATATAACATGAAGAATCAAGCCATAAAAGCATAGATAGGCCCAAATAAAAGCACAGAAACCAGGCAGGGGATCAGATCCAGGAAATGCACCACTTATACTTGAAGAACCAAGCCATAAAAGCACAGATCGGCCCAAATAAAAATCAGATTAACCATGCCAGGGGATCAAATTCAACAAAGAAACAAGCCTCTCGTGACATGGAGAGGGAAACCAGATATAAAACCATAGATCTGGAAATGAAACAGGGTACGAAGGTGTAAAAACCTTGAAAAAGGTAGCAGGGATCAGACGCCTAGTGTCCGGAGAGGAAAGGGGGGGTTTCTCGATCGGCCGAGATCCAGATCTACCACTGGGCTAGATAGCAGCAACCTCCTTGGTTGCCGACCAGACCCAGCACCGCGTGGAGAGGGAAAAGCTTCTGGGCTCGCAGAGCTTCGGATCCACCACTAGAGAGGTAGCATTAGGGTTCCTGGCCCCGCCGCCCGTCGGATCTACCTCCGGGGAGTGAGAGCCTAACAACGCCCGTCAGATCCACCACTAGAGAAGAGGTGGGAGGGTTCCTGGCCCCGCTGCTCCTCAGATCTACCGCCGGGGAGTGAGAGGCTTGTGTGGGTGACGAAGAACGGAGGAGACAGAGAGGACCATGGTGGGTGGAGAGACGGCGAGCGAGTGAGATCGGGGGGAGAACAGGGTGGAGAGCCGGAGCGATAAGCTAGGGTTTCGAGGGTTTGAAGTGGAGCAAAACCCCGAGCGAAGTGAGGATATGAAGTGATCCTCACTTCGAGCGACTCCCGGCCTTTTTGGCCAGGAGTCGCGAGCGTGAAGTCCAGGCCATTTTGGTCTGGACGCAGTTCAGACCCACTTTCAACGAACCAAACGTCGGAAGTGGCTGAACTCACTTTCAAAAAAGTGACTACACAGCCACTTCCGACGAACCAAACATGCCCTATATATAAACCCCACCAAGCGACGGTTTACCAATCGAAGAGTGTTCTTTATGCCCCAGCCGCCGTCTTCCTCAGCGTTAGGTCTTCTCTTTCTTAGGGTTCTTGAGCTTTTCGTTTCCCAAACTAATATTCTATACTCGGGATCTCGTCTCGATATGGATCTGAAGCTCCTCTGTTTGCTGAAGAAAAACAAGGTCCGGGAGTGCCTTGGCTCTCGGAGCAACGAACAGAGGCAGAGCGAAGAGTCGAGATATCGTTTCAGTCGCCACCTCTTGGAATTGGCGATTCGATTGTTGCTCGACGACATCTTTTTTTTTTCCTCTTTGATTTTTCTGGTCGAGATTCCTTGTTTTTGTTGATTGATTCGGTTTTTGTTTTTTGTTTTTTGAAAGATTTTGTTTTTTTGGGGGATTTATGATCGACTTGGAAGGGAGGATGTGCAAGGGATGTTAATCCTTATTAACTTTCTTCACTTTGAGCCGATTGGATCAATCATGGGGATGCATACTGCTAGTTTAGCTGATGCACTTCTCTCTTCTTAGTCGTTCGATTCATGTCATCTTTTAGTTCTCTCCATTTGCCTTTTATTTTGGATTAGGAAATCATTTATCTCCCTATTTCGGATATTGAGTTTTCTTCATGAAATCCCCTCTCTTCGATTGATTTCGTCTGATTTAATATGATTTATTTCTGGATTTTTTTGCGAATTGAGAACCAAGTGCTATATCTGTTATTCCATTTCCATAGCTTTAATATTTCTTACTCGTTTATTTGTCTTTGGTTGTGTTACTTCCCGATTTATTAGTTTCCTCCCATTAAAATTCGGGAGAAGGGGCGCTGGCACTTTTTATTAACTTATCTTTTTTTAAAAACCCTAATCATCATCCTTACATAGGGCCTGTTTGGTTGCTCAGGACTGGGTGGAGTGGAGTGACTTTCTGGAGTGCAGACTGGAGTGGAGTGAAGTCCTATGAAGTGGCCTGTCAGTTTTTGCTGTTTGGTTGGTGCTGGAGTGGAAGCTGAGTTGGCTGACTTCTGGACTTTCTGCTGTTTGGTTGGTGTTGGAGTGGAGGCTGAGTTAACTGACTTTTAGACTTTCTGTTGTTTGGTTGGTGCTGAAAGTAAGGATATGGTCACCCCTGACTAGGGGGGTGAGTTTAAACGCTTAAAAAATTGAATCTTAAATACATTTTAAAAGTATTGGATGTGTTTTTATAATACGAAAAAATATTTAGTGGGAGAAAATCATTAACTTTTCCACCATATATAATAAATTATCATATCTTGTTGTACTTGTTTTGGCGACATAGACGAAGGTAAATTATCGAAAGGATTGAAAAATCGATGCAAATGTATTATTAGCTATTGTTTTATATGGAGGTTTTTTTGGATAGATCTGAGTGTTTGTTCTTTATTGTTTCCTTAGATCTGATTGATGATGATTCCCTTGTCAGTTTAAGCTGCGGATCAAGAAAAGCATCAGCATTGTGATGCTTATTCACTGGCATGGACATGTAATCTAAGTTCAGACGAACGTCATTATTTTTCAAGAAAAATTTGACAAAATCTTCTTTATATTTTCAACACATGGAACATGTTCAGATTGAAAATTTGAAACTCATTCTACAGCATTTAAAACTAGAAAGTATCACAATCCGTCTACTTCAATAGATCTCGTCTAGTGTCCTCAAATTACGGCTATCTTTAACATATTAACATACAACATAAATAATGTAACTTACAAGCAACACAATGAGTACAAAGATCAGTAAAGAAACCGCCGAATACTGCCTATCTTTGTCTGATTTCCTTGTTCCAAGCTCAAGCTCATAATCACCAAATGACGCCAATGCATCGTTTTGATTGCGGAACCCGCGATAACAAGCCCCGCTAAATTTATGCACCTGAGCATGACACTCTGGCCAGTTGTTATAAACTCCTGGCCGTCTTCCTTTGTAGACGACATAAAATTTTATCGTCATTAAAGCACACCTGCAAAAGCATGAAAATGTATAACTAATGACAACATGCAGATTCGAAACCTAATTTCTTGAGCAAGATATACGAATGGATATCTAGGTAGGTCTCTCAGCCATCTATGCAATATTTCACATCAATAGGGAGCAGATTCAGCATGTATAAAAAACAGGTTTCTAATTAACTGCTGACATCTTCCATTCAAAGTTAACAAACATTACAACTAAAATAGGAGTACAGCATACACCTTGAACTTTTTCTTACCAGGTTCTCTATGACATCATCTGATATCTCATGGTAATAAACCTGCATGCCGACACACATAGATCAGACTCGTGGTTTAATGCAGTGGACAGGTATCTTGAACAAATCAGTATTGCTCCTCTTGAACATGTTGTCAATAAGCATTCTCTCAATTTGGCAAAACCTTAACATAATTTCAAAACTAAGATGATTAAGTTTCACCAGACTTTATGCCATCACCAATATTAAAAGCCAGTAGAACATACACAAGCAAGATGCAAAGTTGTTATTATCATGAACCAATAGAAGGGGGCAAAGCAAATTATCATTCTGCTGCTAATGATATTTGGACATAAACCAAGTCTTCTCTAATCAAAATGACGCCGTGTCCAAACCACCTGCTGCGTACAGGAAGCTTCTCAGGAGGGCTGCCATATTGTACAGTATATAGCTTAAAAAGCTGCCCACAGGAACATATGCATACTTCACTGTGCTAACACATCATTAGATAAGAGAATCATACTTCATTGTGCAAAATTGGATTCTATAGAAGCTGCCAGTTCAAACAACATCCTGCATGCATGCAAAATTGGACAAGTGCTTTAAGACAGCATACATTCAAAGGGATACAAAATGAAATAGAGCAAATCCATCACTTGGAGATGCACATCCTTTCGAACATGTCCAAAATATACATAGTAGATAATGATAGTTCAATAGCAGGCTTCCATCACTTAGAGCTGTCATAATTAAAGAAGCGCTTCAACCATGCCCTACGCATGTTCATACTACGGGCCATAAAAGCACGACCGTCGACTTCATGATGTGCTAGATACTCGAAAGCACTATCAAGATCTTCTTCAGTGAAGCCATCAACCTCCATCACAGCCGCATTCAGCTTGTCAGTGGCTTTGCAATTGCCAGATTCAATAGCAGCCGTCATCCGACTCAAAACGGTCGTAAGTGCTTCATCCCTCGCCTCTCTAGGTCTCTTACTTCCAGACCTTTGAGGCATCCGCATAGAGCTCTCACCACCAACATTAGTGCTCATAGGAGTGGATGGAGGGGCTTGATCAACCGGCTCCTCAGCAGTATTCGGCGGATAAGACGCTTCATCATCAAGGTTGACAGCTTCAGTCTCCTCCACATGCTCATCATAGACAGACCTAGAATATTGGCCAGTGGCCCTTTCCTCCCCACAGCAAGCCGTTAGCAGTTCAAGATTATGGATAGGCTTGTTCAGTAGAGGCTTGGCCTTTGGGTGTGCCTACAAGCACAAAACACGTCTCTATCATACAATATATATTATAGGCATAAAGTTAATTGACAGATTGGTCTATGAAACACACCGCAATATATGCATCCGCCACAACCGGAGGCAATGTTAACCGCTTCGTATCCTCATCCCACCCAGCTCCACTCAAATCAAGAATTTTCTTGATTAGTTCATACTTGGTTCGCAGCCATCCCATGTGATGGCTTACATTGCTGCCACGAAAATCAGTGCCACACTTCTTATTGACTGCAAGAGCTGCAGCCGTGAAATGGCTTCCCTTAAACCATTTATCCCCTTTCGGCTTATTTCTTGCCACTTCCACTAGATATTCAAGCAGGACAGCCTCAGATTCTTGATTCCATCTTTTATTGGGGGTACCCTTCTTCACAAATGACCCACCCTCACCTTCATCCCCATTCTCATTTCCATGGCTCATCGGTTGGGAGGAATCAACCATATTCTGGAAAAATATTCATAATAAAAGGCATACCAACTTTAAAAAGCAAATACCAACAACGTTGATCACATAGTAGAGTTGAAAATACATCAACGTAAATGAAATAGTTGAAAATACACAAATTCTTCATGGAATAAAGTCTCTCCACATATCATCAGCAATTCTCTCACGTAAACCTAGCCAAACATTTTGCTCTTCTCGCTGCGCTCTCGCGGTGCGTGGTTGTGTAATTGCTGGTTCATCATCCGGTGGGACGTCCAGCTGAACCTCAATGGCCATTAATGGATCACTTGGAGACTCTTTTAAAATAAAATTGTGCAAAATACAACATGCAAGTACAAGATCAACTTGAGTTTTGAAAGGGAAGAAAGGATGAGACGCTAGAATCTTGAAACGATTCTTGAGCAGTCCGAAGGCTCGCTCAATCTTCGACCTAAGTGATGAATGCCTTAGGTTGAAGAGCTCGTACTTATCGCGAGGTCTGTTGCCACTGTGTTCTTTCAAATGATACTTTACACCCCTGTAAGGCGCAATGAAGCGGGGCATGGTTGCGTATCCGGCATCAACTAGGTAGTACTTGCCTACAATTAATACCAGTGGACACATCACGTTAAGGATTTTAAAGCACTCATGACAAAGTCTATAATAAAACTAGTGAGGTTAGATATTACGTTTATACCTTCGATGGTTTTTAAACCACCGGGAGGGGGTCTCGAAAGTGCGTCTTTCAACACAGTAAAGTCATTGGCTGAACCTTCCCAACCAGCTAGTACATATGTAAACCGGAGGTCGGGTGTGCATGCGGCCAAAACATTTTGGGTCACTCCTTTCCGTCCACGGAACGGCAAGATTTTATCGGTGGGGATAGTCGCATCAATATGCGTGCCATCTATAAGGCCAATGCAATCCTACATGCACATTGAGAAAGCAAGACGCGTCATATAAGTCAAATGGTCAAATAAGACATGTGCAACCCAAGAACGTTACAGTAGTCGCTATTAAGTATTACCTGAAAGTATGGATAATAAGTGGGGCTGTTAAAGATTTCCGGATGTGTGGTCGATCCTGGCTGTTGAATGTAGAGGTCACGAAGTTTACATACCGCCTTCAAAACGACATTGAAATATCGACTGATTGTCTCCCCAGACAGTAGAAACTCTGTCCGCATCACTCGATTTTTCGTGTTGTGACCAACAATGTGTAGAAATATACACAATTGTTCTTCGACGGTTATATGATCTGTGTCCTCTAGCAAATGGCGTTCTCTCATTTGCTTGGCTAGTTCATTCAGTGCGTCCACATCCATACGGATGTAACTGACACAATAGTCTTTACCGGCCAGCATAATTCTATCCATGTGCCTCTTTCTAGTTTCCACTCTATCTTCTCGGGGCACATCGTTAATGCGATAGCGTGGTGCGTAGTATTCTCTAATAATAACAACTACGGCAGCGTATACCACAGCGAGCATCCTCATCCTCTCGAATTGTTCATCATGATCATCCATCTATGAGGGAAGACGTTTGAGTTTATAACATATCATCAAAATCAAGCACACAACCTCTCGTTACATGGAGAGGGATAACAAATGAAGCAAATCAGCATTGACAATATGTACATTCATATAACATAATTAAGCAGATGATCATTGGCATATGTAAATTATTATAAAAAATGAGACAGATTTAAACAATATATGAAGAAAATCAACAGATATCGAATATATGGAGAAAATCAAAAAATTTGAACAAGTATGAAGCAAACACACAGATCTAAACAAGCAGTTCCTCCCGTGACATGGAGAGGAATCAAATTGAAAAATCTGAACATATAGAGTAGAATGCATCATCATAGGCATATACCCAAAAATGGAGCAAATCGACAAATTTAAACATATTAGAACCCAACAGCCATCCATTAAACAATAAATGTACGATCATCTCATCAATAATCTTAAAGAATTACTTTAAAACCTACAGTGCTGAAACCAAAAACAGCATAAAAAGTGGTTGTATGCATAGAACAAAGCTTAAAACCAAAAAAGGACATTAAGCAATAAATATTGCAAGATAGATATTAAATGAAATCAAAGTAACCGAGTGCAATAAAAAAGGACATTAAGCAATAAATACTCAACAAACATTTCCATTTCATACAAATTTAGAGAAGGATAGATAAACAACAACTAAGGTAACACCACAAATAAAACAAATGAAAGACCAAAAGTCGAGCTCACCTCTGGAACTGTTCAGTGTCTAAAACAAATGAAAGACCAAAAGTCGAGCTCACTTCAAGCAGAGCTGCAATCACAACAGCAAAGTTAATCATCTGTCGTGGACCTTTTGCCAATCCACAGTAATTATACATAGAGCAATATCATGGTGAAAATTCCAATATATAAGGTAACACTAAGGTAACACCACAAATTATCAAGATTACAGCATCATGCATCCTCAAAATTCCAATATATAAGATCAATGCATACATCCACAAGGTAACAATCCCTTATTCATATAACAACAAGCAATTTAATGAAATCAGATCTAATGAATATACTCAGAAGAAGAAAAAAAAAACAGATCACAAATCTACATCAAAAGCAAGAACTCAACCATTGAGGGAGGGAGAAATCACTCGGAAGAAGAAAAAAAAATAGGGAACAAATCTAGATCAAAAGCAAGAATGTAGCCATTGAGGGAGGGAGAGATCACTCAGAAGAAGAAAAAAAACAGAGAACGACGTCTAGATCAAAAGCAAAAACTCAGCCATTGAGGGAGGGAGAGATCACTCAAAAGAAGAAACAAAAAAACAAAGAACAAATCTAGAAGAAAAGCAAGAACTCAGTCATTGAGGGAGAGATCACTCGGAAGAAGAAAAAAAAAACAGAGAACAGATCTAGGTTAAAAGCAAGAACTCAGCCATTGAGGGAGGGAGAGATCACTCAGAAGAAGAAGAAAAAACAGAGAACGTAAATATAGATCAAAAGCAAGAACGCCCAGAAAAAAAAGAGTAGATCCCCACATAAAACCTCGAAAAATTAGCAAAACTATGGATCTTTGGAGGGAGAGAACACCCGGAAAAAAGCAAAAAACAACAAATGTAGATCAAGAGACACGGATCTAAAGCGTGGAGATGGAAGGGGGAGAGGAGATGACACATACCGTAGTGGAGAAGGAAGGAAGTGGTCTCTGAGCGAGCTCCGAGCGAGCAAGAGAGGAGTGGCGAGCGTGGAGCGGGGAGAGAGGCGCGAGAGAGAGGAGGGCTTGGTGGTGACGAGAAGAAGCCTAGCCCGCCGGGATCGTCGACGGCCACCCTCGGAGACAGCCGCAAGAGAGAGGAGGGCTTGGTGGTGACGAGAAGAAGCCTAGCCCGCCGGGATCGTCGACGGCCACCCTCGGAGAGAGGCGCGAGAGAGAGGAGGGCTTGGTGGTGACGAGAAGAAGCCTAGCCCGCCGGGATCGTCGATGGCCACCCTCGGAGACAGCCGCAAGAGAGAGGAGGGCTTGGTGGTGACGAGAAGAACCCTAGCCCGATCAACAGCTTCCTCTCTCGATGAAGTAATGGCTCAAGTGAGAAGTAATGGCTGAAGTGGTTGGCATTTAATTTGAGTCCAACCACTTCAGTCGGCCGACTCTGTCGGTTTTTGAGCCAGAGTAAAAACCATGAAGTGGGTCTTTTTAATCCACTGAGTCCCACCACTCCATCGACTCTATGGTCGAACCAAACACGCATAAGTGGAGGGAGTACCGCCACTTGCCCCATTTTACCTCCACTTTTCTCCAACCAAACACGCCCATAGCAGAACGGCAGTTATTGTCTTTGTCCTGCTGTCACTTTTAGTCCTACTGGAGTCTTACCTGGCATCCCGCTGGCACCCATTGTCCTGCCAGGATGCCTGATTGGCCAGCTATCCGTTCCCCACTACCCGTGATCCCTTCCCCCGTTCACTCCCCACTCCTCACTCTCCAACCGCCTCTCTCTCTCTCTCCGTCTCTTCTCTTCCCCGATCCACCCGCTAACCGCCGCCTAACCCCATCGTCCTCACCACCTCTCACGCCTCCATGACCTCCCCCTCCTCGAAACCCATCTCACGTCGGCGCCGCCTCCATCTAAACCACCGGTTCCTCCCAACCCCGGATCCATACCCCTCTCGCCACCCCCGACCTCTCCTCGACCATCCCCCGTTCACTCCCCACTCCTCACTCTCCAACCGCCTCTCTCTCTCTCCGTCTCTTCTCTTCCCCGATCCACCCGCCAACCTCCGCCTAACCCCATCGTCCTCACCACCTCTCACGCCTCCATGACCTCCCCCTCCTCGGAACCCATCTCACGCCGGCGCCGCCTCCATCTAAACCACCGGTTCCTCCCAACCCCGGATCCTCCCAACCCCGGATCCATACCCCTCTCGCCACCCCCGACCTCTCCTCGACCATCCCCCGACCGCGCGAGCACGCCGTCTCCGAGCTCCCCAAGCCCTGACCCCGTGCGGCCGTTCTCTCTCTCTCGGTCTCGAGCTCCCACTCCGCTACCTCCCCATTCTCATCTCCAGCGACCCCCAAATACAGGGTAGAGGTCGTGGGACCCCCATGCCTCCGTCGATCTGCAGACGACCATGTGGGGGCAGACGGGGGTCGACGGGGGTCGTGGCTTCCATGGTTTCGGGAGAATGAAACCATCGTGTGATGCCGAGCCAGAGATGGGGTCGTAGGCGTGGGTGAGGTGTCAATGTGTGACTGAGCAAGCGAGATGGCGACGAGGGCGTGCGGCGCTCCAGCGGATGTGACCATATATCTTCCCCGGGCTATCCGAGCGCCTGATTAATTAGAACCCACCACCGGCCACTCGACGTCGGTGAACGGCCAAGATGATCTCCTCACCAGCGGCCACGCCATGCGCAGGGCTCCATGCCTTCTGCAGCTGAAGGTTATGCAGAAGTGCAAAGGATCAAGCAGCCCGACGAGTCCAGGATCCCTGTCAGCTATCGTTGAGGTATTTAAAACAACATCAAGGTCTTTATATTGATTGCTTAGAGTATGAATCTCCTCAAGATCTTCACTTTGCATGATTTATTAGTGCTCCTGATAGCAGATGAATGAAAAGCTTATTGGTTTATTGTAATTTTTTTGTAGTGTGCTCTAAGAATTTCTTTCTAATTTTCATGCCAGTTTTGGGCACGGACAGGGTTGCATGATTTTTTTTTTGGCTTGAGTTTTGGCGCTGATTGGTGGCTGAGGTTGGATTTCATGCTATGCACATCATGTGTTTGATGGTATGCTGTAGTGATTTTGTTTGGATTGTTGGATGTTGACATCAATGGAGTGACTCCTTTCTTCATTTTTGTTTGGATTGGTGCAAATTCTGTTCATATTTTGTTTCTTGCATACCTTTGGTTCACATTTCCAACATCATCCACTTTATATGTATGACTGGGACTGCGGTTTAGCCGAAAATTTTAATTTTTACTGGTGCACTAAAGATGGTTTAATATTCAGAAGTGCAGGAAAATATAAATGTTGATGACCAACCTGTTTTGGTCCTTTTACACTCTTTGATTTGATGAGAAGGATGTGATTTTTTTTGCAAACTGCAATGGTTGATCTTGGAATTTTTTTTATGTTAGAAGACATGCCCATTTGTGAGTTAGAGCCTATAAATTGTGTTTTTATTTGCATTTGTGATCCTTGCTCCTAGAGTAGTTCCAATGAAGAAGGAAAATCCAAATGCCCTGATCCTAGAGTAATTAATGATTTTAAGCTTTATTCTTTCCTATGTTAATAGATATTGTGTGTGCTGTTGGCAACCACGATTTCAGATTGGAAGGGACTGTTCTTATCGTTTTGTAAATGATTTGATACTCTTCCATTTTGTTGTTTGTGATGAACATATTATATCATTTTGTAAATGATTTGATACTCTTTCCATTGAGTCAGGGCCATCTGATGATGGATCATTGGGTGGTGGAGGGTGGGATTCCACACTGGGGTTTTTACTTTGCGTGGACTCACAGTGGGTCACTGGGCTTCATTTAAGTAATTTTACAAAAACAGAGCACCCCACATGCTTCACTGCTGCTGGGTGTACTTCATTAGAAAAGAGGACTTGGGAGCAGAAAAGTGCTTTGTATGATTGTTTTTAAGAGTATAATGCCCTTATTTTATGGTGGTGCATCTCTTCTTATGGGGTTGGCTAAAGACAAGGGCTCCACCATTTCTTCCTAAATATTCAGTAAGTTGCCTTCTTTTCAGGAGATGTATTTTAAGTTTGCAAACCATGAATCAACTGGCTGATTTGATTGACTGTCTTTTTTTACGATCTCTTTTGTGAGGCTACAGATAGATATTAATTCAAGTTTAACTCCTTCCATGAGATTATTGTCCTTTCTAGCTGTTTACAATTGTAGTAAATGGTGTTTGATGAACATTGAGAAATGTAGCATGTATTAAAAAGTCTGATTTACAGCTAATGGTTGTCCTATATGTATATGTTGTAAATTAATGTGAATGACATGTTCTGGGACGGTTTATAATTTACAATGCTACTGTGAAATCTGTGAAGGGCATTCTAATTGAGCTGTTTGAGTTGATTGAGCTGCTGTCTAGGAAAGAAAGAAGTTTTCTTTAGTGTTGGATAAATATGTACAAGAGTTCACAATTTTTTGGAATTAGTAGTTGCTTAAAGCAACTCCTAATTTGCTAGCATTGCTTATATTGTGCTTGACTGCTTCTTTTAGGTTTGCTGCTCCTAATCAATTCAGTTTGAACTGAATTGATTTCAGTTGATTAGAATTCAAACTGAATTCTAATCTTCTTTTATCTTTGCATTATAACCCTTCCATAATTGATTTATGTTGCATCTACCTCTAGCATAATTGATTCATGTTGCATCAATAATGTGAACTTGGGCTGATTATGTGAATTTTATGCTATATTAACTTTGTTTGGCATCTAAGCATCATCTACTTGCTTTGAATATCAAATAACACAAGTTATGTATTATTCATACGGTACTTGAACACAACCATCCAATGGTTGCTGCTCCTTGGACCTAATAACATAAAAGATAGTTTAGATGCAAGTATGCTAGAAAGAGACAGCATAAATGTAAACCTGCTCCAAAGAACGCATTTGTCTTATACTTGCATTAGTTTTCTTAACTTAACGGATTACGTATTGATGAACACTGATGACTTAACTTTTCTGGGTTGAGTTGTGCCTTTAACTTTATGTGTATTTAGATCCTAAGTTAATTTTTGATGAGTTCATTTAACTCATTTAATGGCTATGAACAAACATGATGACATGGCATTTAAATTGGCAACTCTATCTAATTTTTTATTTATTCTAATTGTGGAAATAATTAAATCTATGGTGAATTCAGATTGTGGTGGACAGCATGAGGGCATTTGAGGAGGAGCGACGATGCCTGCGTAGATGACGAGATGAGGGGATGTCTGCTCTAAGCTGGGACTTATGTGGTCATTGAAGTCTTTTGTTGAGATTACATGGTTGCCTGGTTGGGCGGTCTAATTAGCAAAGTCTGAATCTCCGGTCATGCGCAAGATTGCTTATGGTGCAGCCTCAAATGGAGAAGCATCATGATTGGCTATGGTGGCAGCCTCAAATGGAGAACCATCGTGGAATGGTTAATGAAGGCGACCATGATTATAACTCACTGCATATTAAGAGAACTCGGCGCCGATTATAGTGCTTTTAAATGTTGTTTTAAATGAGCTTTGCTCTTTCTACAAAGTTGCTCTATAGAGTGTTGAGAATAAGATCTGGTTCAAATAGCTGTCCAAATAAGCTTTTAAAAAGCTTTTAAAGAGAACTAGCTCATTTGTCTATTTTTGCAATATGTAAATATGAAGTCTTTTGTTGAGATTACATGGTTGCCTGGTTGGGCGGTCTAATTAGCAAAGTCTGAATCTCCGGTCATGCGCAAGATTGCCTATGGTGCAGCCTCAAATGGAGAAGCATCATGATTGGCTATGGTGGCAGCCTCAAATGGAGAAGTATCGTGGAATGGTTAATGAAGGCGACCATGATTATAACTCACTGCATATTAAGAGAACTCAGCGCCGATTATAGTGCTTTTAAATGTTGTTTTAAATGAGCTTTGCTCTTTCTACAAAGTTGCTCTATAGAGTGTTGAGAATAAGATCTGGTTCAAATAGCTGTCCAAATAAGCTTTTAAAAAGCTTTTAAAGAGAACTAGCTCATTTGTCTATTTTTGCAATATGTAAATATGAATCAGTCAATCTATGATTATGAATGTGGTCCTATCATGTATGTATCTCTTGCATCATCACTTATCTGATTCCTTTTCATGTAGTTCTTGAATTGTGATGCTTCACCAGCTGAAAACTCAGTAGTTGTTTATGCTTGGATTTTTCATTCACACATTGTTTCCTCTCCCAAACTTTGATTCTATTTTTATTATTATTTCAATCTGTGCAACCTCTCGTGCAGAAACTTTATATGCTCAAAATATGATGTTTTCTTTGAAAGCCAAAGCTTAGTAGGGATGAAATCTCTAGCTTGATTCAATTGGGTCGATGTCGTGTATATTTACGTCAAATAGATCAGTCTTATTAATAGGAATGGGTTAGGGGAGGTGTGAGAGATAACCATGCCCCTGGCACGGGTTTCATATCTCAACTGAAGTTACTAGTAATACTGGGAAATGAAAGAGGACGTTCAAAATCGTGTCAGGGGCACAGGTGAGTACTAGTCATCCTTATATAGCAGGATGGTTAACAATGAAATTTTTGGTTTGTCCTAATGACGTCCTATGTGGCAGGGATGATCCTAGGTGGAGGGGAGTTAGTGGGAGAGATGGGAAGTTAGTGGGGGAAGTTAGTGAGAGAGGTGAAAAGTTAGTGGGGGGAGTTAGGGGGGTTAGTGTTGAGTTAGTAGGGGAGATGGGGAGAGAGGGTAGTTACCCTACCAGGTGGTAGGGGGATTTACTAGTCACTAGATGTAATGCTTGAACACCATTTTGGAGTTCAAAGAGACATATAAGTCCTTTAACAATCAGTCATATAAACAACGTGCTCGATACTTCAAAAATTGAAAATTTTCAGAGAAAAATGAGCACAAACCTTCCCAAAATAAAACTATCGAATTCGCATAATACGGATGATCTCCTCTGGTTCCTAAGAAAGGGGTAGATTTCAACTACCACATTTCGATTGCGGCTTCTTCCCCTTTTATATTTAGGTTATAATTTGATGAATTAAGTTGCAAGTTGCCCTTAAGCGGCTTCTTCCCCTTTTATATTTAGTTTATAATTTGATGAATAAGTTGCAATTTGCCCTATATCTCGATGAAAGGAGAAAAGAGGATTTATGAAAGCTATGGTTCTCACACTTGTTCTCTTTTATTTTTTTGTTTGTTAATGTTTTTTGTGACATTTGATTACGAGTAAGCAAATTTAATGTAAATTCATGAAAGAGAATTTTTAAAAGAGGTTTTGGTGCACATGTAATGTTTGTAATTTTCTCTTTTGGTTAATATACATGAATGTATTTCAGTAATTTTTTTAAAAATATATATATATATGTATCAGATGGATTAAATGCTCATGATCGTAATTTTCTCTTTTCTTTTTTTTGGTTAATATACATGAACAATTTGGTGTTTATGTAATGTTTGTAGTTTTTTTTTTCTCTTTTTGATTAATATACATTAATGAATTTCAGTATTCTATTTGAAAAAAGAGAATATCTTATGTTCATGTAATGTTTACAGTTTTTCCTTTTTTTTTATGGGTATGAATGGATTCCTTTTTTCTTCTTCTTAAAGAAGTGACTCTAAACACTTCGCTTGTTTGATGGTAATTATTAAAATACAGTTTTTTTTCAACCAAACAACCAAACATCCTAAAATTTTTCCTTTAATGTTTTAATTATTATTTCATATTTAAATATTACTTTAATGTTTTAATTATTAAAATAAAATATTGAATTAGTAAAAATTCTTAAAAATTTTCACATTTGGGGTGATCATATTTTTACTTCAAGCATAAACCAAACATCCTAATTATTAAAATACAATTTTTCCTTTTTTTTTTTATGGGTATGAATGGATTCCTTTGTTCTTCTTTTTAAAAAAGTGACTCTAAACACTTCGCTTGTTTGATGGTAATGAAGTGAGATTGAAGTCACTTTAAGTTACTTGACTTTCAAGATAAATTAAGCTTTCATTTTTTTATTTGACTTTCGTTGATTTTGACCCGTTGTTAAAGTGGCTCGCTGGGAAGTGCTAAATAATATTAATAATATCGTATTGTAATAAAATATTAATATTAGTGGATCTAATATGTCATTAGTCATCTCGTGATTGGTCCACATCTTCAAAAATATTATTATTTTAATTTTTTTAATTTAAAATTATTATTATATATTTTAATTTAAAATTATTATTATTTCATATTTAAATATTACTTTAATGTTTTAATTATTAAAATAAAATATTGAATTAGTAAAAATCCTTAAAATTTTTCACATTGGGGGTGATCATATTTTTACTTCAAGCATCAACCAAACATCCTAACTCCTAAAATTTCAAAAAGTCATTTTACTTCAGTTCACTTTTTAGCAACTAAATCTCCCTATGTAAAAAGAGTACATAAAAATTGATGCCGGAAACAGTCGTCGAGGATGGAAGAATATTATGCGTCCCTTGTCGACGAAGCCTTCCCCTCGCTTGGACGAGTCCACGAACCAACGAACAGAGAACCTGTCAATAAGAAAGAGAACGTAGAAGGCGTTCTCTATGAGAGCAGCAACGCTAGGGTTAATTTCTTCAAAACAATGATCAAAAACCTCCTCTCGTTCTACTTGCTATTGCATAAATATGGTTTACAAAAGTCTAAATCAACTAAGTTTACTAAACCAGACTCCAAACTAGAAACCCCACTAGGATCCAAACTAGAACCCAACTAAGACTCAACTAACTGAACCCAAACTATAATCCAAATTTAAATAGCATCACGTCGACTAGATCCTACGCCGCAATCGGCGTCAGGCTCTGCTTCCTCACACGCGACGCGCCCACGCCGTGCTCTGTTTCTGGCTTCCTTCACGCACGTGACGCGCCGTGCTCTGTTTCCCGCTCTGCTTCTGCCACCTCCATCTCTTCCAGCTCTGCTCCTGTGTCAAAAATTAAAAATGATTTTGTGCTCAAGTATGTTATAGAGTATTCTCTTTTCATTAATCTCCATGATTAATTGTAGTATTCTTTTTCGAAAAAGAGAATATCTATCGACAACTATTTCATGTTGATGAATGTTTCGGATTGTTCCTTTTTCTCTTTTTTAGTAATGTCATGAATGGAATGCATTATTCCCTTTTGAAAACAAAAGAATACATATCAAACAAGATTTGGTGTTCATGAATGATCTGCAATATTCTCTTTTATGTTAATGTTTATTCTCTTTTGTAATCTTTTGATTGCAGCAACCTGAGCAGTACAGGTCTATACTAGCGACAATCACAAATGTAATGTAAAAAAAAAACACAATGATGTTACTAAAGAGCACATTGATATCATTCACAATACACCATTCTTTACATTGCTGATTTCAATTCATGAGAACAAGATCACGAAGTCAACATGCAAAAAACATGTTACGGACCTTACAAGACTGATTGAGAGGTTCGACAAAAATATTGGAAAGTTCCAGATTGGGAAAAAGTACTGAGGTACAGAGATCGGATGTCCAATACATTTTTGGGATCGAAAATGATAAAGAAAAGATAGAAATCCCAAAAATAAAGAAGAAGAAGTCTACATTCATGCACAAAGTCTTCCCATAAATGAAATACATCACAAGCATGCTCAGTAAAAAAAGTGGTGAAACTTATCAGTGTCAAATCAAGGACAACAAAAGAGGACTGCGTTAGACTCTTGTGCCTAATATTGTTTGGCTCATTGTTCAACAGGGCAAAAGGTGGAATGGGGTTTCACTGAATTTGTTGAGGACCTCAATAATATGAAGAAATATGATTGGATTGAATTGATTCTTCATACGCTCATTGAGTCTTTGAAAAAGAATGCCAACATTCCTCCTACAGTGATTGGATGCATAGTTCTCATTCTGGTATACTAACTAAACCCAAAAGCTTATGCTACTAATATAGTGTAAAGATAAGAATAACTTCTAATTTACATTTCATGTTCCTATTTTCTCAGTATTGGTTTTGTGAATACACCTCCCTAGTCCATCCAATCAACACAAGACATAAAATGTTAAGGTGCATAAAGTGGGACTTGAACAACGGTGGCAGAGGAATCGTGCCAGAGACAATACCTGCATCGAAGGTGAGGATATGTAAATTTTCAGATTACATACATTGCATTTGTAATGTCAATGTCAACATTTTTAATTGGTTCTACATATTCAATGCAATGTCGATGCTAATTCTTCTTAACCATTCTCTTTTCTCTTTTCTCTTTTCTATTTTCTCTTTACAGTTCATGGTAGAAGAACTACAAGGCACAACTAATGAGGCAATGATATATAAAAGCTTGTTTGAAAATAATGAAGAGGAAGATGAGTATGAAGAAGCTAAGGTTGAAGATGATTAAGATGAGGGGGGTGATCAGGATGAGGAAAAATAAGAAGGGGAAGATGATGAAGTTTGTGATAGTCATCAAGACAACGAAGGAAAAGAGAAGCAATAGGGAGATGATCATGATGATGGCCACGACAATGTCCCCTCTTCAAAAACTTCAGATAATGATGATCATGGATATGAAGAACCAAGCACTTCTAGAACACATCATCATGACATTGATATTAATGTAAGTGCTATCAACCAGTTCTCTATGTTCTATTTTCTCTCCTCTTTTATCTTTTATCTTTTATCTTTTCCCTTTTCCCTTTTCCCTTTTCTCTCTTTACATCATTAATTCTCAATCCAAATTATGACTATGGTATCTAATCCCCCAATAACAACTGGACTGTAGGTAATCCAGCATACCATTGATGCACAAGCATCAAAGCAACAACAAAAAAGATCCAGAAAATGAAAGCATGAGCAAACTGCATGCTGAAAATGGTTAGATGAAGGCAAAAATGCAAACAACAATCACCGAGAAAGAGTCAACAAGGACCAGAAATTTGAAACTGGCAAGAAAAGTAATTAAGCTTGAGAAAGAGAGGATCACATTGACACTAGTGATCAAGAATAGGTAGGAGCTTAGAGAGAGATGTGATGATGCACAAATTGCTCAGTATATCGAAACAGAATTCGACCCCTACATCCAAAAACTCGATTAAGTGACAAGATTTCTCAGCGATAGAGATGCAAAATTGAAGGCAACAAAGGAGAAATTGTGGGCTGCCAACGAAGAAATGTCAGAGAAGGGATCTGAGATCAATGAGCTTAGAAACAACAATCTACTCTTTAGATCTAAAGGATGAGATAAGTCCGCTAAGAACAAAACTCTTGAATCACAGATAAAGACATTAGAGGATGAAATAACCTCAAAAGAAAAGGAAAATCAAGGCATGATTAAAGACGCATTGCAGCAGCTTGAAAAAGAAAGAGCATTGCAACGAACATATACTTCAATGGTGAGGGACATTAAAGAAAAGAAGCGGCAAATAATAAAGATCTAGATAACACCTACATCACCCAGAAGAGGCCAAAAACACAGAATGAAATTGAAGAAATCATATAAATGTGGCCAGTTCTTGAATGATGTAGCATGCGAAAAAATTAAAACAATGCTGAATAACGAATGCACAAAGTAATCATACTCAAATGCATATGAAGTAGATGGTTGGTTACTCATAAATGATACTAACATTATTTCCCAATGCAGTGATACAATCTAGCATGACAATGTGAAACCAAGCAACATAGTCATGGTGGAATGCATGCTTTCCACCTAGCACCGTAAGTGCCGCAACAAATCAATTTCTTTGTGCTAATGTATGGTCTGAAGTGTTCTGTATTCTCTTTTTGATTAATATACATCAATGGATTACAGTATTCTTTTCGTTAAAAGAGAATACCTACCAAAGAGGATTTAGTGCTCGTGCAATGTTTGCAGTTTTCCTTTTTCTCTTCTTGATTAAAATACACTAATAGATTTCAGTATTCTTACAAAGAGAATATTTATCAAAGAGGATTTATGGTTTGGATTATTCTCTTTTATCTTTACAGTAATCTCTTTGCAGTCTTCTTTTTTCTTTTTTTCCATTAATATAATGAAAATTTTGGATTTTTCTATTTTCTATTTTCCAGTAATGTTCATGAATGTATTGCAGTATTATCTTTGTCGTATTATCTTTGCAATTTTCTTTTTTCTCTTTTTCATTAATATATATGAATGGTTTTGATTATTCTCTTTTCTAATAATTTTTATGAATGTATTGCAGTATTATCTTTGCAGTATTCTCATTTCTCTTACTCATTAATGTTCATGAATGGTTTGCAGTATTATCCTTTTTATTTTTCATTTTGATGGTTTGAGATCAAAGAAAAGATGTAGAGAGAAAAGAGCAATGAGTAAAGAGAAAAGATACAAGTGACTATTGAATGCTAACTTCAATTTCACTGCACAGGTGATCGGTGATTACACCAGCGTACTATCCCAAAGAAAGGAGTTTGATCACAAAAGCTCATTCATGCATAGCTCTTGATGGGTACAAAAACTTCAATCCATTGACTGTGATTATTTTTTAAATTTACCAAAGGTATTGACTGTATATTTTCTTATGCAGCCATTGGTGCTATGAAGTAATAATGATAACTATATGAAGCAGCTAGCCAAGGAATGCAGAGAAGCTAGCGAAGAAGATAAACAAGTCTTGTTCCCAATATGTTCAAACAAAGGGTTACAAGGAAGGCAACCAGATCACTGGACACTACTTGTGTTCGATACAGAAGATGGAATTTGATATTTCTACAACTCTTTGCAATCCAGAGATGGACATTAAGATAATTACCTAAATGATGCAATCCAACTGGTAAGTCAGAATGCTCAATAGTTTAAATTTTGAATTCCATATGCCTATAATGATTGCACCTTTGTGTCAATGTTTACTAATATTCTATGAATTCAGAAGCATTACATAAAAATGCATATGAAAGACCAAATGACCCTGCCTTCTCCACACAAGATTTTGACCGTTCAATTATAAGCGTGAAGGATATCCCCCCAACATGGTGAATTCATGTAAGTATAAAAAAAACAATAGAGTTGCATCTGTAACCTCTCACTAATGCATTTTGTAGATGAATCTAACTCCATATTTGCAAAAAAAAATAGGACAGACTGTGGATTGTACCTTTGCTATTACATGAGGCAACTAACACTCCATCAACCAATTCACAAGGAACTTGGCAGAGAGCACACCATGAGATTCAAAGCAAAGTTCATTGAAGCCTTCACATTATGTAACTGACACATTGTAATTGTGAAAGTTGTACTTGAATTTACAATCCCAAATTTCAACTACATATATACACTAACAAAGATATATATATATATATATATTAAATTGATATGGTTGTAGTGATTTTGATGATACAAGTTGTAATACTTTTGTTGTCCAGAAACTATGAAATAGATAAACCAAGCTTACATTTGACTGCTATATATCAATGCTTGAGCATGTTGTATGTGTATAATTTAGGATGTACCATGTTTTAAATATACATACTGTTAGTAATGTATAATCCAGGATGTACCATGTTGTAAACAAACATACTGTCAGCAATGTATACTATCAGGATGTACCATGTTGTAAACATACATATTGTAAGTAATACATCCATTTTCTAAACAGCATGCATATGCTTGAATATGCTCAAGTAATATATAATGTGCACTTGAATCACATTAAATATTTGATCAATCACTATCAAAATGAATGCAATACATATCAATCATAGAGAAAATAGGGGAGAGAAAAGGGAAAAGAGAAAAAAGAATATTATTTAATCGAGAAAATTTCCCATTAAATCTAAGCCTTCAAGTGCAACCACCTCTGGAACAATAATAACACATGCTTCTTATTTAATCAAAACAATAATTTCATTTACACAATGAAATCAAATATCATTAATGCAATGTTTTAGTTCAAGTTCTCCTATTATGACACCCTTCGCGACCGCACCGCGTACATCTAATGTCACACCCCGACTCAGAAAACTCATCCGGTCCTGGGCTGCATCGGCGATGCAGGTCGATGCAGTCATTTCCTTCATGTGATCTTCTGGGCGTTGGTGCGTCATTCTCGAGATGATCACGGACTTGGAGTTTCGAGAAGTACTTGACGATCTTGGAGTTTTCCCTTTTGTTAATAGTTGTACATCTACAGTTTGATTAAATGTATAATTTCCCTCTTCGAGTATTTGATTATCTGTATTAATTTATGTGATGAGGTTGGTGGAATTATTGTAAAAATAGATGTATTGTATCATAACCTGTGTCAGTCAGTGAAATGATGATAGTAGAATTGTATTCTTGTTGAATTTAGAACTGTTAGAATTGTTGTCTTAATTTGAGAGAAATTATAAACTGCACATGGTTCAAATTGAGGAAATACAGGGAAAAGTCTCACCATTTGATTTCAGAAATAGGTTTAGTTGCCTTACGCCCCGGACCGGATGGATTTTCTGGGTCGGGGTTGACATCTAATGCTTCTAACAACCTCACTCTTAAATTTGATCTTTTTTTTCCTTGGCCTGCCTGGAGGCCTTCTAGATAATGGAGGGAGGATAGATTCATCCTTAGATGCATTGTCTGGCTTGTCAACCATTGGAATAGGGTATATTGGATTTGAATAACACATTGTGCACGTTGATATGTGCAAATAAACATCCAGAAATGAATTCATACCACTTCCAGAGTGTAGTACACAAGCAACAGCATGGGGACATGGTAGCCCATCCAATTGCCACTGATAACATGAATAGGTCTGACTTATCAAATCAACTGAAACAGAAGGATTTGATTCAACCTCAAACACCATAGCAGTGGAATTCTTGACAAACCAAGACCTTGCTTCATCAATAGATGTTGTAATCCTCCGATCAATTTCCGGACATATGACGAAATTCCATTTCTTGCAAGCTGACCTTCTATTTGCAAGTACAAACACGATGGCATTAACAACAAGTATACACTAAAACTAAAAACAATAAAAAACAACACAAGTACACACACCAGCCAATCATTGCATCAGTTTCAACCTTATCAAGTCCACCATATTGGTGATAGGAAGATGTCATTCATCAATGATCCATGAATTAAAAGATTATGTAGCAATAGAGCTCATCTCACAATATTGTTTCCTTTAAAAAAATGCATTTGCCCAATTCTCCTTCGTAAGGTTCTACAAGAACCTCTCCGCAACATGCCCGCCCTCCGCCAAGAATTCAAAAACCTTTGACTCATAAAGTTCAAGAGTAGGAGCATATGCACATTCAGTAAATTTGTATAGCATTTTATCCTTCATATTTTTACTGCAACGTTTACGGTTAAAAGCTTCCCTCAAATTATTCTTCAGATGATATAATCAATAAGCATGATGATACCTTGGGAAACCAATAGGCATAGCATTTAGAAGCCAAATATTCTTATTCGAAACAAATGTAATAACACGATCCGGAGAAAATATTGCCTTGAGACACTCCAAAAACCAAAATCAATTCTCTTCATTCTCAGAATCAACAACACCAAATGCAAGCGGATACAAACCTACAACATTACTATAAACAATTAATTCTATGTATGATGTCAGAAATGAGAAAAGAAAAAGAGAAAGGAGAAAGGAGAAAACTATCTACTATGCTCAAAAAATGAAAGCTCAAGATATGACTGCTAACAAACTAGATACTCCTAACTCTATTCTCATATTTGCTTGTTGCAACCAGCAATTGCCCTTTGAACTTTGCCTTCAAATGAGTGTCATCAAATAATAATAATGGACTACAGAATTTGAAGCCATCAATACATGCTTTGAAAGAAACAAACAACCTCCTAAAACGACATGTACACTCATCAATATCGAGCACAAAATGAGATATAGGATTAGCAGAAGCCGCTGCCCGAACATATCGATAAATCTCTAATTGATTCATTTTGATAACTTAAAACCCCCTTCTTTACCTTCTCAACACCGTACCATACATGATCATAGGATATCGAGAGACCATAGTCGGAGTGAAACTGACGCACAACATCAATATGACATATCGTCACCTTGCCATGCACCTTATCTTTGATCAAACTTGCAACCAAATTAGAGTTCATCCGCCTATGCTTCACAGTGCGAGAAGCTAAACCACGACTATGAACATTAACGAACTTTCTGACATAAAACCAGCCATTAATAGGTTCACGAGTAGTATGAACCATCCAAGCACAACCAGTCTCATCCTTCTTCAAGCACACTATCGTGACTCGAGTGAATTGATTCCTCACAAACTTAAAGTCATAACCATACTCTATAGTATACTTCTGCAAACATAACGAAACTCGTTCACACCACTTTCAAATTTTTGACCAACCTCAGAGACAGCTTGATCCCACCCAACAATCATCAATGACTTCTTCTTATGAAGACAGAAACCAAGTAGAAGATCACACTCAACATCATCTGTCAAATCACCAGAATATGAACTACCATCATCAGTTATACAACCATTCCTCATACCATTAATATCCAAATCAACGACTTCAACACGTTCAATACATAATGAGGATGCTACCAAAACCATACCCTCCAAGTCATCATTTGAAGCAAGGATGCATCTCAAATGTTGAGGAATGGAATAATGCATATGTATGTTGTCCCTTGATAGATTAGACCATTTTCGAAAAAGATGACTCACAAGCCCATCATAAGAACAACCAATTCGTACTCTCCAAATGGTAGTCTTTACACCATATTTGCACAACAACAACAAACTATCTCCCATTGGTATTCCTGTCCACCGACACAACATACTCAGCATACTGTAAATGGTATAGGTGACACACAAACGAAAAAGAGGAAAGAGAAAGAGAAAAGGGAAAATAGGAAATAGAATATTGAGCAAAACATCTATAGCAGATCATACACAAACATAATAAGCTTAGATGTCTACAAAAAAAAGGATCTTCAAACAATTCAATAATGCAACAACAGATAAAGGAATCAACACCCAAAAAATTACCAAATAACGAAAAAATGAAGGAAAAAAAAGGATGGAATCAATAACAAACATAAAACACCAAGTTTGCTAGAAACATAACAGTCAACACGAATACCTCAACATCGATAGAGAAAACAGGAAATCCAATCATGAACATCAATCAAAAAGATAAAAGAGAAAGTGAAAATAGGAAAGTGAATATGGAGCAGAATATTTATAGCAGATCATACACAAACATAATAAGCTTAGATGTCACACCCCGCCCCAATTTAATATAAAATATCCCAAAGTTTCTCAAAATTTCCGCATGACCCTTGGGCACGGGCACGTGAGATCACAATTTCAACCTGTCAATAGATACACAATTCACACATCCAATGATAATTCATCCAGTATTTACAACACTTATCACAATTTCATTCATTCATTTACGTACATAAGATTATAGTCATCAAATACATAATTTGGCCACGAGACTTCAATCTACAAAACGTCAATTATACAAATTGAGAGTTAAAGATAGAGTACAATTGAAATTGAGATACAACTCTCATCTTTCCACCTACTACAAAACTAACTCTCAATCATATCAAAATAAATGAACGCCTCATCACTGTTGACCACCTCCATGGGGTGTCCTGGTCTCAGGTCTACCTCCTGCACAACAAAAACCCAAGGAAAATCAGCTCGAAAGCCCAGTAGGAGTCACCTGACACACTCTATGACACTGGTGTACACCTACCTATCCTATTATACTGCCCAAGTATGGTCTGGCTAATATGGGTAAGTCTTACATGCATAACACCGCGTCCGGCCGCTAACGCTAGCCCATACCCCTATAGACTCTATACCCGGCCCCAGTATACTAGTATAGGTACAACATCCTATACTAGTTTACTGATCCTAGTATGGTCTGGCTAGTCTAGGTAAGTCTTACACGCACAGTCGCCGCGTCCGACCGTCAATGCTTGCCCAAACTCCTATAGACTCTATACAGGCCTCAGTATACTAGTATAGGCAACACATCCTCAAGACAGATCCTCAAGACAAATCCTTAAATCAAATCAAATCCTCGATCAACATACATAGATTCCATCCCTCTGTCAAGTCATTGATATAGCTCTTAGATACAGCTCCTAGGCTCTGACTAGTCTAGCTACAGGACTTGACTAGACCCAAACTGACACTCCTAGCATGTATGCACAAGTCACACAACATCACAGTATAGAGATACAATTAAACAATAATTATTAAACTATCGCATACAATATTAGCAACACCTCATAACATAACATGGCAAATAAAGCATAACTGGCTCAACCAGTCCATCATGCCATCATAGCATCACCAAGCAAGAAATGGACTCGACAAGTCCAACAGAGATCATCAACATATGTACACATCATATCATAGCTAATCTTGGCATCAATGACCCAGTGCTAGGCTCGGCCAACCCACTGGTCTAAGCATCACAATAAGCCCAGCATGGCACCACATTACCAACCAGAGCATAGCATAACATAAACACACAACACATCATATATCATACATAACAAAACATTGCATACATTCACACAAATCCTATTATGAGGTAACTCCTATCTCAAGGAAGCAATCCAAGCGTAAACTCTAAGTATGGGAACCCACATCACGCTCCGACACCTGACGACCGCTCAATCGATCGCCTAAAGCACAAGACCAAGGAAATCAGTCAGGTAGGGCTCCAAACGCGGGTAAATTTACTAAAATTAGATAGAGCTCGGAAAACCGGTCGAAAAGATCCGACAAAGACCGAAATCAGATGTCGGCGCTCCGCACGCCGGAGTGCGCAACGACTCCGACCAGCTGCCCGGCGTTCCCAACATGGCGTCGACGCTTAACCGCGTCACGGCTACAAATTGTCGCGCCTGCGATGGAACCTACCGCGCTAGTGACGAAACCTACCACGCCAGCGACAGAATCTATCGCGTCTAGGATGCGTCTGCGAAGACCCAGCCCCATTGACGCGCACCTTTTCGCCAAGAAGGGTCGTCGGAGCTCCACTGATCTCGGGCTTAACTGCCGGATAGCCACCACGAAGACGAGGAGAGCTTGCTCGCTGCCCCAAGCTCCGGGTCCCCAAAGGAGATCAACGACCACGGCTAGAGGAAAGCCGGCCGGACCTTCGCCCGAATCCATGGCAGGGTGGAGGATCAAGGATCCCCCAGCCATGGAAACGCTTGGAAAGGGCTCGGAGAGAGATGCCCCAGACCACGGGGATCCTTCCCCGGCGTTGCAGTCGCCGAGAGAGGTCCTCAACGCTGTCCGCAACATCTTCTCCGGCGATAGATCGCCGGAGAACCGCGAATGTCACACCCCGACCCAGAAAACCCATCCAGACCGAGGCGTGAGGGTTCCTACTCTACTTAATCATCACTGACACATTTATAATAAAATAAAAACAACTAATCTAACAATTGATCTGGGTCAATATAGAAATTCAATTATAATTCAAGATTCAGATACAATATTAAATCCTCAAAATCCTTACAAAAGGAAATTATATATTAAATAATTCATCAAGATTGAATAAACCTCAAGTCCTCGAACACCTCCAAAGACGACGCGCCACCATGTGCCTGTCCAGTTGGGATCTACAGAAGAAGAGCTGACGTCTGCACCTGCAAAACGCAGCCCGGGTAGGAGTGAGCAATAAGCTCATCAGGTTTCTATGCTACGGCACTAACAAGGAAGGCAAACAGAACAGTGTCGCCCCCGAGCAAAGCCTAGGTGTATACATGGGTCCCATCACTCCACCGCGTGTCTCTGAGGCCCAGGGGCAGCACTCCAACACTGTCGACACACAAGCTAAGTAGACAACTTCACTACTCCCGGGTCAGTACAGTGGGACACCGGCTACACCTCAGAACTCGGCTCGAGGCCGACACGACCTCTAAATCTCAAACAAGCATAAATTGCAGCCAACTAGACAGTCACCTCAAATCATCAGATTATTATAACAGATTAAGTCCTAGACCTGACTACCCAGCCTCGGTCCTAAGACTAGATCTGAGCTACCCGAGAGCCACGGATCGGCGATCAACCCATCGCCCACGCCTAGCCTAGGAATGCATCTAGTGCAAACAAGAGATGTATGATCATACACATAACAGCAGTTCAGGCATGCACCAATATGCCAAGCATTACACAGGACCAGGCGTAGCACACAGCCCGCCTAAGGGTATGCATAGCATCAGTCTAGAATAAAGCAGATAAAAGGGCACTCAGGCCTACAACGGGAAGCAACCCCAGCTAAACTATCAACAGCTATGATAGCAATATAATAATGTTATAGTCAAAGCTTAGGGCGAACGTAAGGCCCATTTATTCTACACATCCCAAGGGAGGCGCGGCTCCCCTGGTTCAACCACAAGCCACGCACAGGCTTAAACAGATATAATAATAATAATATATCTAAGATAATATCGAAAAACTAGATTTATCAATATTAAAGCAAATGATCTTGATAACTTCAAAAAATCATATCTTTCAATCCAACCGTCCGATTGATATGAAACTTGAGATGCCTATTCAACGACATACTCCGAATAACATATCAGAAAACTGGACCGATCGGATAAATGAAAATAGATCAAAACATATAATTTCGGTTAAATCTCATATTAGATAAACCCAATTAAAATCCCTTCAAAAATAAATTGGATTTAAACCAAACTTTCCAGATCACGCCTAAATATCACTAAGATCAACCCTCCAAAAATCAGCTCAATTAAATATATAAAAACCACTTAAATCCTCACTTTAAACCAGCTGCCCTGTTTCAACACAGTCAGCTTACTTAATTCACCAAAAATTATACGTTGCTCCAAAAATCATGAAACCAGTTGGCACTGAAAGCTAACGCATAGATATACAACTTGCATTTAGAAATCTAACTCAGATCATGCACGTAGAAGCCGAAAAACAAGCTAGAACACCACTGTTCTGCTAGAACAGAAAATCCGAAAATCAAGAGATGAAAAACATGCTTAAATCCATATCAAATCAAATCCAATTCCTACCAAACTTCAATCAGGTGTCAAGAAAGCTATAACACACCATCTAGCATATTTAGACTCAAGAACAATCAAACACAAAGACTAACAACCCCTAATCAAACCTTAAATAAGAAACCTACCTTAATACGCTTTTCCTTGGCTGAATCCTCGCTAATCAGCCACTAATCCAGCTCCAAACCAGTCCACAGGTCTTCCTCAAGCTTCCACGAATCCAACAAGCCATCAAGCACTTGATTTGGTGGCCGGAGGAGAGAGAACGGAAGTGAAGAAGGGAAGAGGAAGGTCACGGCAGCCGGGGAAGAGAAGAAAAACCAGCAGAGAAGAAAAGGAGAAGGGGGCTCTTAAAGGTGTTTCTGTAGCTACAGTAACCACCTTGCTACAGTAGCCGGCTGCTACAGTGGTCGCGATCCAACCGCCCGTCTCGATCCTCTCCGATCGAGTTCCGATCTTCCGATCTATAATGCCTATGAGAATCTAATCAAACACAAATTACAATCAGAGGCCGTGTGTATACATCGCGGGTGTGGAACCAACCGTCAAGGTGCAATTTATCAAATTTCCCTAGGGGTTTTCGCGATCAACCCGATCGCGGAACAAGGCCAAACGGGCGAGACCCTCGACCTAACGCGGTCGGACTAGGTTGGAGGAGCTGGTCCTCACAGCGAAGCTCTCCAAAACCCAGAAAAGGAAGAGATTGGAGGGGGAAAGAAGGTGGGAGCTCACCTTAGCCAAGAGGGAGATGAAATCTGACGAGAACCTCATCGGATCTACCAATTTCCGGCGATCTCTACCTCTCCTTCTCCCGGTTTTCTTCCCCCTTTCCTCCCTCCTTTCTTTCTTCTCCGACGCCGACTGTGAGGACCCGTACCTCCAACCCAGTCCGACCGCGTTAGGTCGAGGGTCCGGTCTTATGGTTTGGCCCGGTTGGACTTGAGTTGCGATCGGTTGATCGTATCGCTGTTTTTGACCCTAGGGGCATTTTGATAAATATGCCCCCTGGTGGTCGGTTTCACACCCGCGTTGCACACACTACCTTTGATTGGTGTATGTGTTTGATTAGAACCATAAGGGCGCTTCCGACCGGAGGATCGGAGCTCGATCGGGAGAGATCGAATCGGACGGCTGTGATCGATTCCAGCTTTCTATAAATAACCCATTCTTTTCTCTCTCTTTCCTGGCTCCTTTCTTATTCTCCTGTCGTTCTTTCTCTCTCTCTCTCCTCCGGGGAGCGGATCTTGGCGATCAGACTTGGGGAATGCGTGGAGGAGCTGCCCTGCTTGTTCATGTAGGTGTTTCTACCTTGATCTTATGATCGGGTTCTCCTATGATAAGTTTATTGTGTTTTGATGTAGGAATACTTGATAGAATGATGTGTAGCTGTTTGCATGTGTATTATAACTTGCTTCTAGTATTCCTATCAGTTGATTTTTGTATTTTATCGGACGATTCCCGTATTATCGCCGTTTTATCGGTTTTCGGCCGTTTTGACCTAGATTAGAGATTTAACCATCAAAATTGTGTTTTCTTCACACCAATAGTTTCCCCATCATTAATTATGTATGCATGTAAAGTTTCATTGATTTCCAACAAGATTTGATCCTTCAAATCCAAGAAATTAGATTTCCGACACTGTTCTGAGGAACTGTGCATTAGGCTCGACGGTCGATCGTCGGATCGACCGTCAAGCGTTGATACGCATCTTTCTGGCCTGACGGTCGACCGTCGGATCAACCGTCGCATCAACCGCCAGGCTTTGTCCCGTTTTAGGCCTCTCAGGGTCGATGCATTGATCGACCGTCGCATTGTGTTTTTCTCTCGTTTGGTCCCACGGTCGACTGTCGGATCGACAATGGTATCGACCGAGGCCTCACGGTCGACCGCCAGATTGACCGTGGGCGCTTGAATAGTGTTTTCTGGCTTCCTTTGATTGGCTTTCATTCATAATAAATATCCAATCATGTTAGGAAGCATACACGTTGGTTTCATGGGATTTTCAAGGGATTTCTATTGAGATTGAGAATTGAATCATGCGTTTATCCTTTTTGGTGGATTTATGGATTGACGTACATTTGAATACTTAGTTGGATAGTAGTTTAAATGCTTGTTGCATCCTTAGCCGTTGGCTAGCTGTGAGTGTTAGTTAATGTGGTATTGTGAAACCTTAGCATAATGCCGGCGAGTGCCGAGAGCTATTCTATAACTGTTGAACCTATAACTGATGTTGTGACATATAGAGACATCTAGGATACATGTTTGCATAGGTTCATGCACTGTATGCATTAGAGGCATTTCAGGTTAGTGATGAGTCAGAAAATATGCATAATTCACCCATTTAATTTGGCTTTGTTAGCTCTCAAGCAATGCATTTCTAATATCTTTTCATGTTATTTCAGGTACAAGAGTTCCCAAAGAGAGTTGAATCGATTCCGGACTTAAAAGACATAAATTGCACAAAATTTGCCATATTCGGATTGAATCAGACCCAGTCTGAATTGAATCCAGACCAGACCAAGTCTGAATGGGTCCAGAATTGATCCAGAATATTTGGATCGATCCAACCCATTCTGGATCGATCCAAACTTATTCTGGATCGATCCAAACCAGTTTGGATCGATCCAAAACCCTTTCCAGGGACCAGTTTTGCAGTTTTTACACATCGGATTGATCCAAAACCAGTCTGGATCGATCCAAACATATTCGGATCGATCCGAACCAGTCTGGATCGATCCAAAACCCTTTCCAGAGAGCTATGATTCCCAGACCCATATTGGATCGATCCAGAATCATTGTGGATCGATCCAAGTTGTTAGAAACCCTGATTTTGACATCTTGGATCGATCCAAACCTATTTCGGATCGATCCAAAGGTCGTTGACGGGTAAAATGGACGGTTCGGATCTAATCCGAGGGTCCATGACTTGGGGCCTATAAATAGGGGTTTTGGCTCTAATTTTAGGATCTTTTTCTCCACTCTTTTCCCTCCTTTCTCCAGCCTTCTTCCCCCTTAGTGTGAGAGAGAGATTGAGTGCTCCAAGGGTTGGATTTTGATGGAGAAGATGGGTAAAGCCTCTTCTTCCATGGAGATCCTACCTAAGATGAGTAGCTAAATCCCTCTTCCTTGGGAGTTTTGTGATGCCTTAGGGTTAGATCTTTGGTTTCTTTATAATTCTTCATGTAATGACTCTTGTGATGATGGATTTTGTATGAATTCACATGTAATTCTTAGTTCTCTTCAATGAATGCTTTATTTCTTACAAGTGTATGTAGAGAGATTACATGCTTGTTTAGTCTTTGATTCAATTCCCCAAAGAAGAGGTCATATTAGAATCATGCCTAATTCTAGGGTGTGAATCATAATTCATTGAGGAATTAAATAATCGAATGGTTTCATGATAAATTCTTATATGTAATTACTTGTGAAATAGATGTTTGAAAGGTGTTTGATGTAATGTTTCAAAGAGAGGTCCATGCTAGAACCATGGCCAATTCTTCTTGATCTAGGGATAGGATCTTGAAGTGCTAGAACCACTCAAGCCATAGCTATCCTATCCACTACTTGGGTGCTAGAACCATCCAAGCCTCATTCTACCCTATCTACCATTCTTATTCATGCAAAGCCTAGATCTCTAATTAACAATAGGACCCTAAGCCGGCCATTGTTGCCAACAATAGGACCCTAAGCCGGCCATTGTTGAGTCATGATCGAATTAAAGCCTTGATCATGGATCCTACCCTTGTGCTAAATGCGATGAGTTGATCTTAACCCGACATCTCATTAGCGACGAGCGATACTAATCCTATGCTCGTCGATCTCTTATTTTGACCATCTCATTTAGAAGTCATGCATCTTGATTTATAGAGAACATCCTTAGACCCTAATTCGGATCAAAATCCCCTAGGACCTTTATCCTAATAAATCACCTTCTTTACTTGTTTTTAAAATACTTTAGTTAACTAGTTAATCAAAACCATTCAAATTTTATACAACTATTGTAGAGATCATCTTTGTAATTCAACCATCAAATTCCCTGTGGACTCGACCCGTACTCCTACTACCTACGTTGTAGTTAAGTAATAGTTCGGTATTTTGTTTTGTCCGCCTTTGAGATAATTAACGACGCATTTCAAGGCGAGTCAGTTAGGCGGGGCGATGGGTTGATCTCCGATCCAAGGCTCTCGGGTAGCTCGGATCTAGCCTTAGGACCGTGGCTGGGTAGTCAGATTTAGGACGTGATTGGATAATTGGATTCTCATGTTTTGAGGATATGTTGTAGTTGGCTATGATCTTATGGTTATTGAGGTTTAGAGATCGTGTTGTCTCCCCAAGGCCAAAGTGCTAAGGATGGTTGTCGATGTTCTTGACATGGTCCCCAGGCGGTGGTTTCCCGCTGGGTATGGGTGATTCTACTAGTTCTGGCTCTTGTTCCTCCCAGTGTGTTGGTTGATGTTCCCAGCGTGGTCGGTTAAGAAGAGTAGGATCCCTTGGGGAATCGATAGTGGTCGTGGAACCCCGTGGCATTCCTTAGACTTAAATGGAGAGACATCACAGTTGCTGTTTTCCTCCCTTCAGTGTGCCGTTAGAGTAGAACCTTATTGAGCTTATTGCTCACTCCTACCCGGGTTGCGTGTGCAGGTGCAGGCGCCAGTTCTTCCTCAGTAGAGCCAGCGGGATCGACCTTTGGCGGCGCGACTACTTCCAGAGGCACTTGAGGTTGCTGCAGGATGGTTGTTGTACTTTTGATAGTTTTTAAATTATAACACCTTTCGAGGATTTTGGGATTATTGTATAATATCTTTCCCTTGGAGGAGTTTGATAAGAATCTGTATTATATGATCAAACAGTACAACCTGACTTTTCTATTAATCGAATTACTGCTTTATTCCTGGAAGTTAAATTGTTTAAATTATCGATGTTTTCCGTAAATGTATCGCGCAAGTTGGTTGTGAACAGTAATACGAACCCTTACGCCTCGTCCTGAATGGGTTTTCTGGGTCGGGGTGTGACACCGACGATCTCCCTTGCTTCCTCTCCATCTCCCTCCCGATTTCTCCCAATCTCTCTCAATCTCCCTCTATCTCTCTCTCAGGTTGGCAGCCAAAAAGAAGAGAAGGAGAAGACTGGATTTCTCTAGAAGGGGGTGGTTTTTGCAGAAACCCCCCGCAAAACCTGAAGTTACACTAAAGGTTATCTAAATCTTACAGAAAAACCCTTATATGCAAATAGGTCCTTACATTAGATGTCTGCAAAAAAAAGATCTTCAAACAATTCAATAATGCAACAACATACAAAGGAATCAACACCCAAAAAATTACCAAATAACGAAAAAACGGAGGAGAAAAAGGATGGAATCAATAACAAACATAAAACACCAAGTTTGCTAGAAACATAACAGTCAGCACCAAGACCTTGGCATCGATAGAGAAAACAGGAAATCCAATCGTGAATATCAATAAAAAAATATGAGGACCTGTCCCTCTACTCCTGGGTCGACCGTCTGGGTTGGGCCCGTGGCTCGTTGTGGACATCAAGAGTAATTTGGTAAAGTGCGTCTTGTCGGTTTGTTTCACACCCGTGTGTGCACACACATCCATATGTTTGATTTATGTGCTTATTAGAACTTTGGGTGGGCCTCGAGATCGAAAGATTCAAGTTCAGGCACGATAACTCGTCTTTTGGACGGCTACCACGCCTCGAACGATCGATCGGGCTTGTGTGACGTGTCTGGATAAGGACGTTGGACGATTGATCGGTCCTAGGGACGATCAATCGGTGACGTGGACAATGGATTGGTCAGTGGGGCGATCGATCGGCCGAGAGCTTATATGAACCCACATACCGCCTCTTTTTTTTCCCTCTTCTTCTCTCTTCTAATCCGGGGTTTGTGATCGCTGCCGTCATTTGGGAAGCTTGCCAGGAGGTAGGGGAGCAGCTCTAGATCTCTTCTACACGGTTTGATTGAGAATCAAACATGGATTAGCGTAGTTTGGTAGGTTTCTTCGTAAATCCTTAGATTAGGTGATTGTGTGTTGTTTAATTGATTATTTTTCAATTAAACTATGCTAGCTGATGCTTGGTAGCTTGATTATCACCTGATTAAAGTTTGGTAGGATTTGGTTGATACGAGTCGATCTGACTCGACCAACTGGACTCGCACCCAGAAGAGGATTCAAACTGGTTCAGCCACTTTCCTAATTTGGCTTGGACTTTCCTAGTTCAAACTAGAGTATTTAATTATGATTTATTATTAGTATTTTATATTTCATTGAGTCCTAGTTGATATCTGTTTGTTAGGAATTAATTAAGAGTCCATTTTAGTTAAGAAGTTGAGTTTGAGTATAGAAGCATTATTATTTGCTAATTAAGCAAAGGGATTTTCTAGTTGGATTATTACTCATCCAAGGTCTTTATAGAAGGATCTCAGTAGCATTGTCAAATCAAGGAGAGAATTATGATGAATTAATGACAGTAGAGTAATTTGTAGAATATCATAGGAGTAGAAGTAATATAGTTTTCACCAGATAATCCACCATTGATCCACCTTCTTCCACTGGTCACCTTCTCCGCAGCCGGCACCGCCTCCACCGGTATTTCTCTCTCCACGCCACTTTCTCTCTCCTCCATGTCAGCTCCACACCACCACTCTCTCCTCGTCACCTGCCATGTCATTACCATCTTCTTCCTTCCTCTTCTCTCCCATGCCCAAGCCAAGCTTCCCGCCGGCCATCCTTCCCTGCCTCCCCTCCGGCTGTCCCCGTCACCGACCAAGGCCACCAACCTCTTCCCAGAGCCCCGACGACCTCGTCCAACCCCGCCATCTCCTTCGTTCATCTTCTCCGGGGGTATTCCCAACCTTCCCAAGCTCCACCGTCACCGACCCCTTCCAAATCCGCCACCTCTACTTATCCATTGGAAGATCGGATCCGTTAGATCCGTTTCTCGTCTCCCCACGACCCTTCCCATCTACTTCCCGACGTCCCCGACGCCGATCTCCTCTAAACCCATCTCCGGCCACACTAGATCCCGCCGATCTAGGCCTTCCCCGACCAATCCACGCCGGTGGATCTCTTCCCCACCGTCCGACGACCTCTCCTGTCAAGATCCCGATCTCCGTCGTGCCCCCGACGTCGGCGATCCATTCCGCCGACCCTTCAGCCGTCGGATCTCCCTAGGCGTTGATTGACTCAATCCGGTTCAGCCAGTCACTTAGCCTAATCAATCTGAGCCAGATTCAATTCCATGAGCAAATCAACCAATCAGACTTGACCTAGTCCAAGTCCTATCCTATCAAGTTCAGCCAGATCTGAACCAGCTCAAGCCAGACTTGATCCAGCTAACCAGATTCAGCCAATCAAGCCTGATTAGACTCAATTCTGATCAATTGAAGCAGTAGAGACCCGATGCGAAAGGATTACGAGTAGACCGCTCGTATCATTGGTTTTGATTTAATATGGATTTAAGCAAGTTTTCCGTATGCTATTTTCGGATTTCCTGGTTTAATTAGAACAGTGGTGTTCTAACGTGATTTCCGAGCTGTACGTACATGATCTGAGTTTGTGTTCTGAATGAAAGTTGTAGATATGTGAGTTAGCTTTCATCTCCAACTAGTTTCATGATTTTTGGATTTACGTACATTTCTGGTAAAGTAAATGAACTGTCTGTGTTGAAACATGACAGTTAGCTTGATTAGTGAAATTAAGTGGTTTTAAATTATTTAATTAAGTTTATTCTTTTCTGTGATGATCTTGATGATCTTTGGAAGATATCTGCAAAGTTTAGTTTTAATCCAAATTATTTTTAATAGGATTTGGATTGATTTATCAAATCTAGATTTTTACTGAATTTGTAAGTTTTGATTAACTTTCGTTTATCCGATTGATCTGGTTTCTGGATATATGATTTACGGTGTGTCGTTGAGTGGGCATATCAAGTTTCGTATCAATCGAACGGTTAGATTGATAATTATGATTTTCCAAAGTTAGTAGATCATTTGCTCTAATTGGTTAAATTGAGCTGTTCATTATCACTTTATAATAATGTTATTATATCTGCGTAGGCCCTGACTTGCCATGTGGTTGAACCAAGGGGACGCATCCCTTGGGATGTATAGAATAAAATATGCATTTTATCTAGACTCTTGCCATGTTCACCCTTTGGCGAGCTGTGTGCTGCGTCTGGCCCTATGTAATAATTGGCATATTATTGCATGCCTGAATTATTATCTATGTGCATGATCATACATGGCATTGTTTGCATTAGATGCATTTTTAGGCTAGGCGTGGGCGATGGGTTGATCGCCGATCCGAGACTTTTGGGTAGCTTAGATTTAGCGTTAGGACGGTGGATGGGTAGTGTGGTACAAGTTTAAATGATAGTATTCTGTCGATCTTGATGATAAGCTTAGATGGCTTGAATACTTGATTGATCGAGGTTTAGAGGTCGTGTCGGCCTCGAGCTAAGTGCTGAGGGTGAAACCGGTGTCGTTGTCTCATCCTTGGGTAGAAGGTGTGCCTTCCCGGCAAAGGCTTTTCCTGCCCAGCAGTGTCTTCTTCCTGTTGTACTAGGTGTTTACGGGATGTGCCCGGTTCGTTAGGGTGACCATGGTTGGATACCTAGAGACACTGGTGGGCTTTATGGAACCCCGTAGCACACCTAGGCCTAGCTTGGGGGCGACACTGTTGTGTTTTCCTCCTCTTTCTGTGTGTCGTAGTGTAGAACCATACTAAGCTTATTGCTCACTTCTACCCGGGTTGCGTTTTGCAGGTGCATGCGTCAGTTCTTCTTCTGTAGCACCCGCTGGACAGACTCATGATGGCGCTTAACTAGAGGACTTTGAGGACGTGGGGTCCAATTTACCTTTTTGATGACATAAATGTATTTTATTCCTTCTGTAAGGATTTTGAGGATTAAATATTGTATCATAATCTTGAATTATATTTGAAATTTTATATTGACCCCATACCAATAGTTAGTTTAGTTGTTTTTCTTATTCTATTATATGCGCCACGGATGGATTGAATTGATTAGGTTCCACATCACGCGCTCGGGCCGGATGGGTTTTTTGGATTGGGGCGTGATAAAAAAGATAAAAGAGAAAAAGAAAATGGAAAAGAAAAAGTAGGAAAGAGAATATTGAGCAGAACATCTATAGCAGATCATACACAAACATAATAAACTTAGATGTTTACAAAAAAAAAGATCTTCAAACAATTCAATAATGCAACAATAGACAAAGGAATCAACACCCAAAAAATTACCAAATAATGAAAAAACGGAGAAAAAAAGGATGTTCAATAGCAAACATAAAACACCAAGTTTGCTAGAAACATAACAGTCAACACCAAGACCTCAACATTGATAGAGATCATTTCACGAATGAAGAATAACACATAAGGGATCGCAAGATTATGGCGTGACACAACAGAGAAAGCGAGAGAAAGAGAGCGAGATACGACGAAGATTACTAATCCATTAAGCTCCAATACCCGACGAGATCGACAGCAAAGACGAACGATGAAGGAGACGACGCCCGTTAAGTCGCTACCTAGGGTTTCCAAGAGAACACACGATGAAGGAGATGACGATGCGATCAGAGGACACGGGATGAAGGAGACGATACTGCGATCAACGAAGTTGATTTGGCTAATAAAAAAAGGAATCAAATATAACCGCCCATGATCAGAGGACACATGAAGTTGATAAGGGACCAATGACATCATGGGGGTAAAAAGGTCATCAAATAACAGTGGTGTACCATAACTGACGTTAAATGATGCTTACACTTTAAATCTAATGACCATGGTGTAACAGTCAACAAGTTTCACAAATTTGATGTAAAACATAAATTATCTATTAAAATTCTGAATTCGTTGTACGGTAATTAATTAAAGTACCTTATCCATTCATTTTGGGTGGAGCGAATTTTCCGGTAAAACTGGAATATAAGTGCAAGCGCAAGCCTGTTTTCTCTCAAACTAGAAACTACATATGTTGATTGGATGGACCATACGAATAGCTGTTATCAAATACATTGGATGGACCATACGATGTCCTTAAGAAAAGGATAATAATATACCTATTTCTTAGTAATTTTTTAGCTACCAAAGTGTCTATCAAATTGTTTTATTTAAAAAAACATCTCCCTTATCGTTTAAATATAACTTTGGATCTTTCCAAATACCCAAAAATTTAGACGGTATAACTTATAGTAACTTGGGATAAGTTTCCCTTCAAATTTTGTATCGGTAAAATTGTATTATCCTATCTAAAATTAGAAGACTTTGAGTTATTTTTAAAAAAAATTCATTTATTTTTTGATTTATCAGTTAAGGGACATACTTGTGTTTCTTTACAAAATAAGTCCAAAACATAATTTCCGATCTAAATTACCCCTGTTTCTGATCAACTCTCCAAGCTTTCCCAAGAAGAGCCACATGGTTCTGTAGCTCTTAATGCACTCTTCTTCCACTCCAATGCCTTCTTCCTCATCACCATCCCCTTCTCTCCTCCACCCATCAGCTCTCTGATCATCTTCTCCACTTCTTCTCTCTTGGCAAAGTTGTCGATCTCCATGCCGACGCCCCACTCGGTGCACAGGTACCTGTAGTTCGTCTGCTGCTCGGCGAAGAACGGCCAGCATATCATCGGCACGCCGCCTCATATGCCCTCCGTGATCGAATTCCACCCGCCGTGGGTCAGGAACCCGCCGACCGACGGGTGCAGCAGCACTTGCTGATGCGGGCAACACCCGGACACCATCCCCTTCTTCGCGGTCTCGGCCAAGAACTCCGCCGGCACCTTCGCCGCCTCGCCCTTGACCACGTCCGCCCTGATCACCCACAGGAAGTCGTGGCCGCTGTTCGCCAGACCCCATGCGAACTCGACCAGCTGCTCGTTACTCATGATGGTGACACTCCCAAAGTTCATGTACATCACTGACTGTGGAGCTCTTCCATCTAACCAGTGCAAGCAACTTGTGTCCACCTTCCATAGATTCGACCCCAAGGATGCCAAAGGCCCCTCCTCTATAGGTCTTTGGCGGGAGAGAGAGAGGCCGACGTCGAGGGTGGCATGCATGGGAGCGCTGGGCTTGGCGTTGGAGCCAGCGTAGTGGACGACGCCAGTAGCGGTGAGGATTTCCTTGGTGAACCGGGTGGAAGCGACCATGTAGATGTAGTAGTCACTGGGGGCCTGGTCGGCGGTGACGAGCACGGAGTAGCACTGCCCGACGTGCACGTCGAGGGACTCGTAGTCGTTCTGCATGGTGTGCGAGCCGTCGATCTCGACCAGCTTCATGGCGTGTCCCTGCAACTGCCGACGTCATGCATCCAGTCAAATTGCTATTGTCATGCAACTACCAACTACCAAGTCAAAATTCAATTTGGATTGCCATGACGTCATGCAACTACGCAACTACCAAGTCAAAATTGATCGATTGCCATGACGTCATGCAACTCGCTTCTCCGTCGCCTCCTCTCCTCTGCTTTCTCTTCTGTTTCTCTCTCTCTCTTCTCCGTCACTCCTCCCCTCCGTCGCCCACGTGCTCACACTGCTTGCACCGTGACTCGCGCCCGCTGCTTACAACGAGGACATTTCACCGTTGTCTCCCGCCGTTCGCCGTTGCGCCAACATCATCGCCGCCAGAGATACTCGAGCTCGAGGACGTTCGCTCGACGAGCTCGATGACATCGGTTCGCTCGCTCGACGCCCGGCCGACCTCGGAGAGGAACTACGGCCGACCTCACCGTCGATCTCGCCCTCGGCCTCTCTCTCTCTCTCTTGCGCTCCCATGCACGCTGCACGTGCTCCCGCGCTCCCATGCATGCCACCTTCGACCTCGCTCTCGCCGTCGACCTCGCCCTCGGCCTCTCTCTCTCCACCCGAGGTGCGGCGCATGGATCGCTGGGCGGGCGGCGCATGGATCGTTGAGCGCGCGGGTGGCATGCATGAAGAGAGAGGAGGCGACGGTGGCATGCATGAAGAGAGAGGAGGCGACGGTGGCATGCCCAAGTCCGGCTTCGGCACTGCCGTCTCCGGCGCCGGTGCCAACAACACCGTCTACACCCTCGACTAGTGCTTCGAGTACGTCTCCTCCGCCGACTGCCCAGCTTTGCTACAGTGCCATGGATGATGTCATTCGACATTTATAAGGGTAAAATGGTCTGAGAAAATGGATTTTGACTTCGGTTGTAAACGGAAAGCGGATCGGCCCGAAATTGTAAAATCAAAAAGATGATTGAATTTAAAATGTAAAAAACTCGAAGACTTTCGTTTCCAATCTCCATCTTAAAATTTATATTCTCATACTAAAATAATTAATAATGTTTAGTAAATTCTATTAGTTTTTGATGGACGAATCTACTATATGTAAAAGGGGTTTTTACAAATCTATCCTTCAAGAGTTTTTAAATATCACAATTATCTCTATATTTTTCTGACTTACTAAAATACCCTCAAAAACTTGAAAAATGCGTAAACCTACCCCTCCGTCTACTTCCGTCT
>OY986965.1:8067390-8128571 GCA_963920575.1 Narthecium ossifragum | reverse complement strand
CCATGGATCGCGAGCCACCGCGGAGACTCCGAGATGAAGGGGGCGATGAAGATGGAATATGCGAGAGGTGGGACCGAGATGAAGAGTGATCTGGACGGGAAGGGGATGGTGAAGGAGAGGGGAGGAGGTGGGGAGGAGGAGGTCGGAGAGGGAGGGGAAGACGAGGGACCAGACGAGGAGGAAGACGACGATCGTAGGAGCTGGAAGTTGAGGGCAATAAGGTCTTTTTATCCAACGCCGTTAACGGCGTTAGGAATATTTCATGAAGATTCCCTGACAAGTAACCCGAGGGGTAGGTTAACGGATTTTTCAAAATTTCAAGAGTAATTTAGTAAGCTAAAAAAATATAGGAGTATTTATGATATTTGCAAACTTTTAAAGGATAGATGCGTAAAAACTCCTATGTAAAATTAATTTACTATCGGACAGAGAGATGAGGGAGAGCAAGAGATAGAAGAGACTTGGATAGAGAAGAGGAGAGAAATGAGAGAGGAGACGGAGGGGCAATGACGTGGCAAAAAATAAATCAAAGTCAGAAAATCTGGTCAACGCAGGTCACGTTCGATCGATCACGTGGCGGGTTCGCAATTATTGGTGAAAATGTGAGGACCTCGGTGGCTAATTTAAGACGAGGGACCACTTTGGCAACTAGGTATGATAGAGGGCTGTAAATAGCTTTAACCCATATATATATATATATATATATATACACTAGGTGGTCTCATCACCCACCAATCTCTCTTATTTCTCTTTCAATACTTACCAATCTTACGTCATGGACTCACGTGTGCGTCATGTGAAAGATTACTTATGATGTGATATATGACTCAACAGATGGGCTTTCATGCCCTCTCCTCCCCCCAACACTATCCTCTTTTTTTTTTTTTTTGATCACAACTATATATCACGTGTACATGCTACGAGTGCATAATTTTATAAATTTTTATGTCATAAAAGTTAATCTTATATAATAAACTAGGTGGATCCCATACCACTTGAGATGGGTAAGCACTGTCCCCACTACTTTCTTTCTCCCCCCTCCCTCCTAACCACATGGTAACCACCACCCCACACTATTTTTTTTCACATGGATTCATCTCGATCACATGATATATCTAAACATAACTTGGATCAGACATCCTCAGCTGCATCATAGAATGCACATGATCTTATATCACTTTTTTTATATATAATAAACATGATCGATGACGTCGATAGATGATGGATGGTGGGGATATATGACTGTTGATGACTCATAAGTCATATCATAAAACATCAATATTATAAGGAGCAAAAACGGTTATGCATAATAACCACCCTTATAAGATTGATTAAATTCATATAATTATATTTATTATATAGTTATAGTATACTAATCTAATACAATCAACATTATATAGTATCCATACTAATTCATTTATTAAATTTGGTTTTTATAACTGAACTAGGTGGTGGGCCCGTGCCACCTGGCACGGCTAACTGCCCGCCCCTACTATCTCTATTATAACTTACGCCACATTAGCCCACTATCCTTTCTTTTTCTTTATTTAATTACAATTTTATGTCACATGTATGCCATGTGTATGACATGTGTGTATAAGTTTATAACTCAGATGATGAGTTATAAAAGTAATTACCCTTCGATCTTATAAGGTAGATATAAGTATTGATAAGGATGATAAAGCTAACTTAGGGAATATGATAAAGCCAACTTACGGAAAATGAACATGTAAATTGACTAATAGGAGAAGAATGGTTGTAACCGTTTTTGCTCCTTATAAAGTTGATCACCCATTAACATATGGTTAGCCTGCCAGGTGGCAGGGGCCCACCTAGTTATTTATAAGATAGGTAAGTGACAAAATACGTTTTAATATTTGTTTTAAAAAGTTAAGAAAACTGAAAGATAATTGAAATTGATCAGAAACTAGCTGGTTACCTTGTTCAGTAACCTGCAAGCTAGGCAGCAATAACCAAACAGCCCTAAATAAGAAGACGGAGCCTTCCATGGATAGAGCGGATAAAGCGCTAGCTGTTGAGAATATAGAAAAGCTAGCTAGTGCTATGGGAATCGAGTGGGGACGAAGAAGGCTCCTCCTCCTCCAATATTCATTTATTCGATGCTTCAAAAGATAGACGCAAGATCGAGCATCTATCAAAGGAAGAAGCCACCCTCGTCCAATTCGTCCATGGCATCCACCAGCTTGATCACAACCATGCTCTTCCAGCACGGCTGGAAGGCATAAGTTGGCAGAGTTGGATCGGTGCATGGGCTGCTTCCTGAGCAGCCTCTTTGGCCATCGTCGACCTCGGAGCACCCAGAGGCAGCCGATAGGACAGCCACCATTCACGAGTAGGAGTATGAATCCACAGCACGCGAGGCGGCTGGTGACTGCAAAATACTCCTTAATCCCAGATAACTATACTTCAGTTGAACAGGTTTGCTAGTTTTGCCCTTATTTTGAATCCACTCATTTCATTCCTCATAACAGTACGCCTAATTCTTGATTTGAATTAATACCTACTTACATAATGGGATGGGTATCCACATGAATAATGGGATTTTTGGTCTAAAACAAGGAAGATCGTTCAAGGTGTGCTTTGCCCCCACCATGAAAATTGTGCAACTTTTCTGAGTAGAAGACCCGGAATGTAGCGAGAGCAGGAGAAGAGAGACAATCAAAAATTTCTACTGCCATTAAAAGATGAATTCTACCCTTTGCCTGCTAGACTTCACCTTTAAGCCAAATTCGTTGTGTCCACTCATATTCTATCATCTTCCGGTGATGTTTGTTGGGCTAGAGGCAGGGGAGTTGAAGCTGACATTGTATTTCGAGGTGAAGTGCAAGCAATCCTGTGGGCTTTTTGGTGGTTCGATGGTGATAGACAAAAGAGGCTTGTAATTGAGTCAGATTGGTTGGTTGTTGTAGATATCCTTAGAGGACGAAGGATGTGTGGCCTGCAGATGTTGAAGGGATAACCAAGCAAAGCCGGGCTGCAGTTTCGTTTATGTATATTCCCATTTTGTCGAACACTAGTGCAGATGGAGTGGCCAATTGTTGTAGAAACTTATCGTCTGAGTTTTTGTGGGTGCTGAGTGACGGTCTGTAGTTAGTTAGCCTTCGGGCTCATCTCATATAAAAAAGAAAGAAAGAAGAAAAATACACCTTTTAAGGCTTGTTACTGGTGTGGTTCTCCCAATTTATAAGCTTTGTCTCAGCTCTTATGGGGTGCGCTCGTGTAGGATTTTTAGCTTATTTGTTGGGTCTGAGATTGTTGTACTTCTACCGGTCCTTGTACTTTACTTGCTGTTGTTCATGTTTTACTTTTTGTAACTTGTAAAATTAGTTTTATAGAGAGGTGTATGCCTTGTACACTTGTTGTATTGCTGTGTAGATTTATATCCACCTGTATTGCTGACTTCTGTTACTAGTTTCTGTTTCATGTATACTACATGCCTCTATTATGACTAATTTATTGACTATTATACCTGTGGATTGATGTATTAGGGAAGGTGGTAAGTCTCGAGTCCCAGCCCCATTTTCCATATCATTTTACTAATTGGAAGGGCTTTTCCCCATATTACTCATGCATAAGGGTTTATTTTTTTGTCATTGTAATAACCCGATGGTTAGTAGCTATGATGTATTAATTGTCGTATGTCTCTTTCTTAAGCATATCGAGTCAAATAGATCATCATTCAGCACATGGATATGTTTACAGGTTACAGATGCCCTCCGGGAATCCGGTGTGGAATCATCAAATTTGATAATCGGCATTGATTTCACTAAAAGCAATGAGTGGACAGGTTGCTAAATTAATCAAGCATGTTATTTTGCTAGCATATTTTCATGTTTACTAGAATTACATATCAATATATATTTGCTATCCTTCACAACAACCTTATTATAGGGAAGCATTCGTTCAACAACAAGAGCCTACATGCTATCGGCAGCAAGCTGAATCCTTATGAACAAGCCATTGCCATAGTTGGGAAGGCTTTGGCTCCATTTGATGAAGACAATTTGATCCCATGCTTTGGATTTGGTGATGGTGAGTAGTCTTTATCTTTGTGTTAATTTGTTGTCCAATTTAAATTGCTGCTTAATGTGATTGGCTTCCTTTTACTCTATGAACAGCAACAACTCATGATCAGGAGGTATTTAGTTTTCATGCGGATCATTCGCCATGCCATGGCTTTGAGGAAGTCTTATCTTGCTACCGAAAGATTGTTCCGAATTTGAAGCTATCAGGTACTTTAATAATGCCCTCAGAAACCAGTGTCTGTGAGTTAACTATCATCTGTTTCATCAACTACTTCCCCTGGTTTATCTAGAAAATGACATGCTTGGCATTGTGAAGAAGTTGAAAGTACATTTCAAAGTAGTGGTAATTAAATATCAACTTCTTCCAAAAGTTTGAAATCAAGGCCAAAATCTACATAACTTCTGCTCCTAGTGAGAGTTGCAAGCTTTTAATCTGACATTTGATTGTGCTGGAAGGACCTACTTCTTTTGCACCTATAGTTGAGGCTGCTGTTGACATTGCTGAGAGAAGTGGAGGGCAGTATCATGTCCTGGTTATAATTGCAGATGGCCAGGTTACACTTCCTACAGTACTCTTGCTCTTTCCATCATTCCCTTAAGCAGTCACTAAGTGGTTACGTGTATTACAAAGGTAACTCGAAGTGTCAACACAAATGATGGAGATCTCAGCCCACAGGAGGAGAAGACAATTAATTCAATTGTCATGGCAAGGTCTGATTATACAGTATTGTTAAGTTGCGTATGTTATTGGGACTAGATTGTTTACCAATAAGTCAGATGCTTACTTTCATGTTGCCTCTAAATTTAGTAACTTTCCTCTGTCAATCGTTCTTGTTGGAGTTGGCGATGGACCTTGGGAAGACATGAAGAAATTCGACGATAGAATCCCCAGACGAGATTTTGACAACTTCCAGGTATGTATTAGAATAGCGTATAAAGTTAATTGACCAGAACATCAAAACTAATGCGTTTAGTTCTAGTACTTCTTAAAAAAAATGAAATCATACTCTTTTAATGCTTTAAATCACCCAAAAAATAAGTTCTAAGAGTCTCCTTAGAACTATAACTGGAATTGAAATGCCAAAGTTCTGAACTTTTACTGAACAATGCAGTTTGTAAACTTCACGGCTATCATGGCAAGAAACACAAGTCCAGAAGAGAAAGAAGCAGCATTTGCACTTGCAGCTCTTATGGAGATCCCCATTCAGTACAGAGCATTAATAGAACTTGGCATTCTTGGGTAGGACAACATCACATTTAACCCTCTAACAATTCTTTTGGGGTTTGAATCTTCTTAATATTATGTATCAATTGGAAACAGATGTGTTACAGGGAAGGCTAAACGAGTCGTTCCACGTCCTCCTCCGATACCCTTCACTCAGAGGCAGCACACATCATTGAGAGAAACTAGTGCTTCCCAGTCAAACACCAATGATCAGAACCAGGTTCTTCCCAAATATACATTGGCTTAATTATGTGTTGGAGGCCTTTTCTAAAGTGTCTTCCTTGGTGCAGGTATGCCCAATTTGCTTGACAAATCCTAAAAACTTGGCCTTTGGATGTGGTCACATGGTGAGTTTCTCTTCTACAACACATATTTATGTACTAATCTTCTCCTATAGGGTTGATCATATATATCCACTACAAAACATGCTAAATTTCACACTACACCCTAGAATTCTGGCAATATCATATATCCCCTGGAAACATTAGGGGTCATTTGAAAAAAAGGCCTTCTGTCTGATTAAGGGTCTTAACCATGGTAAAAGGTTATGGCCAAAATTGTGAAATGACTAAGATACCCTTTGGCGTTAGGATTGTGAAATGACTAAGATACCCTTTGGCGATAAGATAGAAGTTTAAGAAATTACAAGGATATACCGATTATAGCTTTAGATAGTTTAGTTATTTCACTTACATATTCGCACTAAATTAACCCAGGGGTTCTTTTTTGAAATGATGTGCATGTTTTCATGAGATAAATGATTTTGTCAGAATTATAGGATGTAATGTGAAGTTCCTATTTTGATCTCACATACTTGTAAAATTTGCATTGCAGTCCTGTGGAGAATGTGCGCAGCACTTGACAAGGTGTCCTATATGCCGCACCACTATTACATCACGTCTCCGGCTGTATTCTGGATGAGATCCGTCTACAAGTGTCTTAATCTGGTAGCAAATTGATGGTCTGCTGAGGGCTAATTCAAAAATAGTTCCCTACTAATTGTTCATAAAGTTTCTTAATTGTACAAAATCATTTGCGCGAGGGATTTGTTGTTGCATCCCTCTATGGGTATTTTACCCGCACTAAGCTAAGGTAGTTGATGTGGCAAGTTATATGATGTGGATTAACAAAAGACTTATGTGTCGTTTGAGTTAGTGGAGCGTGTCGGCTGGTGCCAAACTTCATATGAATAATTTCTCGCTAAGAGATGTTTCTATTTTATTTTTTTTAGAAAAATCTGAATATATCTCGTCAAATAGTTTACATTCATGCACTTCGTTTTAAATAAGGATTTAGTGTGATTAAAATTTAAGTAATTGTACATACGTGATATCTAGACAAGTGAAAAATTAATATCCTTTTGGCCAATCAAAAACATGCCAAGAAAGATATATGCTAAACCTTGCCATTTTGCAAACATATGCCTAGGCTCACATTTCTTCAATCTCATTCCAGATTGTAGCATTCGTTTTCAGAGAAATTAATTAATTAGAATATGTAAATTATGGTGACTAATAGAAGAAAAAAATCAAGGTGTTTGATGATTTAGATGTCCGATCACGTCATCTAATTCATCAGTAATCCTATCAATTGATTAAATCAATCAATTGATAGACATTTATTAATTAAATATATGTAAATTATCTTAGATGTATACCGATCAAGTGTCACGTCACATGCAAAGCACGTGTCCATTCCAGTTGATACGGAGATACCTCGTCATCTCTCTTGCTTTCTTGCTTCCTTCGCCATTGTCGCGGAGGAAGGAGGAGGGAGGCGGGGGGGGGGGGGGGGGGGGGCGTTGGGGTTTGGGGATGGAGGACTCTGGAGCCATCCTCTGCCAGATATCATCCCTCAAAGATATGCTCGACCAGGTGATTCCCGCATCTCTTCCTTCTTTCAATGTCATCGATCACCAAGTGCTCTTTTACCGCTCTGCTCGCTCTCAATTGCTTTAGAAAGTTAGGTCTCTTTGTTGCTATGGGATGTTTGATGCGTGTTAAAGAGCTTTTTGCCAGATTCTTGGTGGGTTTTTTCCCTCTTTTTTTTTTGGGTGGATAGAATAAACTTCACTTTTAATACCTTGCTTTCATGCTTTAAAGAGCTTTGAAGTGTCACGTATCAAGCAACATGCTTTGTTTGGAGTTCTTAATGATTATGCTGTTCCTATGGACATTAGAGATGACTCCTCTTAGTTTGAAAGTATCTATTGTTGCAGACTAGGTATGCACCATTTAAAACTAAGATTCTACCAAGGTCTTGCGTGTTTGTTTTAATCACTGATTACTTTTCCACTCCCTCTATCTCCAAATGGGGCGAGAAATCTAACACATGCTCTGTTTCTTGACGTCTCCACACTCTGGTAATCAAGGCCTGGCCAGAGCCTCATTCCAGCGTGTTTAGAAATGCATAAAGAGCAGTAGAACCTACATAATCGCTAGATTGTGTTTTGAACCTTTGTTTGAAAGTTTTTATCAAATTTATCGGAAGATCCGGATTAGTAGCATAAAGAGTGTGAATCTAAGAGTTCAGTAGGACAAAAAGAATCATTGCAGTTCACCTTTAAGCTCCCAATATATACTAACATGAAACTTAAAGAATTTTATCTAATGGAATGCCTTGCTTGATAAGTCTACCAAACGTCCCCTGACATAATCACCCTAGGAAGCTCACCTGTGCAACTTACCTTTCATCAGGACAATTTTGTCATTTCTCTTTAATGAATTTGGCAAGTTGTCATATTTTATTGTAGGATATTTTGAAGAGTATTGAACGTCCAATTAATGCTTGTGATGTGAATTTGTGACATTAAGAGAATTAGGAAGATATAACTGATCTCCTAGGTTTCCTTGAAATGTCCAATTGGAGAAATTTTTTGCCTTTAATTATTTATTGTTTCATATTTTATCAGTAGGTCAATGAAGAAATTGAGGAAAGCATTCAGAGAACAAGAGAAATAGAATCAGAGATTGTAAAATGCACTGAGATTGAAAAAGATTACCTTTCACGAGAAGCTGACTTGGCAAAGATGGTCTCAATCAGTGACTTTGAGCTCAGTGGTTTTGTCCATGTAGCTGGTATTAGTCTGCTATGATCTAGGAGCTTTTGCATTAACAGCCACAGCCAATCATTTGATTTCATTATTGTGTTTTCTTATTCTCTTCAAATTAATATTTGATGTATAATGATTTTAGATGCTCATGGTTTGTTGCAGCATAACTAGATTCAATTGACCTAAGGTGATCTGAGATGCTAGATTTTGATTCAAAGGAATCTTATATCGTACCTGCATTTGTCAGGTATGGTACGTCGTTAGCACAATCTGTGCTGCGACTCGGCATACACTTCGTGCTGATGGCATGGGGGCAGTGGGAGTCAGTGCAATTGAGAGGTAGGAGAGGATGTCTTGTGGAGGAGAGGAGGCATAGGCATTGTTGGAATTAGTGTGGGAGAGGAGAGGAAACGTGGCGAGGTAACGGATGAGAGTCATTGCCCTCCTCTTCTAGAGGATAGGACTGGAGGAAAGGAAAAGAGGTCGTGGTTGTCAGGTGAACCTGATACTGATTTCGTTGGGTAAAAAAAAGCTTCCATTTAGGTAAGTAAAATAAAAAACAGAAAAAGTTTTCATGGGTTTTGGGCAAAACCCACCAGAAAGGGCTTTGAATACGAACACAGGCTATGGACAGTGTAGCATGCCAGCTTTTTACCAGCACAGGTATGCACCAATCAGCATAGAAGAACATAATAAGTTGTGGTGGGTCTCCAATGAACGCATTTAAAACAGACTGAAATGCAGACTGTTAACCATTATAGCTTTGGCCCAGCATGCTATGACCTGCCCGGCATTGAAATCTTGGCTCTGTCCATCAAAATGGTGACACTTCCTATGTCACATACCTCTATTCTAAAGTGCGTTATCGGTGAGTGATTTCTACCACCATAAAAAAATACCACCTTTCAGTAAATCGAGTAAGTTATGCCTTTTATTGTGCAATCTATTTAGGAAATATCACTTGGTCTCTTAACTGTATTTTAGCAATAACCTATGACTGTTTTTGAAAGGCATAACTATTCTCTTTTCATTCCTTTTGCGTTGAACCGCCACTGCTCACTAGTCTCTTGCATTTGTTACTTCCATCTACTATCTCAAGTTGCAAATGATAGTGAATAGTTCTCTTTCCGACCCCAGATGTAGATCTTATGCGTATTGTCATAAATCTTTATTATGGGATTGAAAGAACCAGAATTATACCCCTAGCTAGGCTATAGATTTTCTCCTAATTTAACGCAGATATTAAATGAAGACACCAAAAAAGAACGTCAATAAAGTCTATGTTCATATTATAGCTTTTGAAGCTCAGAGCAAGAATCAATATGAGTTGAAGCAGTAAATGTTGTTGTCAGTGGGTATATTGGTGTTATGGTTAGAGTTCTGTGCTACGCTTTTATGAAGCGTATGCTATTCATTTGATGAACTGCAACTCAAATTCTTTGTCGCAGTTATTGGAAGGAAAAGAGTGGAACTAATGGACAAGGAGTTGAGGTCATTGAAGACAGATTTGGAGGAAATTACAAAACGAATATCGGAGAAAAGGTACAAACTAGAATTTCCATGTTTCAAATTTCTGCCTTTTATTTTAGAAAACATGATGAACATACCTTTCTTCAAGTTCCTTTAAATTGCAATTTACAGTGATTAACATGTCATGTCTACAAATTTGAGCTTATCCAATTGTTGATGGAGTCTGTTAAGAGCCTAGGAATAATGTTGTCAATTTGTTGTGTTAGTTGAGCAGTGGTATTTTGGTAGCTTGACAACCTAGTGGAAGTTGTATATCTTGTCGCACAAACATGAAAGGTGGTATAACTAGGAAATATATGATCTTACCTGGATTATAAGATTAGTCAACTCTTTGTTATGGATGCTTCATAAAAGAATTTTCTTTACCATTGTTTTGACATTTTGGTCTCGGATCGAACTTTTTAATATTTCTAAAACACCCTTTGGTTTTGGTAGTTACTACAATAGATAAGTTCATGGAAACAAAGATTGTTTCCTTGGAAATATCCTGAAAACATTGTTAATAAGTTCATGCATTCATAAGAGAGCATGCTGCTGGCACGGTAAGCCAGTATAGAGCATGTTCTTTATTATTAATATGTAGGTTATGAAATAGTATGATTTGCCGTAAGCAGCAATCAGGGATGGTAGCTGAACTGTTTTCTTCATACAGGGAGAAGTTTGTTACGCTATGCAGTCATTTTCAGATGGACATCAGAAAAGGGGAAAATGAGGAGCTAAGATTGTTGTTGCTAGAGAAAGAAGTACTAGAAAGTGAAGAGTGTAATCTGAATTTGAAGATTAGTGCCCTACGAAATTCTACAAAGGAATATATTGAAGAACTCATCAATGAAATACAGAGTTCTAGTTCCGGTGATGTTACACCTCTCTCTCTCTCTCTCTCTCTCTCTCTCTCTCCCTCCCTCCCTCCCTCCCCAACCTGCTTCTTCGGAACTGTAAACTTCGTTTCCTCTCACTGTTACTATTATGCTTCCTGGACCTATATCTGAATTTATTTGGTTCTTTTGTTCATGTTAGAGATAGTTGTAAAATTAACAGTCCCATAAATTTTTGTTGATCTTACTTTTCATGCTAGAGGTGCTTGTAAAATCAAAACTGCTTTGATTTTTTGTTGATCTAGCCATCTGGGTTCTTTTTCCTCTATGGTCTTTAACTTTTCATATATTCTTGCTGCTTGAAATAGAAAGCTTTTTGTCTTTTTCTGTCTGTCAGAGTACCTATTCTGCAATTGACATTTTTAAGTCATCAGCTTAATATTATTTTCTAAGAGAACAAAAACCCAAAGTACCTATTCTGCAATTGACATTATTAAGTCATCAGTGTAAAATATTTTTCTAAGAGAACAAAAATCAAGAGATCACGACTTCAGTAGATATCTAGTAGGGATTTATTTAGTTTATTATGAAACCTTTGCAACTGTTAATAACATTTGGCTGTAATCTTTGTGTTTCATGTCAGAGGAAGTTATGTTATTTTCTATTTAGTCATCCCGTTATAGTTCTTATAGATATTATTTTTTTTCAGAAGTTCATGCTAGTTTGATTTCTAGTTGTGGACTATTGCTTCTGTTTCTATGAAAATGTTGCCTACTCTTTTGTTGCCTTTGTAGTCGACTCTTTCCAGGGTAGAAAAGAGTGATCAGCTGACCGAATGATGACCTTGCTAATTAAACCCTTTTCTTAACATCTGTCTTTCTTCACCTCCTGAAATATTAAAAGCTTCATGCCATTTTAGGGAGAATCATAGTTCTACACATAGACTACACCTGCAGTCTAGAATTCCTAGCCCAACTAGTGGACGTGTTTGCTAACGTATAAAGCTTGCTGTTGCTATTTGCTTACATATCTGATCCTGAGTTCTACCTTTCCTCCTCCCCCCCAACTTTGTTGAATGGTAAACTCGCGTCGTTTCTAATTTGTTCATCAAAAAACTAATGAGCTTTGTCTCTTGCCTAAACCTTATCATGATAACCGTACTCTTTCTAAAGTACTTTTCTTCGTATATATGCAGTGCTAGAAGTTGAGTTGCGATGTTGCGGTTCAGAGAATAATGTCCTTCAAAACGATATAGATGACCTGAAGACTTTGTTGCATTCCTTGATTCAAACTGAAGATTCACCTGCACAGATCTGACTGAAAATGTTTTGACTCATTGAAATTATTCCACAAATTCAGCATGCAAAGTTTTTTAATGTTATCTTTCTGCCATTGTTTTGGACAACTGATTGTATTTTACATCTCTGAATGCTTCCTGCTGAAATGGAAGGAGTGTAGATAACATGTTTCAGCCCACGGGTTTTGGTTTGGATGCACTCTCAACTAGGTGCCAATTTGATCGGCCATTTACTTTGTAAAGTTCTGTTGATTCTTTATAGTGGCAAGTACATAAAGTTTGCTCTTATATCCAATTAGAATATGGCAGCTATTATATGGGTCTCTATATTGCAATATTGTCCCAAGTTTCTAATTGCCACACAAGCAAAGACGTCGCATACTGCAACATATTACGTCTACTGTTTCGATACAAATGGCTCCTGAGCTGTTGTCCAGAGATCTATTTGCCTTGTGAACCAGGCGGACAGCCTGGCTAGATTGGTCTTTGCTCCGAGATCTTGGTTGATTTTCTCTGTTTTTTTCTGTTTTATTCTTTTGGGCTCAATTACTCAAAAAAAAAAAACCGGATAATTGGCGTTTAGTCACCTGGATAGGAAATATCTAGATGTAGGTTCAGATACATTTTCCTTTGGGCTTTTCCAGCTCTCACACATGGTTATGATTAGATGTATTTTTTTAATGTTCAAAATACCCGCCCCCACGGGGACGATCGGGGAAGCTCGGATCGGCGTCAGGGGAGCCTGGATCGGTGACGGGAAGCTCGGATCGGCGTCGGGGGAGCCCGGATCGATTGGGGGGGGGGGGGCAAGGGAGCCTGGATCGGTGGCGGGGAGCCCGAATTGGCGGCGGGGGAGCCCGGATCGGCGGCGGTACAGGGAGCACGATAACGGGGAAGACCAGGAAAGCCTGGATCAGGGACAGGGAGCACCGAGCAAGCCTAGATTGGCGACGGGGAGCACTGAGCAAGCCTGGATTGGCAACGGGGACGAGCGGGGAAGCATGGATCAATGACCTGGGAGCACCGAGGAAGCTTGGATCGGCGACGGGGAGCATAGGGGAAGCCTGGATCAGCGACGGAGAGCACAGGGGAAGCCTGGATTGGCGACGTAGGAACCCGGGATCGATGGCGACGATGACGACGACAGGGGCGCCGGGGATTGACGGCGACGGCGAGCCCGGGATCGGCGACCGTGGGGGTGGGTGGCGGGGGGAGGGGGGGTTAGATATAGGTATATAGTAGGGGCATTTTGGTCTTTTGGATAGAGGAAGGTAGTAAACGACTTAAGAAAGGTTAACATAGACTCTATGTCGTATCATATTTTTTTTCAGCCCCTATTAACCATTCTCCAAAAAAAAACTCTAAATGGTTGATCTCCAACTCATTTAGGAGTAAATCTTTCCATCTCATTATCATAATATATGTAAAACAAGAATTCTAGTGGCGTGCAAAATTATCAGCTTGGCTAAGAAGCAACTTCATAAGAGGCAAGAGGCCACAAGCGAAGACTCGGGTCGAACAGAGGATCAGTGTTCAGGTGATGCAAGCAGATGCCTTCGTTGATCTCGGGTCTAGCGTGTTGGCTGTTGGTGTAGTCGCTTGCGCGGCTTATGGGTCGCCGCAATGGGTAGTGGGATGGGCAATTGGGACAGTGCTTCAGGGAGAGACGACGGTGATCCTTTTTGCCTTGAAAGAGACATCGGTTAGAGGAGTTGTGTGTCTCGTTGCGGAGTCAGATTCATTAAATGTTGTCTAGGTGCTGAATGGTTCGAGGCCATAGCTTCGAGAATTGGAGGGAATAGCCAAAGAGATGTGGTCCGAGGCACTTAATTTTGAGTCTCTTTTATTCATTCACATTGCGAGATCTTGTAATGCTAGGGCCGATAGTGTTGCACATTTTGTCGTATGATGGATGCCTCTTTTATGTGGTCTACACTTGATGGTTTTGAGCTTATGAATAGGCTCCTATAAGTTGTAATTCTAGCCTTCGGGCTCGTCTCTCCAAAAAATAAAAAAATTACTCTCTTTTTGAGCCTTGCTAAATTTTCCTACACATCAATCTCTTGTCTAAAATACTATTCAAGTGCTGGTTTGTTTCATATTATTATAGGTAGCATAGCATTATTAATATGTGGATCTCACTTTATCCCATATTTGGTGTGATGTTAGGCATGAGATAAATAATTCCATTGGGACTCCATATCCCATGTATATGAGATAAAATAATCCCAGGGCAGGTGGGATATGTAATTTATGTGATAAGATCCATTGATTTTAAAAATAGAAAAGTTTAAATATTTCTTTAAATCTTATCTCAAATTATCTTTTGTCTTAACAAATATGATAAAAAAGTTTAACCACTCACGTCATTTCTTATAAAAATATTTCTGAAATATATTCTTTCAGGAGATTATATATACCACTACCCACCCACTGCTCTAACCACCTAATCGGGTCCCATCCACCCACTGCTCCCTAACCAACCACCAGGGCATCCACGTAGGATGCCATCTAAGACTCCACCTAGGACAAAGGATGACAACAAAGACAGATCCAGTAATTGTCACCGAATCTTATAAGGTAGATTATCATATCTCGTGAAATAAACATGACCAAATATGCTTCTAATCTAATTGGTGATGGGCTCGAGCCGTTCCAAGGCCGGGGCGGGCTGGGTGAGGTCCATCATAAGACTTTTTTTTTGTTATTAGATAAGCGAAAAGGCCAGATAACAAACTGAAAAGGAAAAAGAGAGTATACAGATCGGCCTTTTCGGACGAAAACTTGTGGCCACATACCGAACTCTCCGTTATCCGTCAACTCAAACGCGTTGCCCATATTAAAAAGCAGGCAACTACCCATGCGAATGCGAACCTCGTGAGGGGCGCGCGCGGCGGCCATAAATAAGACGGAGAACGGCAGCGGAGAGGACTCCGGAGAGCCGCCTTAGGGAGCTGGACTCTGCTCGGATACTCAATTAGCATATGGCTCGCGGCCTCGCGGGATCCGTCGTCCAGTACTCGGTGAGTGAGTACAATGTCGTTTTATGCTGGTGTACTACTTCCTCAGATGGATGTTGTCCTTATTGCGCGTCGCTTGGATTTTGGATTACAGCCACCTTGTGGATTTTGGACAGCTCGCAGCAATAGGCTGAAGAGTTCTTCTGGTATGTTTCGATTTCCGTTTGTGTTTCTTTGCAGATGAAATATTCGGGACTTGGATGAATGTAAATGCCTGTCTTAAGACCCTGCTATTTTGATGGGGTTCGAGTTAACCCCAATCATGAAAAGAACTTGTTAGATAGTCAAAGATTTTGCTGGACTGTTGGACGAATACTGCAGCCTCTCCATTTAGGTTTTGGAAGAGCTTTTTTCCCTAAACAAAGCAAGCGAGTTACTGTTGTATTTCGGAGCAAGACCTCTTTGGTGGGTTTTCTTTTGTTTTGCATATTGCATTTCAACATGAGGAATAATGAATGAGATAAGCTTGGTCCTTTTCGCAATTCATAATTTATTTATTCAAATCGATATAGAATATATTCTCTGTTATTTGAGATTTGACAGAAGAGTTCCATTACATAAAATTACTCTTTCAAATATAACCAAGAAACTTACCTTTCAAGTACAACTATGGAATAGTAATGCACTTGCTGACTGTTTAGGAATCACACCATCGGAAACAACATTTGCATGCTCGAGATTAATCATAATTACCTTTACAGATATCTTGAGGACATGTACAGCTTAAATGAGTTTGGTTTTGCTTGATACAACAAAATCTTTGTCAAGCCTCTACCAAAGTTTCGGCTTTCTGTAAAGATGTGGCTTGGCTTTGGAGCAGAATGTGCTAGGAGGGGTGATTAATGGGACAAAGGATTCATGAGGCTGGTGCTTGGCTTGAAAGATCCTTCATCAAGTACAGTTTAAATATTTGGTCTGGGGAGCACTGGTCAAGAGATGGGCTTGCCACTTAACATTGTAGCTAGTTAGGCAGCAAGAAAACCTAGGCTGTTATGTTTATTTGGAGGGGAACTTTCCCTCTTAAACCAATCGACTTTGAATGACTTTGGTCCCTCTGCCACCTACTAGCAATCTCTTATTAGTCTTCACTTATATTGGCTATCCCCTTCCTCCTTCTATAACTTTTTTTTTGGGACCAATCACCACTTGTCTTATCTTCGTTCCCCTCGTTCATCCTTTTGCTCCTTCAGTCTACTAATGTTACTACTCTCCCCCTCCTATGGTTATTTCTCACTAGCACCCATCCCCATACCCACCCCATAGCAGAGAACCTCCCCACTAGTTTTTGCTTCTCTCTTTGTTGATGCAGAATTGAGTCTGAGGGAGGAAGAGAGAAGAGAGGAAGTGAGAAAAGTAGAGGTAAAGAAGACAGAAAAAGGAAGAAGAGAGAAGAAGAGACATGGAAATCAATCACTCAGCAACCATCAACCCGATATTAATCGATCGCTAGTAGTACTGAGGCTTATCTGCCTATGTTAGTAACATAAGTACTTAGCACCTGCAGGTCCTTGGAGTTTTTGTGGATAAAAGCTTGTTTTGTATAACTTTTGCTGCAAGTACCCAACATTGAACTTGTCCTTTGGAAGTCTTGGAACTAAAAGGTTGTGTGGTGTAACTTTTGATGAAGTAGTTATGATGTGAGTCAAAGTTTAGCTATGGTGTTAGCACCAAGTATAATATTTTGCTCCTTTTCTTTTCCTCTGATTTATCTCGACATTTAAATAACGCCAGTGGGATGACCGTAACCAACACAAAGCGATTCATTTAGTTTGTTAGTGAGTCTTATTCCTTGGCAGGAATCTATACTGAAAACTGGAAATGCTTTCAACAAAGAGTTGCCAAGTCTCACCAGTCTCTGTATTACACGAGAACAAAGCAAGTTTTGCAAGCTGCTGTACTGCCCATTTCACCAACCTTGCTTGATAAAGGAGAAGAAAGAAAGCAGCTGTGTGAAAGATATGGCTTTACTCAAATTGGAGAACCTCTTCCAGATAATATCACAATGAAAGACGTGATGGATACCCTGCCTAAAGAGGTTATTGTTAGAATGTGACTTGCTCGATCAATGTTTCCTAACCTAAAATCTAGAGTATTTTTTTGTAGGTATTTGAAATTGATGATGTCAAATCTTGGAAATCGGTTCTGGTATCTGTTACTTCTTACGCGTTGGGCATTGTATTGATTTCAAAAGCTCCGTGGTATCTAATTCCTTTAGCCTGGGCATGGACTGGCACAGCAGCAACTGGGGTTGGCTTGCCTTACTCATTTTTCCCACCAAGTCTTTGACCTGTTATGTCATTTCTGGATCCGACTGGTTAAATGTTTTACCCATTCTTGATTAATGTTCTCCTTTTTAAGTTTTTTGTTATAGGTCATGATTGTGCTCACAGATCGTTCTCAAGGAATAAGTTGGTGGAGGATATAGTTGGAACTCTAGCCTTTTTGCCTCTGATATATCCCTATGAACCTTGGCGTTTTAAGCATGACAGACATCATGCCAAAACAAATATGTAAGCATATCGGTTTGCTGTTGTTTCAGTATTTTCTTCTAACAAATAATTTGTTGAGAAGCATATTGTCACCATAGGAGTACTCGTGAGGCAAATTTTTAGCGGATCATTTGCTATTCATCAAAAGCGATGTTTATTTTTCCTTTCCAATAATTCTATATATGTCCTTTACTTGATTGTAATTGTCAGCTCGTCACTTTTGTATAGAGTGAATCCAGTATATATGCTGTATTAAAGTTAGTGATTTCTGAATGCCTGTTTTTATTGGCATTTTGTAAAGATCTTTATTCTTCTGACCATTCAGGTTATCAGAAGATACAGCTTGGCACCCTGTTTGGAGAGAAGAGTTTGAATCCTCCCGTACTCTCAAGAAAGCAATTGTTTTGGGATATGGTCCATTAAGACCTTGGATGTCTATAGCTCACTGGTATTGTAAAACTGCCATCCTATCTTATACCTGTTAGGAGATCAGAAAATGTAAATATTGATCTGTGTATCCCTATATTCATCCCTCTCAATGCTTTCAGTTCTCAATTAGGTTGATGTGGCACTTCGACTTGAAGAAGTTCAGACCAAATGAAATTGGAAGGGTGAAGATAAGCTTGGCATGTGTATTTGCATTCATTGGAATCGGGTGGCCTTTGATTATATATAAGGCAGGGTTTATGGGATGGATCAATTTCTGGTTTATGCCATGGATGGTCTATCACTTTTGGGTAGTACTTCTAGGTTACTTCTTCCTTCCTTCTTTCCTTTAAACCGAAGAAAATCTACTTATGATGGCAATATAATTTGCATAATCCTCTTTAAAATCTGTGAGACTAGTTTTTGTCCAGTTGGCTGACTTACATATATGATATGTGAAATTAAAGATAGAAGGTCTATTTCTTTTTGTTCCTAGATGAGTACGTTCACGATGGTTCATCATACTGCTCCCCATATACCTTTCAAAACTTCAGAAGACTGGGATGCTGCTCAGGCTCAACTTGGAGGCACTGTGCATTGCAACTATCCACGTTGGTATACTTTCTTCAATAATGTGTATATCCATTGAGTTTAAGCATTTCATTTTATTCATGGTTTGTTGTTTCTTTATATTCAAGAAACAGGAATACCTAGGTATGGTGATTTTAGGTTTTTCAGCCTCAAGGAGGATTGTTGAAAAATTAGTATACTTTAGAAGCTTTCTTGAATCATAGGATTTGTAGGGCATTAAATATAGCAATTGGAAACTATATTTTTGAACATGAACTAGGAGATCAACTAACGAACACATGGAGATGTAGAGGTAAATAACTACTTCTTTTGATGTGAGATGTAGGTGAGAATTTAGTCTGAACAACCAATATCAAATACAGAGTTTTAGAAAATTCCACATTCCTTGCATCTTGACATCAGCTTTCTTTGTGTCCGAAGGATTCCATGACCTCCTGATTGGATACATATTCTTACGTCACCTTTCATGTCCCTCTTATTGTCGACATGTCACACCCCGCCCCAAGAAACACACATCCCGAGCACGGGATGCAAGGATTCCTGTTCTCAAGTGACACCTGTTCCTATTTACGCCATTCATTTATAGGGTTCAACATATATAAGACGACTGAAACTTTCTAAACATGGCTCAGACAATTGATGAACTTATTTGTTATGTGTACTGGGTGAACCAGCCGCTAATTAATTTACTTTCAAACATGCAAGATGGTTCATACACTTTTTATCTACCCAGAGGCTGTTCAATGTTGATCTAGACTCTAGAGCCACATCTTAATATCTAATGCTAGACACCTCTCGCCCCAAGCGAGGGGTTAATGGAGTTTAGCAGTCATATTAACTGTATGTTGCATTTGACTAGAGCATAATGGGAGAACTGTTCAGCTCAAAAATCAAACGGTCAAGGGGTTAGTTTTGCATATATGCTTGTGCCATCCATCCAGATATATTTGGGGAGCCCCAATTAACTCAAAAATTCTTTCTCCTCCACTCTTTAGAACCTAGGCTTTTGGACCTCCTGAGTTATCGGCTTATCCCATTATCCCTCTTTCCCTTTTCTTTCTTGTATGTGCTGTTTTGGCCTTCCTGGATAACCTTCATGACCTAGAGTTCTTAGGATTGAAAAGTTCTCCTCCATGCTCAGTGAGTCAGTGAGAAAACTGAATGTAGTATGATGGCTTGAACTTCTCGTGGCTCAACATCTTTAGATGTCCAGTTAGTTCGTAAACTCCTGACATACTTCTTCATTTTTTCTTTGATATTTTTGAAATGTATGAGCTCCAGAGTATTATCTCTGGCTATATTTAACCTCCTGTTTAACAAGACAAGGTAAGCGCAAGCTTGACCTCGAGCTTGAGCTTAAGTAAACATAACAAATGCCAATGGGATGTCTGTAAAATGTAGTTTTGAGCTATATATTACTCCATGTATTTATGGTTCATGAGTCTATTCAAGTTGAACTTTGGCTGCTCATGTATCTAAGGTGCAGCTGGTAATCCTCAAACACATGCTTCAGTTTGGCTTATTTGGTACATGACAAACATTAACTAGCTGCTCATGAGCGGCTGTTCTATTGGCAATTGTATTTGGCTCGTATTTCAGCATATTATGCTCCATGTCGTTGCACTCCGTAGTAACGAGTGTGCTCCTTTATTTAAGCAAGCATGAAGAAACCTATGTCATTGATTGCTGAACTACCTATCCACACTTTTGACAGGATAGAGATTCTTTGTCATGATATCAATGTTCACATACCACACCATATTTCCCCAAGGATTCCGAACTACAACCTCCGAGCAGCACACAAGTCGCTGCAAGAAAATTGGGGCAAGGTATGATCTGATGCATGACTTTATGGATGCAGGATTGTGTTTAGTGATGTGTTTTTCCGTCCATTTTAAACGGATGCTAACACTTCATTTTCATCTCTTTGGATTTTTGCAAACAGTATTTGAATGAAGCGAACTGGAATTGGCGTCTTATGAAGACAATTATGACCATGTGCCATATCTATAACAAGGAGAGGTATTATATTCCTTTTGATGACATCGCTCCAGGAGACTCGCAGCCCATTACCTTCCTTCAGAAGGTTATGCCCAACCACACATGATTTGGTATTGCTGGGAAGGCTCGATTCTTCAAAAATTTTCTCTCCAAATTGGCGATTCTCTCTTCTGAGTATTGCCTTTTGCAGCTGAAACCTTTTGTCCTTGTGGGGAAGGATTATACATTTAAATGCAAGATTACTTTCTTTTGGGTACATGTGAAGTGAAAGTCTGTGTTCTGCGAGTTGCTTGTATACACGTGTGTGCTCACGCATGCGTTTGTAATGTATGAAATTTGATGTATTTGTTAGCTATTGGCAACAAAAAGATCTAAAATGAAGGCACGGAAGCTCTAGATTGATGGAGCATAAAGAAGAATGTCAGCAAGTACATATGGGTTGTGTCAGAAATGGGACCTTGGATGCTCATTTCCCTCCACATTCCTTTCCAATCCACTGCTTAATGCTGCATGCGCTGGATTTCTATGATTTCAGATTCGACGTACATTTTCTGCGAGGAATCGAGAGGAGAGAATATAACTTAATAGGGTTAACTCTTCAGCTCATCAAGTCCTGAATCAACAAAAGGAGCCGCGAAATTAAAATGGAAGCAGTATATTAAGTGCTTCGATTCAAGCTATTAGTCTTATCATGAAAACGTCACTCGGAGAGAAGCAAATGGAAAGGAAACTTGCCACCTAGTTGGGCTGGGCTGGGGTACTGTAGTACGTTGCTCTTAACAGGCCCTTTTTAAAGTGATCCAGTAGTCCACCAACGCTACGTCGCTGCCGTTGTTACCATAGTCTAAAAATAATGGACGTAAAGAGACAGGTGTTGACGTCTTGCCGCGCCCACTCCGGCGGCTTCCGCATGGCCGCAACGTGTCACTCGAACAACCTATGTGTCACGCTGCGACGTCATCACCGTCACCGCTATTTGAACCTCGGAACCACCACGAGGTGATGAAGAACACATAGAACCACTATTACTGGTTTAGTTTGCTCTGATATCAGCTAGCTATGGCAACCGTGTTCGGAGTCCGCATTGCTCTTTTGAGTAGAATGACGTCCAAGGCAGCAGCACTACCCAGCCCAGCTTCAGCTTGTTCCCTCCCCATCCGCTCTCTCCCCTTCAAATCCCACCGGCTCTGCTTCCCGCCGGCGGCCAACAAGACCTCTCACTACTCCCAGGTACACGTAGCCACTCGATCGATTGAGTGTGTGTGTGTGTGTATATATATATATATATATATATATATATATATATATATAGATATGATCGCACTTGTCTTCTCTAATTATTAAGTATATACTAATTACATCAGGCGCACGATAAGGAAGAGCATCGAGGTAGAGACGAGGGAGATGTGACGGACAAGGCGAGAGAGCCGACGGAGAGGGCGAAGGAGACGGCGAAGGAAGGGGCGTACAAGGCGCAGGAGGCGTCGGAGAAGGCCAAGGAAGGGGTGGAGAAGGCCCGGGAGCACGCCGAGATGGCAAAGGACAGGAACAAGGAGTACTCCAGGTCCATGGCGGAGAAGGCCAAGGAGAAGATGGCCGAGGCGGGAGAGAAGACGTCGGAGACGACGGAGAGGGCGGAGGAGATGATGAAGGAAGGGATGGAGAAGGCCAAGGACAAGACGAATGAGACGGCTGAGGAGGGGATGGAGAAGAGCAAGGAGGGAGCCGGCAAGGTGGCCGAGACGGCCCAGCATCTCGGGGAGAAGGCGAAGCAGACGGTGGAGGATGCCTGGGGCGCCGCCAAGGAGACGACGCAGAAGATCAAGGAGACGGTGGCGGGGAAGATGGAGGAGAAGACGGATACTGATGTGGAGGATGTGGAAGATCCAGATGCAAGGAAGCGAGGTATGGAGAGAAATTAAGGATTATTAGGTGGTGTTGTTGATCATCCATCTAATTTGCTTAATTTGCAATAGATTTGAAGGAATAATAAGATAGTTGTAGTATGTGTCTTCTTGTTTCCTGGCTGAGGCTCCCGGGGTTTTTGCTTTTCTTCTTTTTGAAATGTAATGATCCATCCATACAAGGATGTATGCAGCAATCTCTTTTCTTCTTGTTCGCAACACTCTGATTTTATCACTTACGTGTAATTTGGTTTCACAAAGAAAGGGGGGGGGGGGGGGGAATGAAAGCCGGAACGGAGTTAAGATGTGAATGAAGAGTACTTTCACAAAGAAAGGGGGGGGGGGGGGGGGGGAATGAAAGCCGGAACGGAGTTAAGATGTGAATGAAGAGTACTTTCACAAAGAAAGGGGAGGGGGGGGGAATGAAAGCCGGAACGGAGTTAAGATGTGAATGAAGAGTACTGGAATGAGATCGACGCGTATGATTAGTTTCCACGAGGAATGGGAATAGAAATCATACTCGAAAGTGTTTGATATACAAAAATAAACGTAAGAATGGAATATAAATATGATATAAATAATTAAATTATTTTATAGGTAATTGGTGTTTACACCAATTTAATGAAACTTATTAACCTACCAGTACACCACCTTCATTTTATTTAAGGTGTTTACACCATTTCAAGACGGTTATGGTTAGTTATGATTTTTTTTATGACTAAAATATCTTTATTTCCACATCTTAATTACCGGATGCCTTCTTCCCTCTCCTGACGAACGTCGTTGGCTCTCACGATACAGAAGAACGCCGTCGGCTCGAGCTTCAAAAGACGGGATGGGATCTCCATGAATCAGTCCGGTGAGGGCAACGGGGGAGAGGAGGCGGATGAGGAGAAGCTTGAGCGGTCTCTTCTCTCCTTCCCAGGATCTCATGCCCTCCGCACGTTCCGGCGCATGACGAAGAGAGGAGTGGATCTAGGGGGTATGGATGCTGCTACGCATTTGGAGATTCAAGGGGGAGAGCTCGAGAGCTATGAAGGTTGAAGGACGTGGGGAGATGGTGATGTTGGGCACGACGGAGAGGGAGAAGAGGCCTAAGAGTAAGAGGTTAATGGAGAGAAGGTTACGGCGGTCGTCGACACTGGTGGAGGAGGGGTCATGGGTGGATGGGGAGTCCATCCACTTATTTAGATTGAGGTGATGGGCAGCGGAGACGGCGGATCTGGCAAAGTCAGTGATGGTGTGCTAGGAGGAAGAGGTTGCCGGATCTCCATCCATCTCGATCTCCTAAATCCCTATATCTGACCTCCTCATCTCCCCCATGACATCCCCAACGTATTCCCGGCGAGATCTGGTGGTCCTCCGCCGTCCTCAGTCTCAGCGATGCTGTATTCGGAGGTGTAAAGAATAGGAAAGAGAACAGAGAAAAGTGAAGTCAGGAGCTCTTCGTCTGTTAAGACCATTACAGGAGGGATAGTAGGGATATCAGGGAATGATTTTGGTGGCTGATCGATGAGAATGATGGCGGAGACGGGGGATCGAAGGAGAAAAAAAGTAAAGAGAAACAAAAAAAGATAAAAGATAAAATTGGAACGAGCCCCAGCATAGGACGACCACGACCCTTTGGAGACAGCCCACTAGTCGCGGCGAGATAGCCTCCTGAACAACTTTTTTTTCTAAAAATATTATATATATATATATATAAACTTTATAAGGCACGGTGTATCCTATCATAGGGTTGAGTTTATATCTTTGTATTTATAACTCGGATAATCTAACAGTTGATAGGGATAGAAGAGTTATTGGGGGGGAAAGAGATATACATATAAAGAGAGGGGTTGGTTATAAACCGTGTCAGGGTGGCCCAAGAGGCCCACTGGTGCTATATAAGTACACTAGGTGGGGCCCTATGCCACCTGGCATGGATAACCACCAGCTCTATACTCCTCTCTCTCTCATAATCACCCGCTAACCACTACCCTCCATTACTCCCTTTTACGTGACTTCATCTCGATCGTCTGATATATCCGGGCTTAACTTGGATCAGGCATCCATATCCGTCTGATAGGATGCATTGGATCTTATATAATAGACTAGATGCCCCCCATGCCACCAGGTGACACGGGTAACCACACCACCCCCACTACTCCTCTTTCTCTCTCTCTCTCCTAGCCACCTGCTAATCACCACCCCCCATTACTCTTTTCCACATGGTTCCATCTTGATCGTCTGATATATCAAGACATAACTTGAATCAACATACCCAGGAATTTAGGTAGAATAGATATGAATACGAATACTTCAAAGATATGACAGGAGTTTTGGTCTATATATCCATCCAAATCAAAAAATTGACGGATAGGGTATAAGAATAAGATATACCTATCTCAAAAGTATCATGTGCATATCCATATTGGATTCGGGGGGCAACCGATGCACCCCGCATCGGACGCCCAACCGATGCATCAGGATTCCCCCCTGACTTCAGCACCCACCCTCTCATCCTCCCCCTCCCCGACTCCGACCACAACCACATCTGCCATGTCCCACCCACCGCCTCCTTCTCCGGCGAGGTCACTGAACGCCCTCTCTTCCACCATTACATCCGGCCAGCAGTGCTAGAGGAAGCTTCGGGAGGACCTTAAGATTCAATCCCTAGGGCCTGATGAGGATCTCCGGCGACAGGGCTGCGGATCTGGAAGGGGGACGCGCAAAGTTGTTTGAGGAAGATGATCAGTGACTTGGGTCGGCGGAGCAGGGTCAACAGCGTCAGGAAAATGATCCTCGGACCTCGTGGACAGCGTCGGGTAGCAGGGAAGGGCGTGGGCGGTCAGTGGTCGTGACCTAGGCTGGCGTCGAGAACGGGGTGGTGTGTCGGAGAGGAAGGGAGGGTGTGGTCGAAAACCGATGAGGAGCTTGGATAGGCGGAGGTGGTTGGTCGGCGAGATAGGAGATGACGGCGGGGTTGAGGTGGCATGAGGGAGGAAGCTTGGGAGGAGGCGGTGTTGGGCTTGCAGGGTGGTCTTGGGGTCGCAGAGGGAGGCCGGAGGCGGTGTTCGGCGGCGGTGAGCTCGAGGCCGCGATGAGAGTCCGACGCGGAGCTCGGAAAGTCCTCTCTCTCTCTCTCTCTCTCTCTCTCTCTCTCTCTCTCTCTCTCTCTCCCTCTCCCTCCCTCCCTCCCGTCGCCGGTCATTTAGGATCCCTCATCTCTCTCTCTCTCTCTCTCTCTCTCTCTCTCTCTCTCTCTCTCTCTCTCTCTCTCCCGTTGCCGGTCATTTAGGAAGCTTGGGAGGAGGCATTGCTAGGCTTGCGAGGTCGGGGAGGCGGAGGAGGAGAGGGTGGGCGGAGCGAGTGGAGATGAGGAAGGGTTGGAGGAGGAGGATGTTGGATGGGGTGAAGAGGACGGTGAGGGAGAGGCGGCCGGAGAGGGAGAGGTGTAGGTGGAGGAGGACTTGGGGGCGTAGGGAGAGGGAATCCCGATGCACACATGATCCAACGGTTGGGCGTCCGATGGAAATAATCACGTCCGACGGAAAGCAAGCTAAGCACCAATTAATCTCGATCTGTCAATTTTATTAAGGACGGTGATCAACAACTCTATTATATATGCAATGTGACATCCAGTCGAACATACTAGTGTCCACCTTATGTGCTACATGTTTCCTAACTAACATGGTTAGGCACCCAGCCCAAGGAACATGAACAGAGAGAACCACTGCTTCTATATATACATCATCGGAAAGCATTAACAAATGCCAACAGCGACTCCACATCTCTTTTCTCTGATGGGTACTTGATGGGCTGAGATCTGTGCTTAGGGAAGAAAAGGATTGTGGGGAAGCTGCCTAGCTGTAGCTCTTCTTGAGCAAATAGTTTCTCGTCTCCATCAGCCTGGAATTTCCCCACCTTCACACCTGAGCCAGCGAGCTTCTCAGCTAATTCCATATAGGAAGCTTCCATCCCCTGCAAAACAATGGGTTGAACATCACAATCACTATAGAGCTAGCTTCACAACGGTGGTTTTGAATATCATGACCGAAAGTTTCTTACCTGACAGAAAGGGCACCAGGGAGCGTAGAGAACCACCAGCCAGGGGTCCATCCGGTTCTCCAGTCTCAACAAGTTGTCAATTCCAGGCCTGGTAAGGCTAACAATGGCCTGGGTCTCAAAGAGGTCAGGCAAGCTGTTTACTGTGCCTGAAGTGGTCACCTCATTACCATCATTGCCTATGCTTTGCACTTCATCTCGCCTTATGTTGACCTCATGGAGTCCACACTCCTTAGCCTTGGCATCCTCCCACCACCACCTGCCTTCCCTCTCATGCTGCCCTGGCAAGACTGGCCTTGTGCATGGTTCACAACCAATGGACACATACCCCTGCTTCGCAACTAAATAACTTCATTCATAGAAAGATGACAGGTGATAACTTCCTTGTGCAACAACCAACGTACCTGGGAGTGTAGTGAGTTCACAGGAACATTCATGGCCGTGAGAAAATTCCAAATGTCCCTCCCATCAACGTTGGCAACTGGATTCCACTTTACCAAGCTGCCGACTCCTCCATCCATTCCTTCGAAAGAAGGATCAACCTGCGTTGCAGGCACAGACGAGATAAAAAATTGCTGCCATTAGAATCATTTATAATTGAGGTCAATGGATTCAATTCCTTCAGCAGCCTATGCCTCTAAAGACCAAAACATGCAAGTATGCAACTTAATTACAAGAAACAAATGCCAAAAGGTTCATAGAACTGGCCGGTGTTCTCAGAACATCAAACCAATAAGCATATCTCCCATCAATGATGCTTAACTAGTTTTTGTGTACCTGAACAACAGGGATGCTCGCTCTGGTGCCAGGTGACTGATCCTTTCTTTGTCCGGTGATCCAAGCTCTAAAACCTTTAAGAGCCCTCTTAAGCGGTCTCACTTTCCTCACCCTGCAGCATTCTTGATGCCCATCCTCGTAAAACGAGAATAGCCCCTTGTTTCTCACCAAGGCCTGCACTTCAACAGCCTCGGGAAACATGTATTCGATGCGGATGCCATAGTGTTTCTCTATAACATCAAAGAACCTGTATGACTCAGGGTTCAACCTTCCCGTGTCAAGGCTGAAGACCCTAAAGCCCCGGCCTGTCAACCGAGCATATTCTATCAAAGAAACATCCTCTGCTCCACTGCAAAATTAAGAACTCATAGCTAATCAAAAAAAAAAAAAAACCTCATAAATCAGTCTGCAACTTTTTAGTTGTGCAATTTGTGAATCATTGGAAATAAAAGTATAGGTACCAAAAGCATCACCAAATGACAAACGCAAGTAAAGCCAACTACTAAATATTTCAGAGTTCAACCAGTAATCAATTTTCCCGAATTCCTAAAGCAATAAAGCTGAATTTTTTAATCCCTAAATCTATACCAAGGGAAGAGATTTCGATGACGCAAAGAGATGAAACCTGAAAGCAATGACGATATCATCCCCAAACTCCCGGAGAGCCCTATCCATAATCTCCAAGGGAGAGGCGCCCTCGAGCTCAATCGCCAGCTTCTCGTAATCCAAAGCCAATCCATCCTCTCTCCTCTCCTCAACGACAGGGCTGACCGCCCCCGAGTCGTTCCTCCTCGGCGGCTCAGCTGCGTGGACGGCCTTAATCGCCCATCGCTTCCGGCTGGCAGTCGACTGGATGATCGACGGCTCTTGCAGCTTCACGAAGCCAATCTGTGCACCTATAGAACACGATAATTAATCCCTATCAAATCATAGCATTCACGGAAACCTTGTCAAGATTTAGCTATGAAGTGCTGTACCTTTGAGCTCACGAGTGATGAGGGATCTGGAGGAAATCGACCCAGAGGCGACTCCGGCGGCGGCGGCGGCGGCGGAAGTGGCCATGTATATATTCCCGAGTTCGAAAGGAGATCTTGCTTGGTCGATTCGTATGCGAAGTGGATGGGTTATATATATAGGAAAAATATTGATTTGTGAGCTAACATCCAACGGCTTCGCCGTTGCTGATCCAGACTTCCTCGGTAGTCCCCCTCGCCGATCCAGGCTTCCCTGACCGTCCCAGTTCTCCGATCCGGGCTTCCTCGGCCGTCCACGTCGCCGATCCAGGCTTCCCCAGCGGTCCACGTCGCCATCGCCAAGCCCCTCCCCAAGCCTCGTCGCGACCTCCGATTGGATGTCCTCCTGCGACAACCTCCTTATGTTTTTTTTTTTACAAGTAAATTATGTCTCCCACTTATTAATTTTTTGCAATTGACAATTAAATTTTCAAAAATATTTCTTAATTTATTTGACTAATTTTTGACTCAAGTTATTTTCCACAAATCTACAATTGTAAAAAAGTGGAAAATAACTTGTACAAGTTAGGAAAGTAACTTGTACAATTGCAAAAAAAATGAAAAGTAACTTGTACATTTGTAACTTGTACATATGAAAAGTAACTTGTACATTTAAAAAAAAGTGGAAAGTAAATTATACAATACCCAAAAAGTGAAAAATAACTTGTACATATGAAAAGTAACTTGTACACATGGAAAATAACTTGTACAATTGTAACTTGTATACATGGAAAGTAACTTGTACAATTGCAAAATAGTTGAAAGTAACTTGTACATTGAAAGTAACTTGTACATGGAAAGTAACTTGTATAAATATAACTTGTACACATGGAAAGTAACTTGCACATTTGCAAAATAGTTGGAAGTAACTTGTACACATGGAAAGTAACTTGTACAATTGCAAAAAAATGGAAAGTAACTTAACATGATTTCTAATAGAAAGTAACTTAACATGATTTCCAATGGAAAGTAACTTAACATGATTTTCATAATTGTTACAAGTTATTAAAAAGTAACTTGTACAATTGTAAAAATAGTGGAAAGTAACTTGTACAATTGCAAAAATAGTGGAAAGCAACTTGTATTACTTTCCATTGGTTTAATCTGGAAAGTAACTTACTTTCCATTGGTTTAATCTGGAAAGTAACTTGCTTTCCATTGGGTAGTTACTTTTCATATTTTTTTATAGTTACTTTCCATTGGGAATACGAACAGTCATTAGGAATATGAACAGTCACTGAGAAGTCTCCCTATGTTGGGGAATCTTGGAAGGGCATTTTAGTACAAAAAAAGGTGTTATGGCCTAAATGTCTTAAGGAAAAGGTATCCGATATTTTGGACAAATATTCCCTTCTCATAACCCTAAATGCCAATTATCTCTTATTTTTCCACTAATAAAATCACTATAAGGGTTGGATGTTAGCCACATAGGCACATGGCATGTACCATAATCAAAGTCCAAATATATAACTGGAGTAACATATGGCAGGATTGCCTTCTGCTAAGTGGATGCTTAGTCCTACCTGGACCCTACGTGGAGGGGGAGGTGGTTAATGGGGAGGAGGGGGAAATTAGTGGAATTTTTTGCCAAATAGGACCCCTGATATTCACCTTTTGCACTTTATGACCCCCTCCCATGTTTTTTTACATAATAGGACCCCATACACGTAAGGAACACGCGTATAAACTAATACACGTATAATTCTTGATTATACACATATCATGGGTACGTGTATAATTATTGTTTATACGCGTATTAGTTTATACACGTGTTCCTTACGTGTATGGGGTCCTCTTATGCAAAAAAACATGAAAGGGGGTCCTAAAGTGTAAAAGGTGAATAACAGGGGTCCTATTTAGCAACAAATCCGAAGTTAGTGGGTAGTTAAAGGGAAAGTTAATCGAGGAGTTAGTGGGTGGTTAATGGAGATATTAATGGGCGAACTTAGTGGATGGTTACCCTCCCAAGTGACAGGGGGCCCACTAGTCTATTATATAAGATCAACTGAGTTGTCCCTGATTTGTCTACGTGGATAATCAAGTTATTATTTAATTCAATTTAAAAATCAAATTAGAGGGTTCAGTTAGCCACATATTTAGAGGAATGGTAGTTATTAAAACCGTCAATTTGAAAACCGCATGTTTGAAAATATAGAGGAAGTAGTTATTAGATAGTTCAATTAGCCACGTTTCAGCTAGCCACATATTAAATCCGTCTGTTTAAAAAATTAAAAAAATAATATTTCATATTAGAAGAAGGAGTAGTTATTAAAACCGTCTGACTTAAAAAAAAAGGAGCAATATACTAGTTTGAATATAAGTGGCACTTTCTCTTGTTTTTAACATTTCAGAGTCATTTTGGATGTTATTTGCATGACATGATCAAATTATCTTCTCTGATGTGCAACTCCTCATTTGTTATGTAACTTAATTCATTTATTATGTAATTTTATTTATTTGCTATGTAACTGAATCTGTTGATCAGAAACATGGCATCTTCTTCAAAGATTACTCGCAATATAAGTAAAAAATTGAAAAATGTCAAATTGATAGAATTCCCCATGGAATTAGATTCACTGTTGAAAGGACAGTATCAGTCGATCAAGAAGATCAGACACTAAATCTTCTATCAAAAGATGATATCCAAAATTATATGGATAAAAACAACTATATTCATATTGGATTAATTCAAGTGGCTTACAAACCACTTACACTCCCAGGATTAAATGCTTCTATTTTATCATGTTTAAGGGATGCTAGATGTTTAAAATAGACACAATCCCTAATGGGAGTAATGGAGACCAATTTAAGTCGTGGTCCCGTATACTTCAATGTATATCCAAATTTAAGCCTGTCAGTGACAGATCCCCACATATTATAAGAGGTGAGTCTTAATATAAAGCCACATGGTTATGAATTTCTATCACAATCCGAAACGATAGCAATTATATATCGTATTCATTATAAAGTCCTGAGTACTCTACCCTCTAAAGTTAGGCATCACATTGCACCAGGAAAAACCTTATTAATTGATAACAATTTATTATCACCCCAAATTGCAACTAATCGACAGATTAGATGGGGTGAGGTAAATTTCCCTAAAAATTGGATACGGTAAAATACAGTCCATCTAAAGCCAATAATAAATGATGATATTGATCAAATATCACAAACGGTTGATGGTGAAGTAACCATCTCATTTAACCCAAATAGGGTGTTAAAATTAGCAGATATTGTTACATGTTCTAAGAGATCATATTCGTTTAGAATTGATCCCTCTTGAATAAAAAATTCTCCTTCAATACAGGCAGTTGAAATATCAGATACTGTCATTCCTCATCCAATTTATGAAAAGAAGAGTAATCAATCTTCTACTTCATCAGAAAGAAGCTTCAATATTAATGGATTTTAGTTCAAGAAGTTATATAAGGCAATTCCTTAATAAGGAATTTCTATGCAGTTATAATGAATTATTTCGAATTTGGTATTTCTCAAATTTTGGGAATGAACATCAATCAATCAAAAATGAATATTATGGGACCCTTAAGTCTGAAGGTCAATTGAGATTTTTTGTACCTTGTTTTTTTGGAATATTATATCCAAAAACAATAACAGAGAATCAGAGTACTAGAAGAATCTAGAAAATGGAAAACTAGTACTAGAAAAATGATTATTTCATTATATCCTCCTACTGAGCCCCCAAGGCTATCAGGAGTATCTTCTTCCAATTTAAAAGCAACAGCCTATTTTAAATTGGTTGATAATATAGAGGATATAACTCTGAAAGAGCTAAATAAGCTTTTTAAACAGAATAATTATTCTAATTTATATTTGCAAGTTGTTGGTCAACAATTAACTCGAATAGAACAAATTGATGAAAAAATTGTAAATAAATTAGAAAATATTGTACCAAATATTTCATCATTAAAAGACAAATATGTAAAAATTACAGATCATGTTTCAATAAAACCTAATCCAAAAATATCTGGATTCAAAGTAAAAAATATTACTTTAGAAGTAATAGATGCTTTGAGTACGCAACTAAAGAATGCTAAGTTGCAAATTCTGAAAGGAGAACCTTCCATAATACAAACGGATAATTCCGATGAAGAACAAACATCAGAAAATGAATCTGATACTAAATCTTTAAATCAAATAATGGAAACTGAAATGCAGTTTCAGAATATTCAAAAAATTAAAAAAAGGTCTCGAAATGTTGAAAGGTTTTATTACAAAAGACCAACTCCAATGGATGTCTTGTTTGAAGAAAATGATGCTTATCTTCAATCAAACTATAATGGAGCAAATATTTATGAATGGAATATTGATGGTTGCACAGATCATCAGATTTTTGACAGAGTACATCGAATGATGATATGTGCTACTGTTTGTCACCAAAATGGCAATACATATAATAGTAATGCTTCAATAATTACTTGCGGTTTTACTGAAAGTCTTAAAAGTTGGTGGGATAATTATCTCTTATAAGAACAAAAAAGTGAAATACTCACTTCAGTAAAATTAAAAAATAATCAACAAAAAGAAGATGCAGTCTATACACTAGTTTTGACAATTGTCGAGCATTTTACTTGTAGTATTTCTGACCAGGGTAAGAGAATAAGGACATTATTATAAAATTTGTGTTGACCATTTCTCACTCATTTTAGATGATACAAAGATACATTCAGTAGAGTAATACAATTATCGGATGCTAATAGTATCCATTGGAAATCCAAATTTATAGATTGATTGCCAAATCTTTTTGCAGAAAGAGTTACAAATTATTTAAAGGAAGATAGGTGATGCCCTAGGAGAGAGCTATGGGTTTGCTTTTATAGAGGAGGAAGGCTGATGCCTTCATATTCTATAATTGAACTAACCATTCAATTATTTTACTATGCAACACTATGTTGCATTATGCTATACTATGCTACACAATTCTGCACTCCGCAACACTATTACAATTTTTACTTTTTATTCCAATTTGGAATCTTCCGTTGACAATTTCGCATTTATTGTCGCGTGGGCTCCACCACTTCGTCTGCTTGATATTTTGCAGTCGTTTAAGTGGTATTGATGATTAGTCCCTCTCTATGACTTCTAGCTACTGGAACTCGAATTTGTAGCCGATTCCTTGCTGGGAATAATTGGTTTATGAAGTAGATTTTTTCAGAATTCTCCAAGCTCCTCGTCATTAGGATCCCGTGCATCTTGCACGCTGCTGCTAGAGGTTCTATCAGATACCTCAAAAGTATAAGCTATTTGCATTTTTGCCTAATTTCCACTTTTGAAGCTTGAGGATTTTTCCTCTGCAACATTCTTTTTACTTTGACAAAGGGATTCTCTGTTTGTACCACCTGAGAAATATTTTGATCAAGGACTTCTTGATTCTTCTGGATGATTTCCTTGATTTCTTCAACCTTTTGATTCACATCAATTTTTTCCCACCATTTAATGTAGAGTTTTCTTTTAAAACAAGGAAGATAAGAATTATCATATCCTGTCTCCACAGTGAATTTCCAGATCCAGGGAATTTCTGTTTCTATAAAAAAGTATAACTGGCATAATCCTTCCATCATTTCTTCTTCACTCATATAGTGAATGATAGGGTGCGATTTGACCCATTGATTGTATAATTTTGCAATCGGCTATGACAAGATTGCCAGATCAGCTCTAAAGTTGGACCACCAATCGTAAAACCAAGCGGGTAATTTAATTTTCAGAATTTTGAGACATAATTTAAAAAACCAAGTATGCTTTAACTTTGGATTATCAAAGCAAAATACTTGATAAAAAGCATGCTGGTAGTCCCAGTAATTGAAAGTGTCAGTTTCTCTGCCAATCTTTATTTGAATAGCTTTGTGGGTACTCAGATCCCAATCTTTTGGAGATAGTACACTTTTAATTGTGCACTTGTTATAAGCTGGTGTTTGTTTAACATCATCATTGGGATGTCTATGCTCAAAAAGTACTTCTTTTTGAGCGAATAGAGCTTGCATCTAGCCTCTTGACCTATTAGCCTCAACTTGATAAAAATTATTATGCAAATATTTCTGCCTCAATTTTTTAGCATCATCCATTGATAATATATCCTCTCAATAAATATAGAGAATTATCAACTTCATAAGTAACTTCTGAAGCAATTTTGGTAAATAGTAGTGGCTCTTATTTCACCATTGCCACATAATCAACTCCTGAGGCATTGCCTCCATCATTTACCCTGGTGGTAAGCTCATGAAGAATTTCTTCATGTTCTGAGATTAAATTTCTCAAATTGTTTTCATGGGAAATATTTTTCCCTTTACTGCCTTTGTTTCAACGAATTATAGATCTCCATGTTTCACCCTGAACATTGCCTCTACCTCTGCCACCTCTCCCCCCAAAATTATGGGAAGAAGTGTAAGGAGAATTTTCACGTTTCATTTTGACCCTGTAAAAATTCACGGGTAAGAAAATCAGGTAAACAACTATTTTCACCTTTAATGTATTCAATTGAGAAGTCAAAGACTGATAATTCAGCTTGCCATCTTGCAAAAATTTGTTTGGAGGTTAAATTTTTTACATCCTTTTCTATAACATTTTTAGCAGAGCTATAATCAATTTTGAGAATAAAATGTTGATTCAAGATATCATCTTGAAATTTATATAAACATTTAGGAATGACAAGTAAATTGCTATCGTTCGGGGATTGATTGTTTCTCTAGAACCTTAGTCTTAGTGGCTATTTGGAGGTAACCTAATGTCTGCTGGTCAACGCCAATGTAGCTGTGCCCACAGTTGGCAGGGTAATGTCCCGGACTGTGGTGGAGAGCGAGTTGTGCCCACGGTTGGCAGAGTAATCCCCCGGACCGTGGTGGAGAGCGATGGGTCGATTGCGAGCTTGGGCTTAGGTTGTGTCTTCCCTTGAGTTAAGACTTAGGCGTCATATTACTTGCTTATTTATGTTGGTTCTTAGTTAGTTTCTTGTGTGTCGTTAGTTAGTCTCCTACTGGGCTTTTTGCTCACCCCTACCTGGACTGCGTTCGCAGATCCACTTTCTTTTACAGGTTCACCAGGTGATGACGCTCGAGCATAAGGTCTTTGGAGGATTCAATATTGATTTCATTTATCCACTTCCATTTAATTCATTAGAAGATTGTATTGATGGAAACTATTGGGAATAATGGGTGATTTGATTCATGTATTCGGATTATGAAGTTTGTAATTAATCGTTGGAGTTTTTGTACTTGGATTTAATTGATTATATGTAGGAATGAACATAGTGAATTTGGAATGGCTTTAGTTATGATGGTTGAGAACAGGTTGATTAGATTGTATTAGTATAGAGCAGGGTTTTCCTCGCGTCCCGTGGTCGGGATTAGTATATCCCGGGGCGGGGCGTGACAAGTTAATAATAGAAAGAATTTCTTTCTTTATAGTAGAATAATTCATATGAGTAGAATTCTATTTTCTAGAAGTAAATCTAACCAAGACTTCTTTATTAGAGCCTAGATTTAGTTGCTTAAGAATTCCACCATAACCAATATCACTCGCATCGGTCTCAATAATTTTCTTCTAATTAGGATTTGATAAATGAACACGAGGTAAATTCCTGACTTTAGACTTAATTAATCTAGCAGCACGAGTGTGCTCATCAATCCAAGGAGAATGATTCTTTTTTAATCTATTGTATAAAATAGACACATCTTTTGCCAAATCATGAAAATAATCAGCTACATAATTTAGAGCTCCTAAAAATCTTTGTAATTGAGTAGTGTCAATTATAATATCAGAAAACTTTAAAGCAAATTCTATACTTCTATCTATAGGGACAATCGTGCCTTGACTAATATTATGACCAAGAAATCTAATTTCAGTTTGAAATAATTTTATTTTTGGAGCCGAAATAACTAATCCATTCTTTATTGCAAGATTTCTAAATATCTCTAAATGATTGCAATGCTGATCTAAATTATTTGAGGAAATCGATATGTCATCTATATATGACAACGAAAAATTAGAATAATGATTAAAATTATCATTCATAATATTCTGAAATTCTGATGGGACATTTTTTAACCCAAATGACATTACATTCCATTCAAAATGACCAAATGGAATGGTAAATGCCGTTTTATAATGATCTTTGTCGTGAATCTGTATTTGCAAGTATCCTGATTTGAGATCAAATTTAGAGAACATTTTAGCTTTATAAATGTGATTTAAAAGATCCCTTTTATTTCGAATCAAAAATCTGATCCATTTAAGCACCTTATTGAGAGGCTTATAATTAATCATTAAATGAGGAACTCCTCATTCTCTCTCAGCAACATTATTCACATAAAATGTTGTACGACTCTATGGGCAATATGATTTTCGAATCAATTTCTTCTCCAATAGAGAGTGATAAGACTTGAAAAGTGCACAAAACGCCCTTGTAATTTGGCTTTGTTGGTCTCCGAGCAATGCTTCACTGACTACTTTTATCCCATTTCAGGTATAACTGACCCTGCTACGAGTTAGATCAACTTTGGAGCTAAAACAAGCGTATTCTGGCAATTTTGGCAAGTCGGATTGATCCTCCTCTCCTGGAGCGATCGATCCTATTCAACCAGCACATGGACGAAGAACAAGCATAAGGATCGATCGAACTCGACTAGACGGATCGATCCTCCACGGGACGTAGCGTAATATCAATCGAACGATCGATCGGACTCAACTAGTCGGATCGATCCGTCACGGGGCGTTACCAGCAATTGAAGATAGTAGGATCGATCCCACTCCTTGGACGGATCGATCCGACTCGGCCAGAATCGAAAATCAACGGCTCAGATCTAATCTGTGGGAGGATGTTTCCTGGGCTATAAGTAGTCAATGTTTAGGGATTTTTGGGTGGCTTTTTCCAGACGTTTTTGGGGAGAGTTTTTCTATCTTTTTTGACACTTTTTTTCGACGATTCTTTGGAGGAGATCCATGGCGGGAGGAGATCATCAACTTCCACCGATGGATCGACCCCTGAAGATAAGTAGCTAAAACCCTAACCATGAGATTCTTATGATGTAACTAGGGTTTTTACTAGTAATTTCTTAGATCTAGGGCTTGTATACACGATTGTTTGACTTATATGGGTTGATTTCTATTTTCTTTACATCTTGGTGTTGATTTATTGCTGGATGTATGGATTGTTCTTGTTTGCACTTGATTCTAGAGTTTGTGTATGCTAGGGCTTGGATTGGATCCATCCAAATAAGAGGATCATGCTAGTCCCATGATATCTCGGATGAAATCTTCTTCGTGATTAGGAATTGTATAGTGCTAGTCCCACTACGTTCCATCCCTAATCCTTCATACATCCTATTTTTGTAGATTCGTCCATCGAGATGCTAACCCATCTCGATCTCACACCTAAATCCATATTTGTTCTGCTACTTGCGATGAATTCATCCTAATAAGAGGGTTCATTAGCAGTGAACATAACTAATCAATCGGTCACTGACATTTAGATAATTGTTCTTGCCAACAAGGAATCCTAAACAGAACTTGCTGAATGATAAGGAGAACTAGCCATTCATTTATCAACTTTTAGGAAGTCATTCATCGTGTTTGCATGCCCTGATCTTAGGATGACTTGGTAGAACCTTAGTTATTGATTAAGAATCATATGGTCCTTTATCTCATATTCATAAATCCTTTAGTATTAGTTTAATTTTAACCTGCAATCTTTTCTCAACTCATTAGTCGAAAATTTACTAAGTGTTCGATCTCAATCACTTAAATCCATGTGGACTCGACTCGGATTCTCCACTATCTACTATTTCTTAGTAGTTAAAGTAGAGCACCGAAATTTATTGTAATTTTAGTTAGACTTGTTAAGACACGACACTTTTCAAGTGTTATCAAAATTTTGGCGCCGTTCCCGGGGATTATACGGTGTTTTGAGTTGTTACTTAGTGTGGTTTCTTGTTTAATTAGTTGTTATCCGTCATTTATTATATAAAAGAACAAAAATAGTTTCAATACTAATATTTCCATATCTTTTTGTGATCAGTAGGTGAAGAACGACGCGGCATCCTTCCGAGCGGTGAAGGAGCAATCATCAACAAACACATCATCGAGAGTGCACTGTTTGTATTTCTAAACCTTGGTTGATCTTTATGATGTGTGAATGAGTGATGATAAGGACCCAGATCTTTCTCTCACGTTGAAAGAATTTTTTGCTTCTTGTTCTACATCAGAGAGGCAATTTATTTTTTTACATAAATCAAGATATTCTTGATTCATTTGACAAGGTCGAGCTCTTGTCCGAATATTTTTCTCTTCAAAATTCTCTTCATAAGGAAGAGTAACAATATGTTGTTTCATATCCAAGAAAGCATTTGTGATAGTACCACAAACTGTAGATTGAAATATCTTTTCAATCTGATCTATTAAAGTTTTTATTTCTGGTTTTACCAGCTGTTCTTTAATTCAAACAAAAGAAATTTCTTCTTTCAAAAAACTTATTTGTTTTTCTTTCAAAATAATTTCTTTCACCTCATTCAAGATTTTTGTATGAGGTTCAGAGATAAAATCAAACTTAATTGATCTTTCATGATATGTAGCATTAATACCTAAAGAGTCTATTGTTCTTATTGGCATAATATTATGCAAAAATGGTGTTCCCAGTATTATATGTTGAGATAAATTTTTTAATAACGCAAATTGTGTTGGGATGCAAGTATTATTGCTTGCACAAATATATGTTTTTGAAAGTTTATAATTAACTTCCATCTTATTTCCATTAGCACCACTTAATTGTTGGGTAGTTTTTTCAAAATACTGAGAGGGTACTATTACTTCTTGAATGCAATTTAAATCATCACCACTATCAATTACTGCAATCAAGTTGGGTATAACCACTTGATCTGATATTATCAAAGTCACCTCAATGTATCATTTTCGTGAGGTAATTTGTTGTGAAATTTGCAACAAATCATTTGGTTGTTCTGAAGACGATCATGATCCATGTATTGGTTCAGGAATCGATTCTTCAGAACCTCCAAGCATACAGAGAATGAATCTATTTTATTCTCTTATGCTTTTAATTTTTTTTAGTTATTAACCTCTAGATTTAATTCAGCTAAAGACAATGTCGTTACTGTTTTTTCCAGTCGTCTTTTTAAGACTTCTGGCAACCTATAAGTATTATCAATTTTAGGAGATTTTCCTTTCTTTTCTCCTTGTATGCATAAGTTTATTAATTTAGACTTTACTTCAGAAGACATATTTTCTTCTGAGAGTAATTTTGTAAATAACTCTTTCTTTACAGAAATCATATTGATTGATAATCCATTCATTTCGACTTTGATTTCCAATAATCAGGATTATCTTGTATAGTACAAATATTATTAGTACATTGACAAGAATTTTCTTCATCACTTAGTGGCTCTGAAGAAGAAGTGTCATTTACTTCTTCCGACTCAGAATTAATTAAAATTCTATATAAGGATTTTCTTAATCTTTCATTTTCAATCTCATTGATTTTTTTCTTAATATAGCATCTATTTGCATAATGTCTAATTTTTCCACATTTAAAGCATTTTGCTTTAGATTTATCCTCTTTTAGGATTTTCTCGCTTATTTCGAGAATCATATTTCTTAGGAAAATACTTCTTCCTTTTCTTTTTATAAGGAGTAGATTCCCTTTTTATTCTCTTTCCTTTGTCAAGCCTATTAGTCTCATTGAAAGCAAATTGTTGACAAAATTCGCCTAATTGTTTCTTCTCGATAAGTCTATAAAACTTCAACTGATTTTTGAGCTTTATGTCATTGCATAAACTCAACCCTTCATGTATTCATGCATTTATTAATTCACCAAAAGTGAAAGTAGAATAAGGAATCAAGCCATTATTTTGTTCCTTCATATAATCACTGACTCATACTGCAAGGAGATTTGATAATTCATCTATAAATTTGGAGTAGTGATCTATGTTTAGAGGGGAGTAGTGATCTATATAGATTCAATCATGTAGTTTAATATTTGTAGAAGTCTTTTATATATTTTCTTTCTCTTTTATTTACTCTCTTTATATGATGATATGATCGAAGTCGTGTGATCCTTAATCTATCTTAGATCTCTGGTGTATTCTATGGATTGTCACCCAAGTCGCGTTGAGCACCGTTGAGTCGAGGATGGCGTTGGGTAAGTCTCGTAAAAATTCGTTGATAGACGAGCAGAAGAAATCAGAGTTTAAGATAGATTTAAGTAGATGTAAAACATTGACTGATCTTGCATCACAATAAAGAAGGTAAGTAAAGATAGAAAGGAATATATAATTTTTTTCTTCTTTTTATATTAATTTAAGATGATTGAATCTACATATTTCACTACTCCCCCCTAAACATGGCTCTGATACCAATTATTACATGATCATAGAAATTATGAAATTAAGAAAAAAAAGAAGATATTAGTTAGAATATAAAATCTAAAGGACTATCACTCAATGCTAATGATTTATCGAAAGATCAAAAGATATAATTAAACGATCAACGTTCCAACCTTTAGATATCAATTCCAAAAAATATCTTTAACTTAATAACAAAATTTAAATACTTATAGAGTAAAAATACTTACAATGTTAGATGCCTATGTATTACTAAAGGATCCAAAGATTCTTCATTCATACAAAGTAGTATATTACAAGAGTAGTAAGAGAGATGAAATATTACACTGGAAGAAAGCAGAAGAGAAGAAATACTGAAGGAAGATAAGCGATGCCCTGGGAGAGAGCCCTAGTTTGCTTTTATAGAGGAGGAGGGCTGATGCCTTCGTCTTCTATAATTGAGCTAACCACACAATTATTATGTGCAGCTCCTCATTTGTTATGTAACTTAATTCATTTATTATGTAATTTTATTTATTTGTTGTGCAAATATTTATGTTATTAAAAATATTATGAATAGTATTACTTTATTTACTTATTACGTAATTATTTATGTTGTTAATCACATTATGAATGAATTCACCTAAGACATGAATGAAGTTGCATAACAACTAAGAATAAAGTTGCATAACAACTGAGAAAATTTTTGTCACGTTACTAATATATAACTAACAGTGATCATGTTGCAAAAGACTGCCACCAATTCCTTATATAACTGCCTCATAAGAGGAGGCTGTTATGGGTTCATTGAATCTGGACGTTTCGGAAGCAGCAAAAGCGCATGCATCACAGATGACTCATTGATGGTGTGTACTCTGCCAACCTCTTTCTTTGGCGGTTCTTTATTTTAATTACCTTTTTCGTCCCTTAACTTTCATAAAAGTAACGTTTAAGTCCCTAATTTTTTATAAGTTCCATTGAATCTGTATGTAGGTACCTAATTGAAACTTATAAAAGATTAGAGACTTAAACGTTATTTTTGTGAAAGTTAAGGGACGAAAAAGGTAATTTTCCCTTCAAAGAAACAAGTTAGAAAAATAGATAATCACGTGTTGTCACGTGACGCAGCTTGCATGTTTTGTCGTGAGTCAGAAAGAGAAGTGGTCGTGAAATTAGGGATTCTTTCCTGATTAGAACATGTTATAGTGTCATCAAATATAGGAAAAATAAATAAATTGGTAATATGTTGCCACATGAATTAATCTTCAGAACCAAATTGAAATTGCGAAATTATTCAGTCACTCAGGACATTTGATCGTGCTAATGAACGGTTAGAAGGTTATCAGATCTTTCAAGATGGAATAAGGATTACATTAGAACTAGAACAAGATTGGACTAGCTTTGTTTGGGTCGCTTAAAGATCAAATTCTTTCTTTGGCACCTATTTCATGGAAAAATCATCACCTTGGAGGAGCTTTGGAGATGGGGAACTTTCTCTGATCCTTACTGTCGAAAATGTGGCAACCAACCGGAGTCCATACCTCACATCTTCTTCTCCTATGATTTCTCTGCGGAGGTTTGGGGTTGAGTTTTTGGCAGTAGATCCCGCCCATCCTCGGTTGAAAGTTGTTGGCGTATCATGTTTGCGTCTAGGCGATCCTATTCAGCTGAATACAAAACTCTGGTGGGATATACCCTATGGTGGCTATGGAAGGAGAGAAACGCAGTCCTCTTCTACGACCAGCGCCTACGAGCATGCAACCTTGCTCGCCTTGTCCTTAGACAAGAAAGGGAGTTCTCCCATTCTTTCTCTCCGTGTTCTACTCCTGCCATCTCGATTGATGCATCTTTCGTGCTCCGAGCTGATGCTTCAGTCCGTAGAGGAATCACAGCCTTGGTGCTGCTTTATGATTTTTATCTGATTCAGTGGTGATAGCCTCATGGCAAGGCTGTCGTGCTGTGCAGACCGTCGTCGAGGCTGAGCTTTGGGCCATATATGCAGGGCTCAAGCATGCTACTCAAAGGGGAATTCGGTGCCTAACAATCGAATATGATTCACTGATGGGAGTGGGTTTTATCACAGGGAAGTTAGCCTGACCCCATGAGCTAGCTGACCTCTGCTTTCAATTTGGAGATTGGGTGCGGCACTCTCCAGTGCTATCTTTGTACACATCCCCCGGGAGTTTAATTCCGTGGCGGATGCCTCGCTGCCATTGCATGGGCAAGCTTGTCGGAGCTAGCCCTGAGTTGTTGTAACAGCCTTTCGGCTTAACTTAGGAAAAAGAAGAAGATGAAACATGTGTGAACCTAAAAAGTGAGTGGCATTTTGGCTTGGATGAGTTGTGTTCGGACCACATGACCATTTGGATGAAACCGGTCAAACCGATTTATAATCCAACATGGATTGGTCTGCCAAACCCCCGGCCCCCGGTTCGGTTTTGCTGACGTTATCCTCTCCTCTCCTCTCAAATCCTTCCCTCCCCTCGTCGAAGGATAGGACTCGTCTCCCAGAGACTTCGATGGAGGCCACTCTCGAGCGGGTCTTTCTCGTGGGCACGCCTCTCAGGGCTTCGCCTTCCATTGGCCGAGGTATGGTGGTATATCGACTTCTTTCTGGTCTTTTTTCCGCGTCTTTGCATTTATTTCTATGTGGTAAATGAGTAGTGATTGAAGGAGATGGGATCACTATTAGGGCGAATCGGTTTGCAAAGTCTGGATAATCCCAGCATTCTGGTTGTCTTCACCTTCATGTGAAGAGACTTCATTCCTTCTTATGAGATAAATGCTTCGTTCGTTAAAAAAAAGCCATATGATGATTTGAGGATACTCACTTGAAAATGGTTCAATTTCTTCTGTGATTCTCTCTACTGCTGCCAGAATAGCCAAAATATCTTTCTTTTATGGGATTGAAAGTGTTTGACTGGCATCCGCCGAGCACATACAATGCTATAGTTAAAATCATCCTCGGTATTTCTGATGTGAGTTGTTCATGAGAAGTAAGATTGAGATGAAAATAACTATTCTTAACTTGATGTATTGGTGGTGAAGCAAGTGAAGATTAAAGATTATTAGATCTCAATCATGAGGATCTGGGAAATTAAAGAAGAGGGGGTTCATTATTCATACTACATAAAGATCAGCCAGTCTCTCTCTTCCTTGCTTTTCGCTCTGTTTAACGTGAGACTAGTAAAGTAAGTTGGTAGATGGTGGGATAGGCGGAAGGTTTTTCGCTCTATTTGTTGGCTTTTTCTATATTTCAGTGATCTCTTTAAGCTCAGAAGGTTTAAAGAAAGAATCTTTAATCTTCTGGCCAGCTCATCAACAAGCTCACTAGAAGGTTTCAAATTTTCATCTTTTACCTCCTTGGGACCAAGGTTAATCTCAGGATCTAGGTTTAGGAATGACCAAAGGATTAAAGTTTTCCGTTACTTGTTCTAACACAGCTAGGTTTTTCAAGCCTAAAGTTCTGACTGCCTTTCTTTGGGCTAGATCCTTGCAACATGTTTGCAACATGTTTTCAATCCTCTTAGTTTGCTCACTTAGGGTCTGGAGAAATAAATTTGGATAATTACTTTGTTCAATGAGATTGTTTATATGTTTCACCTTAGGGATATCAGAAGGTCAAAATATTTCTTTAACGGAACATCCCTATCTTCTTTACCTTTTCCAATTTTTACGGCTTTAGAAGGAGGGTGGACAGACTCAACCTTCTTATCTTTCAAGGTCTTCCGAGTTTTGGTAACTCGTTTCAAGGTCTCAACATTTTCAGATTTGTTTACAAGATTTTTTAGGTAATAAATTTTATACCAATGGAAGAAATAAATATGTCCGTGTTTTTGCTTTATATGCAAGAACCATTGTTCTATAAGGCTATACGTTCATTTGGGGGGAAAGTCGAAAAAACCAATATCTTCTTTCTTTATTTTTAGAAGTATAGAAATCCTTTTTGAGAAGATCCTTATCAATCAGGAATCTTTGTTTGGTATAGATATGAGAAGACCTATGAGAAGAGCTAGAATCTAAGGATTCTTTGATTGTTTTAGAAGCAGAAAAAAGACAAGCCATGATGGCCCTTTTTAAGTCTTCAGACATAAAGAAAGAGGACAGAAAGATTCGCTAAGAAGTTAAAGATGGCGCAAAACCACGTAGAAGTAAAAGATAATGATAAAGATTTAAGACAACAAGTTACAGGTCAATGATTTACGGCACAAACCCTACAACACTCACTTGGCTAAAACGGGGCCTTCCTCCTACACAGCTTCGGTTCCAAACTGAAGAAAATCTTCATATTACCTTCTAACTAAGCCAGAGAATGACTAACACCTTCTAACTCAACTGAGCATCTATCCTATCTCCTACCCCCACTGAAAACTTGGTCAAGACGTGGCTTTGGCTGGTGATTAAAGCTCAAGTCAAGTTTGGGATTTGGATTGTTGTTGAGATACTTTCCATCATCAGATCTTTCCTTCTTTTAAGGTGCTTCCTAGGTGGTTATCTTGTTACACATGTTGTGATTGAGCAAAATGAAGTGCCATAAAGGTAATCTTGTAAATCTTACAATTATGAGGTAACATTAAAAGCTCCTAGAATTCTTGGTTGGAACTTAATGTTCTATATTTATTGAACTTTTGTTTTTCTTGTAACGTGCTTTTATGTTGTACATTATTGACTACATGAGCTCAAAACTGATCACTTGTGATATTTAATTTGTGTTAGGGAATTTGCATGTTCAGAAGGACATTCTAATCATATCAAGAAAACTATCAGGTTTGGAGGAAGCCATGAGAATTAGAAGGTATACAACAAGAAATGTTGGTCGGATAAACTTTTGATCTTTATTTAATGCAATTTTCCATGTTGTGAGTGGAAATATAACTCAGAGTTCATTTTATTGCTGTTTTATGTGACATGCTTTTAATACGGTAAATGATGAAGATTACCTTAGGATAAAGCTTTGGCATCACTATCCATTAATGCAGCTCATCATATGAAGAATTGTGTCTAGAGATAAATGATGAAGATTACCTTAGATTGATGAGAGCTGGGATAGATTTAGCTAACCAGTCTTCATGTCTGTTTTGACTCTATCAAGGAAAGTAGATATGTGGCTCAAGTTTTTGGAAGACATTTATGCATTTTTGTTCAATCTAGTCAAGAAATTGATCCAATCAATTACAGTTCTTGTTTTTAATTTTCTGAAATCAATTAGGTTGTCTTAATTGTTTAATTCGTATGGTTCAGTTTGCATGAACATTTATTTGGTATCTATCCCGCTAAGACCATTTTTGCTTCCACTTTTTAGTCCCAAAAGTTGGCAACGTGTTTTCATTTAATAATTATGGCTTGGAGTCTTATATTTCCTTAACATAAAGTTTCCTATTAAATTTTTATTGATAGTTATATTTGAAGGTCAAGGGATCTTCAAACTCCTGCAAAAGTAAGGAAAAGGCCACCATTAAGGCGTGGAAAGGTGTCAGGACGGCTTCTCGTGCCAGAGCACATTCCTAAACCTCCTTATGTTGGCTCAGACCTTTTGCCGGAACTTTCAAGTGAATATCAAATGCATGATGAAGAGGGCATTGCTCGCATGAGAGCTGCCTGTGAGCTTGCTGCACGTGTTTTGGACTTCGCAGGAACTTTAGTCAGGGTAATTATTGAGTCTGCTTTCTCTAGAGTTAGTTACCTGTTAAACATTTTATTGTATCATGGTCGTGTGAAGAGGTTATATGTAAAAGTTGGGAAGCTATTTTGTTTGTTTTCAAAATAGCTTATTTATGATCATGGATAAAGGTCTCTGAATAAAATATTTTCTTGTCATGCAAAATTTTGTTAATTAATCTTTTGTTAGAATTTTTTTGTTTTCATTTTCATGTGCACTCCTGCTATATTAGTGAATTGTAAAAGTTGAAAGAAGATTTTGCTTTCTTTGTTCCTAATAATATGGTAGCTTTTAGGTTTCTTGTTCATTTTGTCATTATGAAGCAGGCCCTTTTTAAAGTATCATGTTCATAGCTATTACTCTATGTTTGTCTTTCGTATTCAAAGTATTCTGGTCTATTAGAACATGATAACAATCAATATCTAAACGTCCGCCTACGAGCAACAAAAGAAAGTGATGGAACTTTTAAGAAGGATCCAGATGTTTTCACCGTTTGTTAATCTTTTGATAACAGTTAAGCTTTTGATATTGGAATCAATTAGGTTGCGAAACTGCTAATGACAAAGCACTTCTAAATTAATCATCTGTAGACTAAGAATCATTTTAGCTTATTGCAAGAGAAGAGATATTGTCCCCATTTGTCTTGCCACACAGAAGAATCTACTAGTTAGTGAGTCTCACAATCCTTTCTTCATATAAGGACATATACATGGCCACATAGAGGCTTACTTTATTCTCGTAAAAGCAAAGAGCATAGAGATTTTTAGAAAATAGTCTGTTCGGTGGGGCTGGGCACTGACATAGGCAGCTAGTTCCATTGCTATCTCCAATGGTTGCTACAACATATTCTTTTTCACTATGGTATAGTTTGTTTACTTGCTGTTGGTACGAGCAAGGATTGTCGTACCAGTCAAAACGTCCGGTCCGACGTTAGGCCCGAAACCGGGTCGGCCCCATTACTTTGAAAAGAGTGGTGCCGGCCGAAACTTTGAGTTTCGATCGGTAGGCCGGCATTTACCCGCTGAAACTTATAAGTTTCAACCGACATTTACCAGTCTACCAGTTTATGCCTTTAATTGATGGGATGAGGTGTGTCGTTGCTTTTCAAACGGCACGGTATTGTGCTGGTGAAATGGAAATCCTTGGGCAGAGGGATACAACCCTAGTTTGAGCTGAAACCACCAAAACCATCCAAAGGTTTCAGTTTAAAAGTCTTGTTTAAAAATCGTGTTCAAAACATAATGACTATTGGCCGTGTGTATTCATGGAAAGCTGGTGCCTAAATGAATGAGTTTCTGAACTTTATCCTACTTTCTTTCATTTATTTCAGCTCTTTTAAGTTTTGACTTGATCTTGCAGCTTAAACAGGCAAATTACGCACGATGTGGGAGATGCTTTTGTTTTAATTGGCGCTTTGCATCTTCACATAATAAAAACGATGCAGATATCTGGAACATAATTTTGTAGGTGGAATTCTTGAGTTAAAGGCATGCGTATTTCAGCTTATATTTGCATAAGAGGTGCAAATCATTTTACTTATTCTGGTGACCTAGACTGTAAAATTTTCTGTTAATTTTTGTCGCTGATGGTGGAAGTGTTTCAATAGAAACTTTTTTAACTCTTGGTATATGAAGTTTTGTCGCTTGTTAGTTGCAATAATGTCTATTATGTCATTAACACCTTGTAAGACTGTCTTGTATCAGCCATCTATAACAACAAACGAAATTGATAAAGCAGTGCATAATATGATTATTGATGCGGGTGCATATCCTTCTCCGCTTGGATATGGTGGATTTCCCAAAAGTGTCTGCACATCAGTTAATGAGTGCATGTGTCATGGGATACCTGACTCCCGGCAGTTGCAGGTATTGGAAGATGAAATTTTCCATTGAAAACTTAATACCAATTTTTCTGATCGAATATCTGTCATCACATTCTTCACTCTTATGCAGGATGGAGACATAATAAACATTGACGTGACTGTCTATCTGAATGTATCCTTCTTACCTTCAATTTTTTGTTTTGTTTTATTTCTGGACATTTCACTGAAGAATCTTCCTTGATATCTCATAATCTCAATTCCATTCTCTCTCATTTCATTTGTTTTTTTCTAGCTACATGTTCCTCTAAAAATGCCGCAGACCTTCAGACTTAACAACTTGCAATAATAGATGGATACTTTGATTGTAAAAGTGATTTTTGTTTCATCTTCTTAAGATTCCCAGTATTTGTTTTTTGACTACTTTAAACTTAAGAGTAAGTTGGCTAATTCATTGAGATGGTTGGAAGTAAGAACTTATTTCAGTGTCCTCTGCCTCTGTGTTAACATCAATCAGCTTTGTGATGAAAATAGAAGGCAGTTCTTTGGTGCATATTGTTGATGCTTAAGCCATTTGTTTTCAATAAGATGTTTGAGCTATGAGCATCAGTCCTTTGTAGTAGTATAAACTGTTTTGCTCTGATTAGCTCTGTTTTCTATAACCTGATCGAAATTTTTCTAGAATTTTAGAGAGCAGTAACCTGGTCTAAATTTTTCTAGAATTTTGGAGAGCAGTACATATTTATGCTTTTATTCTCAATATAGAAGCTATTTAGTTAACAATGATGCCTTTTTTCTCTTGTAGTACAAAGAATTCATGTGAAAGAACTTTGGGAAAACAATTTATAGAGAATACTGAACAGAAGCTGTGCTTCTACAGAACTATTTTACATTTGTTAGCTGACATTAGTGAAAGAGAAAAGAAGCTGAATGAAATAATGGACAAATTTTATCCTATCAGTTGTTCACGTGGCAAAACCTTTCTAGACCAAGATAAATTTGCCTTCTATACACACACACATACACAACCCCCCTTTTGTAGCTTCCAATGGCTCAGTTTGAGGACAATTTGGGTTATTGGTAATTTACAAGTGGGTTCTAGCAAGTTTAACAATTGTGAAAAGCGTGAAAGAAAGAAATGAATAGATAACCTCATTGAAATCGTGCTAGAGTTATTAGATGGACTGCATCATTTCTTTCTAGAACTTAAGCTCTGTAACTGTTAAGGTAACTATTTGCACAGCCATTCTGTGTTCATTGTATATTGTGTTGTCCTATTGGAGTCATGCTTAAGTGCCATAAGAAACCAAGTTTTTCCATTTGACTGACTGATGCCTGATCCAAGATAATTGCCTATGATTTGTGTTCCAGGGATACCATGGAGACACCTCAAAAACGTTTTTATGTGGAAATGTTGATGAACCGACAAAGCGCCTTGTAAAGGTAAGGTTTGCAGTGTTAAAGGAGGCTGATAGGTGCAATCTAGTATGGGCATAAACTCTCCACTACGAAACTATCATATTGTATGAGTTTGTGGGATGTCTTGAGGCTTGGAGGTAGAGAGAGAGATTGAGAGCTTGGAGAGAGCTGTTGAGAGATCTTGTAGTTTCTTCTCTTTTTTTGATTTTTGATTGATCTCTGTCACTCGTCGACAAAAGCAAATGTTGAACTACGTAAACTCTGTGTCCACTTAGGTGTGGTTGCTTGCTTTCCCCCTCTTCTTCATCGCCTTTCTTTTTCTGATTCTTGATTTTCGGTTTCAACTTCTTGATTGGTTCGATCTCATTGCGAATCTTGGGGCCCGTTTGGATTGAGGATAGGATAAGTTTGCATAGTGGATAAAGTAAAAGTTATGCAAGCATTAAAAGTAGTTATGTAAGATTGTGGATAAAGTGTTTGGATGCATAAATGGGGTTTATGCTTACTTATCCTCAATCCAAACGGGCCTTTAGAGTTTTGGAGTGCCTCAGTACAGCATAGTCATGTTCCATGTGGGCAGGTGAGAGACCACATGTTAAAAGTTTCAGACATTGGTAGATTGGCAATTGATATTTGTTGGTTTCGCATGTGCATGAAGGGATTCTTCTCTTATTCGGAGAATTGAGATGACAAGTATTAGCAGATGCTGCTCTCCTAGATTGTCACAAGGCAAAGCCAAAAAAATTCTCTATGCCAAAAAAATTCTCTATGAAGTTTTTTTTTTCATGGCAAACCCATGCTGTAGAGGGGAATTTGGCTCTTGTTCCTTCTATTCCAGACAAAATGACAGTGTTTTGAAGATACAATGATGAGCTTTAGAGGGATGGTTTGAAACCTAATTTTAGAACCATGTGGAGATGATGCAAAACTACATTGAGAAATTTGGTTGGGATACGTTATGGTTTTTGGGAACAGCTAGCAAGCATATGCTATCTACCATGTAGAGTCCACAACAAGCTCAAAACCATTAAATGAAAGCTTGGGATCAAGCTGCTTTAAAAGTTTACAACTTGAGTCACACCTGCATCTTCTTTTCCTATAAACTAAATTTGAGTACATACCAATGAAATTGGAAATACGTAAATGATTATTAATAGGATTGATCTTTCTTTTTATGTTTAGGTAACTGAAGAATGCTTGGAGAGGGCCATATCTATCTGCAAAGATGGTGCTATGTTTAAGAAAATTGGGAAGAGAATAAGGTATGCTCTCTTATGATAACAGAATACTGTAATGTGGTGCAGATGCTATCTTAGATGCTTGAGTGGTAACAGGAGATTAGTACAGAGAACTAAGAAGGGGAAACAATAATAAGCGCTTTTCTTAAGTGGCATGTTAGGTACTCACTCATAATATCAGCTTAAAGTGATAATATTCATTAAAAATACATAAGTGATAGTCTCATCAGCTAAATTCTCAATCATCCTCACCAGTGCATCTGTATTTCATTTCATCTTAGACCACTTGGATCTTGATAGTTCAAGCAGGAATAAATTCCTAACTACATACTTGACATGCTCAAGACTTTGAACATTACAAAGTGATTTATTCTCTTATACGTAGTTTGAATAGAAAAACGTAATTGATGCTTAAAAATTACCGATTACTATGGGTAATTCATAATTGTATTAAGAATTGCAGGAATTGGTGGGAATTTGTATTATTCCTACTTCCTACGTATTAGTGAGCCTAGATTTGCTTTAAGAAGATCCACCTTTATATTTTTCATAGTCCTAGAGAAAGATAATTTATTTAGTCTCATACATTGTAATATATGTTATAGGGTTCAGAGTTCTCCTGTCTTGTTTCAAAATGAAGAGAATTTTAAATGCACACTAAAGATTGTTTCTCTGAACAGATCAATTGCAACGTTATATAAGCACTATTTTGTTTTCCTTTGGAGATATAGGAGTTACATATGATGTATGTGGTTGTTTTGTTTGTAATCCTATCATTTGATTTCTGCTGAAAGTGATTTATAACAAATAATTACGCATTTGTACTTGAGCTTGTGATTTTTGTTTTAGTGAGCATGCTGAAAGATTTGGGTATGGTATAGTGGAGCGGTTTGTTGGACATGGTGTTGGGACTGTGTTTCACTCTGAACCCATTATATTGCACCATCGTGAGTAATATCACTTACAGGATTTCCTTTTCTTTGTAAATATAAACCTCCACTTGAATTGTACTATATAAGTTGTACTATATAAGAAGAGTCTTTAATATATGTTCAAGTGATTGTTTCAAGATGCATGCATTGTCCTATTTATTTCATCATTCAATGACACGTAGTCCCAGGCTTAGCAAGTTGAATTATTGTTTGTAGACATCATTGCATCCATGGATTGCCGTCCCGGTGGCATGCGCCATGCCGGCAGCCTGCTGGCACGGTACGTGCCGCCGCCCCCGTGCCATTGTTGTTTTTCTTCCTTCTCCTTCTCCTTCTACTCCTATTTCTTCTTTCTTCTTCTCGGCACGGTACGGGGGGGTTTTTTGTGCCGGCAACCCACCGGTACGGTACGTGCCGGGCGGCACGCACAGTGCCAGACCGGCACGGCAATCCATGATTGCATCCCATCTCGTCAATTGTTCTTTCACTTCTCTGTTAGTAGATTGGTTCATGTTCTTGTTGAAATAATTTGGGAAAATGTATTAATCGTAACTATCAACCTAGCTATCTTTGCTAAATTTCTCTGTTTAGTGCTTATCATCCCTTTTAAGAATGTTATGTCAAGCTACTTGCTATCTTTATCATCGTGTTAGAATAGATGGAACTTGCAAGCACAGGAGTCTTTTATATGTTGCATTACTGTAGTGGGGCAACTAATTCTGGTGACATGCACTTTTCATTGTGATCGAGTTAAATGCTGATGCATCCATCACCATGATGTTTATAAAACTTCTTGCTTGTAACATTATTCTCCAAGCCCATGACAGTAGAAGGCGACAGCAATATTGAAAGTGACCAATCAAATGAGAATCATGGTATTAAATTAGATTCAATATCATCAGATCTGCATGTGCTGAACTTCATGAACCAAGACTCTGTTCTATCAATCATTGTTGCACTGCGGCCACCGCCTGCCTGTTCTCCTATTAAAGAGCCCAATTATGGAGAAGGAAGGAGAAAGGGCCAGTATTCTAACATTTCAAAATAGTCTAGATTGACTTAAACTTTTTGAATAAGCATATGTCAGTATTAATCCATTGCATCCATCACATAAGGACCAGACTTTTACCTATTTGCTTGGAGAAGTTATATATGAGACGAATGCTTGGTACAGATAAACATGCAAAATTAGGAGCAAGTTTTTGCTAAGTCTGGGAATGTGAAGCTTATGACATCTTTTGAAGAAATGAGACATTACTAGGTATGGATGAGGTAGATGAAGCAACAATAGTCTGTGGTCTCACAGAAAAGTTCAAAAAAAATTCTAACTTTGGATATGCACAATCTTCCTTTTGTAACATTAGATTGTTGCTTTACTTTTTCCTTATGATTATGTGCTTCCAATTTGTTTTATCTCTGCTGACATGATTATTTATGTTTTTTTTATTGGGATTATTATCATTTTGCTGCAGGTAATGATAAATCAGGGTGCATGGTTGAAGGTCAAACTTTTACCATTGGTACGTAATATTATGTTGGCACAACAATTCTTAAATAGTTTAAGCTTTTACCAGTCATACTGTGAAGCTTATATTTCTTGCTACTGAAAAAGTATTTTTAAAGATTTAAAGATCATGTTTGTTCATTTGAAGTTTAGTCATACTCATGCGCAACAATTCCTATTCGTGCATTGCTGTGATAAGTAATATAGAGGATCCCTGTGACTAATACCTTTCCAGATTCTGCATTTGGCTTACTTAGAAAAAGAAAAAGAAAAACATATATTATCCTGGTGATTAAGCCCTAGTTTTATACTAATGGAGGACAGTGAAAAATCAAGCACTGCTTCTCTGAATCTGCTCCGTGCAGTGAGATAACCTTAACCTGCAATGAAAAGTTTTGGTTGCTGTTATGATGATCCTATTTCACAAGCATTCATTACCAATAGTTCTTGGTATTTTCTTCTTTAAACATAAGCTGCCATCAAATCTACTATACAAACATACAATGGTTGTGTAGCAAGTTATTCCCCACATTTCAAGCAAGTTTAAGTTACATTCTTATTTCTGTTGACCTAACCAAGATGCAACTCTGCAGAGCCCATACTCACAATGGGAAGTATCGAGTGTGTCACGTGGGACGATGGCTGGACTTCTCTTACAGAAGATGGGAGTTATGCTGCACAGTTTGAGCACACAATCTTGATTACCAGGATGGGCGCGGAGATTCTAACTAAATACTGATGTCAATGGGTCAACCATATTCAACAAATTGACAAAGTTGTGCATGCGTCTCTTTCTAACATTATTTCTTCTAGTATGAAATCAATGTATGTAAGCTCCTCCTCTAAGGGGCTGTTTGGCAGAAGACGGATCCGAGCGAATCCGCTGTATCCCGGCGAATCCGGGAATGAGCGGATTCGCTCCCACCTCATCCGACCGTTTGGTAAACGGTCGGATTCCAAAAACACGGAATCCGCCCACTGGCGGATTCCGTGAATGGCGTCCGCTCGTTCCGAGCGGACGCCATTCCGAGCGGATACCCACGGGTACCATCCCGCGGGTACCGCTCGGTATAAAGCCAAACAGCCCCTAAATGACAGCCGTTTTGTACCCAAGAAGCATCCAAGAAAATGTCAAAGGTATAGTAATGGGAAATGTGCTCATGGAAAAGGTTCATTGATCACTTGTGCATTTCATACGAGCATATGAGCTTCCAGTTGCATGTGGTTCTTGACTTTGTATGATCCAAATTCACGTGGTCGAACAAGGGGGGGCGCGCACAAGAGTTAGAATGCGTAGATAGAGCACTCTGTAAAAGGAGCTGGAAAGAGTAGTTCCTTCATATCTTATTAGCATAGCTGGGTTTATCTTGCGGTATTCAATTTTCTTGAGGTTGGCCTGCATCCAGGTGTTTTGTTTCCCACTCATAGCAGCACACTCACACATAAAGGATTAGTTAGTAAAACCAATAAGAAGCACAAACTAATAGAGAAAGTAATCCAGCATGATGCATTTAATTAATAGAATCTCCCACACAAATCCTCTTTCCAGCTAAAGCGTGCGTTTGGTTGTCAAGATACGGACAGGAGGAGAGAGAGAGAGACACGTTCAACAAGAAGCAGAGCAAAGCAGCAGCGGTGCGGCACACACGGAAGAGCCAGGAGGGCTCCGTCTTCGGTTCGGTGGGGGGAAAATATTTGATATATATATATATATATATAAACGTGGTTGTCGAGTCGAGGCGGCCGAGAGGCGGACGAGGGAATGGAATGGGCCCCGCCACGGGTCGAGACGCGATGGATGGGGACGTGCGTCGGCATCCTTCCTGCCTGCACGTCGTCGTCATTTCCCCTTCTCATCATCGGCATCCTTCCTGCCTCCATAGCCACGCATATAAAGATTTTCCTTCGCAGAAAATGTTTGTACGCGTGATTGGATGAGTTTTTACGCGTATACAGAATTTCTACTAAGCACGTGTAGAAACTTGGGTTTGAGGGCGACGGACATGATGGTTTGGGCGGAAATGGTGATGAGCAATGGAGCGGAGGGAGGAAGTCAGGCGAACACTATCGGCACTGGGGTCTTCTCACGCTCACGCTTGTCATCGGCGTGCAACTGACATTTTTTTTTTATTTTTTAATTATAGCATGGCATGACATGTATAATGGGATGAGAAATACAGGGGTATTATGGTCCTTTCAGTGGCTTGGGGTGTTATTGTGAAAAAAAATAGGGGTTTTTGTAGCGAGCACCATTATATGAACTTATCCTGCTAATAAAACATCATTCATTAGATTTAACTCATTAACACCATCTTAGAGTTTAAAAGACTCTTATACCCATCACTCTATTATTATCACCAGATCTCTCTTAAAACACCTCCCCCTTAAGATCCAGATGGCTCCCACCTCCAGATCCGTCGCCGGGCGCCGCCGCTTCAGATCCAGATCCGTCGCTGGCTGCTCCCAAATCCAGATCCGCCGGCGCCCCCACCCCCAGATCTGTCGCCGGAAGCTCCCACCTCCAGATCCGACCGGCCGCTCCCACCTCTAGATCCGTCACCGGCCGTTCCCAGATCAAGATCCGCCACCTCCAGAACCGTCGTCGGCAGCTCCCAGATCCAGAACCACCACCGCCCCCTGTGAGGGCCCGTCCCTCTGACCTGGCTCGACCGCATGGGTCGAGAGCCGGTTTCCTGTTGGTTTGGTTCCGCGTCGGGCACGATCGGGCGATCGTGTGGCGGTTTGGACCCCGGGGGCATTTTGGTAAATATGCTCCTTGGTGGTCGGTTTCACACCCGCGTTCCACACACTGACTTTGATTGATGTATGTGTTTGATTAGAACCCCTAGGGTGCATCCGATCGGAGGATCGGAGCACGATCGGGAAAGATCGAATCGGACGGCTGAGATAGATTTGGAATTTCTATATAAGGCCTGTCTCTTTCTTCTCTTTCTTCTCTTCTTCTCATGTCATTTTCTCCTCTCTCTCCTTCGGCTGAGCTAGGGTTTGGAGACTTGGTCTTCGGAGCTCGGATCTTGGCGGCTTGACCAGCGGGACGGGTGGAGGAGCTACCCCACTTGCTCAAGTAGGTGTTTCTACCTCGATCCTTGGATCGGGTTCTCCTAGGATAGGATTATTGCTCTTTCGCTGTAGGAATACATGTTAGAAAGCTATGTAACTCTTTGTGCATGTAGTATGAAGGATTTGAAGTATTCCTACCTTGCTTTTTCCGTATTCTAACGGTTGGTTTCCATATTATCGCCGTTTTGTCGGTTTTTGTCCATTTGGACCTAGATAGGAGATTTAACCGTCAAAAGTTGGATTTCTTCATTCCATTAGCTTTCTCATTGCTAAATACGATTGCTCGCAAAATCTCATCTTATTCCAACTTGATTTTATCCTTGAAATCCAAGGAAATGGATTTTCGGCACTGTTCTGATGAACTGTGCCAAGGGCTCGACGGTCGATCGGTGCATCGACCGTCGAGTGTTGTTTTACGCTTTCTGGGCCTGGCGGTCGACCGTCGGATCGACAGTCGCATCGACCATCGGACTCTATCGGGATTTTAGCTTCCCAGGGGTCGATGCACGGATCGACCGCGGGATGTTCCCTTTTTGCCTCTTACCTGACGGTCGACCGTCGCATCGACCGTCAGGCGCTGTTTGGTTTTGGGCTTCTCAGGGTCGATGGGTGGATCGACCGTCGCCCTTGGTTTTCTTTGCATGGGTCTCACGGTCGATTGCCGGATCGACCGTGGCCTCACGGTCGATCCCCGGATCGACCGTGACATCGTCTGTGACCCTTTGGACTTGGTTTTCTGGCTTTTCTTGGGTGGATTTGATTGGTGTTTAACATCTAAACGTGTTGGGAGGTGTGCATGTGGATTTTTATGGGGTTTTCAAGGATTTTCCATCGGTTTTGAGGATCAATTCGAGTGTTCTTTCCTTTTGAGAAAACCTATGGCTTTACTTGCATTTGATACATGTTTGATTGTAGTTAAGTGCTTAGTTGATTGCTTAGCCATTAACCAGCGATGAGTGCTAGTTAATGAGGAATTGTGGAACCTTAGCCTCTTGCCGGCGAGTGCCGAGGGCTATTGTATATTTGTTGGACTTGTAACTGCTGATGTGACATGTAGAGACATCTAGGGTAGATGTTTGCCTAGGCCCATGCATTGTGTGCATTAGAGGCATTTGAGGTTAGGCGGGTGATGGTTTGGGTCGCCGATCCGAGGCTCTCGGGTAGCTCGGATCTAGCCTTAGGGTCGTGGCTGGGTAGTCAGGAATAGGGTGTGATCTTGTATCATTTGAATCTCTTGTGATTGAGGATTGCGATAGTTGGTTTGAATCAGTGTTTGAGGTTTAGAGGTCGTGTTGTCTTCCAAGGCCAAGTGCTAAGGATAGATGTCGACGTCCCTGACACGGTCCCCAGGCAGTGGGTTCCTGCTGGGTAATGGTGATCCTACTGGTTCTGGTCCTTTTCCTCCCAGCGTGTTGGTTGATGTTCCCAGCGTGGTCGGTTGAGAAGAGTAGGATCCCGTGGGGAGTTGACAGGGGTTATGGGACCCCGTGGCATCCGTTAGACTTGAGCTGGGAGACAACACTGTTGTTGTTTTCCTCCCTTCTGTGTGCCGTAGAGTAGAACCCTACTGAGCTTATTGCTCACTCCTACCCGGGCTGCGTTTGCAGGTGCAGGCGGCAGTTCTTCTTCGGTGGAGCCGGCAGGATCGGCTTTTGGCAGCGCGAGTACATCCAGGGGCGCTTGAGGTTGCTGGAGGATGATCTATTGTACATTTTGGATATTTATATATATGTTGTTGTAAACATTCTGAGGATTTTGGATCATGTATATATGTCTTTACCTTGGGAGTATTAGAATGGAATTTTGTAACTGTACAACTTGATGTTATATGAATTGAATCTGTTTCGCCTCTGGAATACAATTATTTAATTTATCCGTCTTTTCCGCTTTGTATCGCGCCGACTTGAAGATGAATAGTGATAGGAACCCTCACGCCCCGTTCTGGATGGGTTTTTTGGGTCGGGGTGTGACAGCCCCCACCCCCATATCCGTCGCCGGCCGCTTCCTCTACCACGTCATCACCATCTTCTTCCCTCTCGTGCCCGACCCAAAGCTTCCGCCGACCACCGTCGACCTCTCCTCTCCGGGTGCCCCCTGCTGCCATCCAACTCCACCACCATCTTCCCTTGACCCCCACGACTCCGATCAACAGCTTCACCGCCTCCGTCGTCTCCTCCGGCGCCTTCCCCGGCCAACCCAACTTCACACCCGCGGCCATCACCCCTTTCCGACACCGATGTCGCCCCCAAACCCCTCTAAAACCCTCGCCAACCCTCCTATACCGACATCCCGACCTTCCCCGACCATTCCAGGCCCCCGCTGAACTCCACCGTCGTTCCCGACGCCGGACAAACCAAACCTCACCGTCGTCGACATCCAGATCCCGTCGATCCGGCATTCCTCCAGCTGATCCTCTCCGGTGGATCTCTTCCCCTCCGTCCCACGACCCTTCCTCCAAGGTCCCGCCCGTCGGAAAGGCCCTATCGCCGGCGATCTAATTCCGGCCAACCACAGCCATCGGATCTCCCTAGACTGGCTTGACCAAATTGGCTCAGCCAACTCTCATCTGAATTGATTCAGCTCAGCCACTTAAGCAGCCTGGCTTAATCAGGTTCAAGCAAAGAGAAAAGAAAAAATCAAGCGGGATATCTAGAAAATTTGGGAAACATATTAGAAAAATATGAAAAAAATGAGAATTCTTTCATATGATGTATCACAATTTAATTGTACTTCATGTAGGCGGTTGTTGTAGTTCTTGATCTTCAATTTTCTCTTTGTTAATTTTTTGTTTCTAAATTTCTCTCTTTAATTTTCTCTTTCTAATTTTCACTTTTTAAATTAAAAATAAGATGATTTCCTTATTTTAATTTTCTATCTTTAATCTTTTCTTTTTAATTTTTCTCTTTGCAATATTCTCTTTGCAGTATTCTCTTTTTAATTTTTCTCTTTGCAGTATTCTTTTTGCAGTATTCTCTTTTTAAGTTTTCTCTTTTCACTTTTCTCTTTTTCATTTTTCTCTTTTATATTTTCTCTTTTCTCTTTTCTCTTTTCTCTTTTCCATTTTTTATTTTTTATTTTTTATTTTTCTCTTTTCACTTTTCCATTTTAAATGTCGGTTAGCGAATTTTTGCATTCCCAAAATAAAGAGAGAAAATTAAAATAAGGAAATCATCTTATTTTTAATTTAAAAAAAGAAAATTAAAATAAGGAAAGCAATATTCTCTTTGCATATTTCCCTCTTCTCTTCTTGATTAATATACATGAATGTATTTCAGTATTCTATTTGTAAAAACAGAACACCTATTAGTATTCTATTTGTCGGTATTCTCTTTATAAAAAGAGAATACCTATCAATATTCTCTTTGTAAAAACAGAATACCTATCAGTATTCTCTTTGTAATTCATCATGTAAAAAGAGATTTCCCTCTTCTCTTCTTGATTAATATACATGAATGTATTTCAATATTCTCTTTGTAAAAAGAGAATACCTCTATTCATCATGTAAAAAGAGAATCCTTATCAAAAAGTAATATTTGCTCATACATTGTTTGCAGATTTCTCTCTTCGCTTCTTGATTCATATACATGAATGTATTCCAGTACTCTCTTCTCTTTTCTCTTTTTCAATTTTCTCTTTTCTCTTTTCACTTCTCACTTTTTACTTTTCTCTTTTTAAATTTTCTCTTCCTCTTTTCCCTTTTCTCTTTTCTCTTCGATCCCCCGTCTCCGCCTCCATTCTCGTCGATGGCTGATCGAAGAGAATGGTGACGGAGACGTGTGATCGAAGAGAAAAGACAAAAAATAAAATTGAAAAAGAGAAAAGAGAAAATTAAAAAAAAGAGAAAAAGAAAAAAAGAAAAGAGACATAAGAGGAATCCTATGGATCCAAGGAAATTATTCTCCTGTAGTAAAATTGGTACTACATTCTGTTTTCATTTTACTTTTTAATTTTAACTTTTTAATTAAAAAAAAGCTGATTTACTCATTTTAATTTTCTACATTTATTATTCCTTTGTAGGTCATAATATATCGAGCAATTGAGAACGAGGGAGGGAGGGAGTGAGCCAACGACGAAGCCGACGTCTCCTCTTCCGACGACCGCCGGGAGGATCTCCATCTTCTCCGAGGTCCTCCGCCCCCCTTTGGTTCTTCACCTCCGCACCACCTTCCTCCCCCACTCCTCCGGTGCCGACATGGATTCAATACTCTCTATGACGGGTACCTCGCCGCCATCGTGGTCCCCGAGGGCTCCGTCGCCCCCGTCGGCTCCGCCATCGTGGTCCCCAAGAACTCCGTCGGCCCCGCCATCGCGGTCCCCGAGGGCTCTGTCGCCCCCGTCGGCCCCGCCATCGAGCTCTTCGCCGCCATCGTGGTCCCAACGGGCTCCGTCGGCCCCGCCATCACGCTCCTCGCCGCCATCGTGGTCCCCAAGGGCTCTTTCGCCCCCATCGGCCCCGCCATCGTCGTCCCCCGAGGGCTTCGTCGGCCCCGTCTGGCCGGATCTAGGGTCGGAATGGGGTTTGGAGGTCGGAGGTGGCGGTCTTGGAAGGTGGCGGCGCCGGGTTCCTTGAGGAAGAGGAGCTCGGAGTGGCGAGATCGACGGGCATGAGCGGACTGTCAAGGTAGTGAACAATGAGGAGGATAAGGATGTGGTCGGGGAGGAGGAAGATGAGGATGTTGATGATGAAGATGGGGGAAGAAAAGGAGGATGGGGAGGACGAAGAGGATGGGGAGCCTGGACCACGGGCAGGTTGATGAACACAGAGGGGGAGATTGATGGCCATGATCACAGGGAGGATGGTGACGAGGATGAGCATGGGGAGATCAGGGAGGAGGTCCATCAAAAGGGTAAAAAAGTCATCAGAATTACATAATAAATCCTAACCTCCCATAACTGTCTTAAAATGGTGCTTATACATTAAAACACCAGATGATGGTGTACCAGTTAATAAGTTT
>OY986965.1:8040481-8067190 GCA_963920575.1 Narthecium ossifragum | reverse complement strand
CCAATATTTGCAGTTACTTCCCATAAATTGTACTTGCTTTTCAGAAAAAAAATTTAATAACTTTTTAGCAAAGTTTTTTAGAAAATTTTGTAGATACTACTCAGAAAATTTTTGTACCAATTTTTATAGTAATTATTTGTAGTTACTTCCCAGAAAATTGTAAAGTAACTACCAATAATTTGGGAAGTAACTATCAAAATTTGTAGTTACTTCCTACAAATTGTAAAGTAACTATCAATAGTAATTATTTGGAATTACTTTACAATATTTTTGGAAGTAACTACCAATATTTGTAGTTACTTCCCATAATTGTAGTTTCTTTTCCATAATTTGTAGTTACTATGGCAGAAAAAAGGTTGAAAAACTGGGAAGTAACTACCAATATTTGTAGTTACTTCCCAAAATTATAGTTACTTTTCCATAATTTGTAGTTACTATCCCAGAAAAAAGGTAGGAAAACTGGGAAGTAACTACCAATATTTGTAGTTACTTCCCATAATTGTAGTTACTTTTCCATAATTTGTAGTTACTAACGCAGAAAAAAGGTAGGAAAACTGGGAAGTAACTACCAATATTTGTAATTACTTCCCATAATTGTAGTTACTTTTTCATAATTTGTAGTTACTATCGCAGAAAAAAGGTAGGAAAACTGGGAAGTAACTACCAATATTTGTAGTTACTCCCCATAATTGTAGTTACTTTTCCATAATTTGAAGTTACTATTCCAGAAAAAAAGGTAGGAAAACTAGGAAGTAACTACCAATATTTGTAGTTACTTCCCATAATTGTAGTTACTTTTCCATAATTTGTAGTTGCTAACGCAGAAAAAAGATAGGAAAACTGGGAAGTAACTACCAATATTTGTAGTTACTTCCCATAATTGTAGTTACTTTTCCTTAATTTGTAGTTACTATCGCATAAAAAATGTAGAAAAACTGGGAAGTAACTACCAATATTTGTAGTTACTTCCCATAATTGTAGTTACTTTTTCATAATTTGTAGTTACTATCGCAGAAAAAGGGTAGGAAAACTGGGAAGTAACTACCAATATTTGTAGTTACTTCCCATAAATTGGTAATTACTTTCCAATATTTGGTAATCACTTTCATTATTTTGCAGTCACATCCCAATATTTGGTAATCACTTCCCAATATTTAGTAATTACTTAAAAAAAAATTCCGCAAAAAATTCCTATATTCCATTAATTTTCCCTACTTTTATGCCATTTTACCATTTTTTCGCATATTTTCCTATTTCCCATTAATTTTTTCTAATTTTCAGTAATTTCCTTTTTTACCGTTAATGGCTGCTCCCAAAAAAAATTCCAAATTTTTTTTATATTTTCCGGTATTTTTTTATACTTTTCTACCATTTTTTTCTCATTTTTTCCGACAATTTTCCTATTTTCTGGTATTTTCCATCTATTTTTCAGTATTTTCGTTTTTACTATTAATGCCCCCATTAATGCATGCATCCAGCCATAAGTGGATGCATGCATGTCTTTCCTGTATTAGGAATAGGTGTATATATTCTCAACCACTCCAATTAATGCCAACCACCTAATTCAAAAACTAACCATCTATCTCTCATTTAAAAAAATACATAAAGGGTATTTTAGAGATAAAAAAAGTACAGCTGTCCAAAAAGGGACTAAGTGACTTAAAATCTCTCAAGTAGACTAAATAGCAATCAACTTCTCCCAATTAGACTAAACGATAATTTTCTAAAAAAAATATGAGAGGAGTCTTAAAGTGTAAAAAATGAATATCAAGAATCCTATTTAACAACAAATCCGCGGATGGATCGGTGCTTTGTCCCTGATGCCGTGCTTTCACTCTCTCCCTCCGCCGGAAACGGCAGCCATCCCATCTCGCGGTGTGATGTATTCGAATTAATGAGAAATTTAAGAGATTCTGTGATATTAGACATCCTTTTAGAGTGTTTTATAATATAGAATAATAATAATAATAAACCCAAATAAATATTTAACCAATTTTAGCGAATAGCCGAGATCTAGTCGATAGATTCGGTCTTGAGACACGTTGTTAAAACTGGGTCCCACCGACAAGCGCTGCCGCCTCCCCCTTTTCCTAAAGCCAACGGACACGTTGGTAGGCGGCTAAACTTATAATACTACTTGACTCGGAGATTGCGTATTTTGTCTCGACACCAGCGTAACCCCGCCACACGGACACGGTGCTGCAGCAGGCAAGAGAATTAGAAAAATGGGAACAATTAAAAATAGAGTAATTAAGGCTAACAATAAAAGTAGGAGCCACCCACTTTTGAATACCATTAATTAAACCAATTCCCTTTTTTTGACTTTCTCTCAGCGAGCCGGCAAACTTTTTGTTTTCATTTTAATATTAGGAAATACGTAAACAAACAGCCAATTAGCCCAACGAATTTTTAACCGAACAAGAATAAATTTAGGAAAAAAGAATAATTAATAAACATTATGGCTTCGAGTGTTCATTGATAGGATTTTTTTTTTTTTTTTTTTTGCAAAGGTTACAACGCCGAAGGATGAGGATTTCCCAGCGCCAAAAAATATCTAAAACAATTGTAAGCCAAGAAAAAGAAAAATATACGCAGAATTAAGAACATAATTAAGCTCTATTATGAGATTTCTATTTGGATCCCCCATTTCGTGTTTGCGAATTAAGACACCATGGATAGATGTGTGGATGGAATGATGGTCGGTGGTCAGGCGATCTCAGCGGGAGGTGGCTGGTTGAGATCGAAATCGAAGGCGAAGAAGCCCTTCTTCCTAGACGGCGGCGTGGGCGGCTCTTGGTGGTGCAAGAGATCCACCACCGACGACGAATCGGAGTCGCTCTGGGCCCTGTCGTCGCAGGCCAGGCTAATAACCGCGTCGAAGAGAACAAACGGATGAGGATGATGATGCACGGCGGAAACAGGCGGCGACGGCTGGTACGCCTCCGTCGTCTGGAAGGGGAACCGCCCGCCTCGCCGGAGGCGATCGAGATCGAGGTCCAGATTGAGACGGAGATCGATCGGCGCAGCGGCGGAGGCGGGGAGGGCCTCGCGGCTGGAGGACTCCACGGTGCTGCTCGGGCTACTGGGGCTCACGCCCCTTCCGCCGCCGCTATTATACCCTTGGTACGGCTCCAGGAGGCAGGGAAAGTTCACCTTGGCCTTGGGACCCCTGAACTTTAGCGCCGCCTCGTCGTAAGCCCTCGCCGCCTCCTCAGCGGTGTCGAAGGTCCCCAGCCACACCCGGCTCTTCTTCACCGGATCCCTTATCTCCGCCGCGTACCTCCCCCACGGCCTCTTCCTCACCCCTCTGTAATGCACCCCCGTCGCCGCCACGCCGTCGCCGCCGTCGCGCACCCTCTCTCTCGGCGCCATAGGTACGCTTCCTTTAACTAATCTCTTCTCTCTCTCTTTTCCCGGCGGCGATGTGAGGAGAAGGGGTGACGATGGGGTGGAGTATATATAGGGGGGCGAGACGGGGTGGGAGCGGTGGAGCGGCGAAGTAGATAACAGCCGGCACAGTCAGCCAGCGGTTTGACTGTCCTCGGCCACCGCTGGGGGGCCGGCTGCTTGACGCCCACCGCTGGGCCCCACGTGATGCTCGACCCTTGGATGTGGACACGGTCGCGCTACGCGCATCTCGATGCGTGGTTCGCGGTGGATGATAGCGGTACTGAAATGGTTACTTGTCACACATTGCCGGGACCCGCGGATGACGATAGAACTTGGGCGGCTACGGTAATAATATAGTTTATATTATTAATTATTTAAAACGAACACTAGGGAATTGACGGCCGTTATGGTGGACGGCGTGCCGGCTCATCTGCCGTCTATCTCTTGGTTGGGTCGGCGTCGTCCGCTTGCTTGCCGCGTTGGTAGGGTGGGTCAGTTGGGGGGTGGCGGGGCAGTGGGACCGCTAATAATAATACGTGGGATTTGGTTACTCGACACGTGTCCTTAGACCGACCGTTCCGCCCGCCCGCCAAGAGTAGAGTTGCGTGCGGATCCAACGGTACGTGTACGTGGGAGGTGGTGTCCTTCCGAGTTCCGAGCTCTTTCCTTCTTCTTTATTAATATGTTTCCACCGCCTCGTCTGGCCTCTGCCATGTCCATGTGGAAAGGAGCAGTAGCATACTAAAGCATGTACCATAACACTAATTCAAAGAAAAGATAAGATATTCATCAATCTTATAGCCCTTTTGGTATATATGTAAGGCCCTGTTTGGTATGGGAATACCAAACGGGAATAATCATCAAGGGAGGGAATATTTTAGGAATATTCTCAAATTCACTACTTATTCCACACTTTATTCCCCAAACACCTTTCCTTATTCCAGGTAATCATTACAAAGTTATTCCCACTCTTCACTCTACTTTTTCCTTATTTCAGGTAATCATTACAAAGTTATTCCCGAAACCGGGAATAAACTCCCTTAATCCGGAATAAAGTTTTATACACATGCCGACGTGGCATGTGTAATACCACGTTCGGTAGTCAAAGTACCGATTCTTTCATCTATCCTATCGGTAGCCCACTACAGATTGAATAAATGAAGATATCATTAGGTTAGTAGGCGTTCATTACCGATTCTTTTATCTATCTCATCGGTAGTCCACTACCGATTGAATAGATGAAAGAATCGGTACTTTGACTATTGATCATGACATGTGGAATACACATATTATGTCAGCATGTGCATAAATCAGTGTTCTATATTTAATGATGGATGGGAGGGCGTGAGTTAATACGAAGAGAGTCATAGTTAGTTAGTAGAGAAAGATAGTGCGTTTACACCGGTGGTCAGAGTCACCGGAGAGAGAATAAACATATATTTGACTGTGAAGAGATTTTTGATTCACGATGGAAAACTAAAAATCTCAAAAGTAACTAAAAAAATATGGTCGAATAAAAACATACAATGGAAATATTATAAAGTCACCTTCTTCTATTAGCGTCATTTACTACTCATTCGTGTACTCGCGCGAGGACCATGCCTAATCAAGGGACGTCTGTTCGAGAGTACTTGCTTGAACACACACACACACACAGAGCGGAAGCCAGAGAGTATTAAGTTGCGTGCATCCAACGTTGTACGTGGTAGGTACTCTTCCAAGCCCTTTCTTCTTTGGTTCTTTTAAACTGTTTGTGCCGGGCCCTTTGTGCGAGGAAAGGAATAGAGGAGCATGTAACTATATGGTCACAAACTATATGGTCACATGCAGCTTGGCACTTTGATTGATTGATATCCCTATTTGCTAGACGTGGACCCTACTTAACAAGAGGCTATTACTTGAAATACAATTTAAATCTATAGTTGGTTTTTTATCAGAAGAAAGATTGTGATTGGCAACTCTAAAAAGTACATCAACTTGGCAATCTATAGTCTGATATTCACTATCGCTCAAAAATTGTATCGGAACATGTACCTTGTTGTCCGGCGCGTGGAGGTAAAAAAAATGGGGTCTCAATTTAAGCTGACTTTTGGGTGTCATGCGCATGTTTCTATATCTCAACCTAACTATCAATATTCAATTGCAAAATCACAACTAATTAAGCTAACCTGAGACTGTTAATTTAATTAAGTTACTTTTGCATTAAACGAAGTTCCACTCGTATGTTCGAAGTAAAATTACAACTATCAATGAAACACAAATTATGTTATTCTAAAGAAAATTTAAAAACAAATAATTACAATAAGCAACTACTTACTTCCATTGATATCGCAACTATTGGATTGCAATATCGTCGGAGAGTTGATCACAGTAAAACAAGCAAGCAAGTCTAATGAAACTAGAGCTAGTACAATGATAATAGTAGTTGAATGATTTTTTGTCGTCGTTTTCTCTGAATTGAATTCTCCCTCCATTCTTTTTGTAATTTGACGGCTTCCTTTCACGTGTCGCTAGCAAGACTGTTCCCGCCCTTGTGCACAACATAGGGATCGTGCGGTCATGGTCCGTTTCATGGGTGTCATCGTTGTAAACGGCGGCATCCCCTTTCTCCATGTGATCCTTTTGAGCGTCATGGATGTTGTCGTGAGGAATGGTGGCATCTACTTCTTCGGGTGAACTCCTACGCCTCCGGGTTCGATGAAATTTGTTACATTACGTGGTTTCCACTTCAATTCTGACAGTTCACTCGAGTCAACATGGACCGAGTGAATCACGAAGTATCTCATTAAACCTTAAATTCCATCCACTATGGGTCCGTTTGGATACCACGGATCCCGCGGATCCGCGGGATCCGCGGTATCCACGGGACGGAATCCGCTCCCCCCAAACACGGGATCCACCCATCCGCCAGATCCCACGGATACCGGCGGATCCGGGTGAGCCAAACAGACTCAGGATTTTTTGAGTTTACCGCGATTAAATGTCACACCCCGACCCATAAAACCCATCCGGTCCGGGGAGTGAGGGTTTCTACTCTATTCAATCCATCACTGACGCATTTATAATAAAATAATACAACCAATTAACAATTGATCTGGGGTCGAAAATAAAATTTCTCATATAATTTAAGATTCTGATACAAAATTGATCCTCAAGACATATATAATAAAACATCAAAATCCTTACAGAAGGAAATTATACATTTAAATAGTCCAACAATATAAACGTGAACCCCAAGTCCTCGAACACCTCCAAAGGGTCAACGCGCTACCAAGAGCATGTCCAGCTGGGAGCTACGGAAGAAGAGTTGACGCATGCACCTGCAAAACACATCCCGGGTAAGAGTGAGCGATAAGCTCAGTAGGATTCTATACTACGACGATCATAAAGGAAAGTGAACAGTAAAGTCCCAGATTTCACCTCATATTTAGGGGAAACTCACATCACGTACACTGCCTACCCCATGGCACACACACTGATGACCCGTGGTACTGTCAACAATCGTCCCTCTCAAACCAAGTGCTCCAGCGCTGAAACAACACGGGTAGGACCCAGGGCGATACGTAACTTCCTCTAACAATGAAACTGAGACTGAGTCTGGAAACTAAGACGACCTCTACACCTCAATCAGAGTTATCACAGCCAAGTAGACAGTAACCTCAAAATATCAGATTATTATAACAATTTCCATCCTAAACCTGGCTCCCAACCACGGTCCTACGGCTAAATCCGAGGTACCCGAGAGCCTCGGATCGGCGATTAACCCATCGTCCACGTCCTAACCTCTATACCTCTAATGCAATCAAAATGCATGCGATGCTCAGGCACACATATAAAAGTAGAAGCTTGCAACATGATGTCAGGTCATAATATACAGGGCTAGGTGCGGCGCATAGCTTGCCAAGGGGTGAACATAGGAATTAAAGGTCTAAGGAAAGTGGATAAATAGACACGCAGGCCTACAAGTCTCAACGAGACTAAGCAGCCAATCTAGATTAACAACCAACACTAATCTACACATGGAATACAACCCCGGCTAAACGATTAAACAACTAAAACATCAGTTATAATAATAATTTAATCAAGCTTAGGGCACGCCTACGTCTCATTTATTCTACACATCCCAGGGGAGCTCGTGGCTCCCCTGGTTTAACCACAAGCCACACATGGGCCTACATAGATATAATAACATATATCTAGATTAAGATTAAAATAATCGATTTATCGAAATCAAACCAGAATATACCACTAAGCTCGAAAAATCATATCTTTCCATCTAGCCGTTTCATTGACATGAAACTTGATATGCCCACTCAATGGTATACCCCAAATCACATATCCAAAAAATGGATCAATCGGATAAACATTAATAGATGAAAACCTACAATTTCAGTAAAACTCTAGATTTGATAATCCAATCAAAATCCCTTCGAAAATAACTTGGATTGAAAAAAACTTTGCATATCAAACCTAAATATCACTAAGATCATCTCCTACAAACATTAAATCAATTGGATAACGAAAAACTACTTAATTTCTCTAATTAAATTGACTGCCCTGTTCTGCACAGTCTGGCCATTTAATTCACAACAAATCGTGGTTAAATCATAAAATTGTAAAATTAGTTGAAGTTGAAAGCTATCTCAGAGATCTACAACTTTTATGTAGAATATAAACCGAGATCATGCACGTACATCTCGTAAAACAAGCTAGAACACCACTGTTCTAATTAACCCAGAAAATCCGAAAATAACTTAAGGAAAACTTGCTCAAATCCATATCAATTCAAACCAAAATCCATTAAAACTTTAATCAGTTGTTAAGAAACCCTATAAGCATCATCTAGGATACTTTAATTGAAGAAACAATCAATTAAACAACAAAGAACACCAAAACTAGGTAGAATGAAAAATCCTACCTAACTACGCTTAATCCACGTTTAATCCTCGATTAAACCATCCAAGGGAGGTGTAGGGCTTCTCCCCTAGCAGCTGGCAACCTCTCCCAATGCCTGCAATGAGCTATCCCGGCGGATTAGAGGAGAAGAGGAGAGAAGAAGAAAAGAGAAAACAGAGGCGGTTCGCGAGTCTCGTATAGACCCGCCCAAGCGACTGATCGGTCTATGTCGGTTCGACGTTCTGGAAGGACACGTCAAAGGTGGTGCCAACATCGATCCGATCGGTTGCTCCCTAAAGCAATCGATTGGCCGCTCCCTGGAGCGATCCATCGGCCGCTCCCTAGAGCAATCCATCGGTCTGGGCTGACAGCTGTCCTAAAGACAGCTTCCGCGTGCCCGAACTCAGATCTTTCGATCCCAAATTCGCCTAAGGTTCTAATAAGCACAAGTAACAAAAAAAAGGATGTGTGTGTACATCGCGGGTGTGGAACCAACCTTCAAGGCGTAATTTACCAAATTTCCCTTGGGGTCTTTTCGATCAACCCGTTCGCGGAACGAGGCCAAACGGGTCAGACCATCGACCTAACGCGATCGGACTAGGTTGGAGGAACGGGTCCTCACACTAAAGGTCCATCGAACCCTTCCCCTCAACGTCGATGTGCACTTATTATATAAGTGCCCAACTCCGTCGACACATTCATGATCTATGCATCAGTGCACAGATGTTAATCTTTCTGTCTCCCTTCATCGATCGATAAGTAAGCCTTGACTCCATCGACATATCCATGAAATAACCTCCTGCATGTCAATGCACTGGTTTCATCGATGAGCAAGTTTTGCCTCTTGTAGTCGATGGGTTACAGATCAATGGGTTATAGCTCTCACACCCAATCCCGATATCATTATCACTGTTATTGGGACCATGCCCACATGTCCCATCTCATTAATAATGGCGGGTCGACGTTCTCTCTTCCACGCGGGGGGGGGGGTGGGGATGTGACACCATTATGTCATCAATGGATGGCACATTTATGACTCCATCTTTTGGTTGGACCATGTGGGCAGTGCCATCATTATATTTATACGGGGAATGTCAAGCGTGACGTCGCTTCCTATTCGACTGTTGGATGTGTGACCTGGTTGTCATCGCGACGCTATGAACCTTCTCGGACGGCGTGGTTCGATGAGACGGTTGTCAAGGGCGACTTTAGGATTTTAAATCAGTGTTGTCAAAGAAGAAATATAAGTGAAATAAATATTACAAACTTTTTATTCTAATTCATACTTATCACTAACAAATCAACAAAGTCATATATAAAATAAGCCAATTCATAATCAAAACGAAATCATAATATATTGTGATCATAGTCTATTGATATCATTGTCTCGGCAAAAAAAGTTTATACTTGAACTTCTACAGTTGTCCTCGGCAAGTTTTGATATTATGAAATCGTTGTATAATAACTTCATTGTCAATGGTGTTAAATAAATTTATCTCAATATATGTAACCAAGCAATCATTCATCCACTGATCTCCCATACGGTTACTCAACCGGTTCTTGTTTAGATACTTTGACTAATGTCATAACATTCATAATTTCTTGATCACTCCTTTGCAAAGCCAAAGACAACTCATTTGTAATTACTAATACACTTTTGGCAAAATTAAAAGAGTGTATCGAGTTTATAAAAAATCGAGCTTCAACTCTTTGTTTAGAGGGTATACCATCATTTTCAGCAATCTCAAGTAGCTTAGTCACATAAGGGAATAACAAAATTAAGTTCACAACAGTCCCATAATGTGATCCCCAATGCGTATCATCAATCCGTTTCAAACTAATTTCTTAATTCAAACCTCGTCCACTGAAAAGCTTACCCTTATTTAGTGCTTCAATAACTTTATCAAATTGTTTACCCCTGAGAATATCTCTTCTTTTAGAAGAGGCCCCAACAACATTCACCAAAATAACAATCAAACTAAAAAGCGAAGCAATATCAATATGATTTTTAGCAATGGCCACAAGTGTCAGTTGAAGCTAATGAGCAAAACAATGAACATAAAATGCAGACTTAGTGTCATTCAAAATCAGAGTTTTAAGCCCTTTAAGGTCACCTTGCATGTTCCTAGCTCCATCATAACCTTGCCCACGAATTCTTGATAAACTCAACTTGTGTATAGAAAATAATGCATCAATTGTTGTTTTGAGTGAAAGTGCGGTGGTATCTGTTCACGTACAATATCAAGAAACTGCTTAATAAGAATTGCCTTGCTATTTACATAACAAACAACAACAACCATTTGTTCTTTCACTGATATATCACGAGACTCATCAACCAGAATTGCGAAAAACTCATTTTCAATTTCCTTGACTATAACATTAGATGTTTTACTTGCGGCAACATTCACAATAACTTTCTGAATATCATGGCGAGACAACTTGTTATTCTGTGGGGTATTCTTTGACACTCCTTCGTGAACAAACTCATTGCAATCGTCCAAAAATTATTGAAGCTCAAGAAAATTTCATTTATTACTGGAATTATTAGATTCATCATGACCACAGAAAGCTAATCCTTGACGCAAAAGGAATGTTATGCAATCCACTAAGGCATTTAACCGAGTCTGATATTCAATTTTAGCCTACTCTGACTTTAAAAAAAAACACATTGTTTTATTACCTTAATCGACGCTTAGGGGGTGTTTGGTTACTTGCATCAGTTGATGCAGTGTCAGTTGATGCAGTATTAGCATCATCTTTTTGTTTGGTTGCTTATATCAACTGATGCAGTATTAGTTGATTTTCTGTTTGGTTGGTATGTATTGCATCAAGTGATACAAAAGATGATAACATGAAGGGATCACACAAACAGAGGATCTGATGGAGAGGAATGCCAGAGAAGACGCCGGAGCCGGTCTTCCCTTCTTCCGCTCTCTCCGCTGCCACCATCACTCCTTAAGTCCCACCCGGAACCCCACCCTCCTCTCCATCTCCTCTCCATCTCCTCCGGCCTCCTCCGCTTCTCCCACCCGGACCCCCACCCCATCCCACTCCCCTCCTCCCTCCTCTCCATCTCCTCTGCTTCTCCCACCCGGAACCCCACCCCGTCCCACTCCCCTCTCCCCTCCTCCCTCCTCTCCATCTCCTCCGGCCTCCTCCCTCCTCTCCATCTCCTCCGGCCTCCTCCGCTTCTCCCACCCATACCCCCACCCCATCCCACTCCCCACTCCCCTCCTCCCTCCTCTCCATCTCCTCTGCTTCTCCCACCCGGACCCCCACCCCGTTCCACTCCCCTCTCCCTCCGGTCTTGTGAGGACATGTCCCTCTACCCCTGTGGCTCGTTGTAGACCGCAAGGGCAATTTGGTAAATTGCGCATTGTTGGTTTGTTTCACACCCGCGTGTGCACACACTGACCTTGTTTGTGTTAGTGCTTGATTAGAATGGTTAGGTGGACCCGGGATCGGAAGATCCCAGCTCGGGCGCGCAGAAGCTTGCTTTTGGGCAGCTGCGCGGCCCGTGAGCGATCGATCGCTCCTAGGAGAGATCGATCGGACTCGTGAGCGAGTCGGTGGGTTTTCCTTCGCGAGGACGGCCGCCGTTGGCCGTCACTCTCCTCTGTCAAAAAGGGAGGACTTTCCCTCCCCTCCTTCCCCGGCTTTCCCCTTCCCTTTTCCTTCCTCTTCTCCTTCCCCTTCTTCTTCCTTCTTCTTTCTTCTTCCCGATGTTCTGTTTTTCCTCTGTTCTTCCCGGCAGCGAGCTTCTTCTCCTCCGTTCTCCCTCCTCCGGCCACCGTTTTGTGTGTTTTAAAGCTCGTTGGATCCGTGGCGACGAGAGGAAGATCCCTGAAGTAGTTTGGAACCTTGTTGGTGACTGGATTGCGGGGAATCAGCCGAGGATTAGCGCAGTTCGGTAGGTTTTCTACCTACGAGAGTTGTTTAATGGGTTTCTCTTAATCTAGCCGTTTGATCTTGCTGATCTTTGTGTTGTTGGATGCATCTTTCTTAGTATAATTTCTGTTATAAGTTTCATGAACTTTGGTTTAGATTTTAGTAGGATTTATGCAAGATTAATCTCGGATTTTCCGGTTTCTGCTGTTCTTGAAGAACAGTCGGCTTGCGGCGAGTTTTTCGGCCAGTACGTGCATGAGCTTGGGTTGTGATGAACTTAAGAGTTGTAGATCTTTGAATCTACTCTCAAACCCAACTTATTTCATATTTGTCTAATTTGTCTATGAATTGTTATGATTTTCGCACTGGCGGGCTGCGTTGCAGCAAGGAGGTGGTAAGTTAGTTTGATTAGCGGTTTTGATTAGTGTTTTCCCGTTAATCTAACCGTTGGATGTTTATGAATTTTGGATATGTTGATCCCGCCATATAGATCTACTGGTGGCTAAGTTGGATCTCGAATCCGACATCGTTTGGATGTCGGATCGACGGGTTCAATTAGCCTCTAGAAGAGAACTTTTGGTGTTTTAAATATAATATTATATGTCAGATTATAATATTATATTTTTACTGTTCATCATCGTTTTCGGGGTTGCTTCCCGTTGCAGGAGTCCGCGGTTGACGGTCGTGGTACCGTCATAATGCCGGGACCCGATGCAGATCGGCTGGCAGTGGTTGGTAGTACCGCTGCAACGATCCTGTTGACTTATATGATGCCTTATCATACTGTTGCATGCCTATCTCCTGTTTGTGTATGTTCATAGCATGCATTATTGATTTATGCATTAGTTGCATGGTTAGGGCGTGGGTGATCTGTGGGTCGCCGTCCCGAGGCTGGAAGCTCGGATTTAGCCCTAGGACCGGGGTTGGGTAGTTTGGACCCGGTTCGAATTGTGGTGTCCAGTCGATTCGATGATAGGCTTAGATGACTGGTACACTTGTTGCTTGATGATTGTAGATGTTGAGGTGTAGCCGGTGTTCCACTGTGTTGACTCTTGAGTAGAGGACTTGCCTCCTCAGCGGTGCCTTTTCCCGCCTGCAGTGTCGGGTTCCTGCATGTGAGTCAGCAGTGTTTGTTCCTGCTTACAGAGCGCTGCTCCTGGGCCTCAGGGACACGCGGTGGGGTTATGGGACCGCTGTATACACCCAGGTCTTACTTGAGGGCGACACTGTTGCGTTTCCCTGTTCCTTCTGTGTGTCGTAGTGTAGAACGTTACTGAGCTTAGTGCTCACTCCTACCCGGGCTGTGTTTTGTAGGTCCAGGCGTCAGTTCTTCTTCTGTGGCCCCTACCGGGCAGTTGGTCGGCGGTGCGGCGGCGCCAAGCGGAGTCTGAGAGGTGGTGATCATTTACTGCTTTTACCCTATGTTAGATAGTCTTCTACGGGAGTAATGTTGTATTTGAATCTTCCCCTCTCCGAGGATATGTATATTAAATCTTTTTGGGTTTGTAAATCTGTGGTTCGAGGTTTCATTAAATTATTGTCTTTTAATTGGGGGTGTTTGATGAATTGTTAGGGAGACCAATAGGTTAGAGGGAACCCTCGCCATTATTTTCCGCGGTTTGTTAGGTTTCGGTTCGCGTCGCCCGGCCCGGTTGGGCTTTTGCGGGTCAGGGCGCGACAGGCCTCCTACTCTCCATCACCACACACCTCCCTCTTGGTCGGCGACGGTGGGCGGGCGGAGGGGCGTCCGCTTGGTCGTTGATGGAGAGGGTCGGCCTCCTCTGCTTCTCCCACCCGGACCCCCACCTCGTCCCACTCCCTTCTCCCCTCCTCCCTCCTCTCCATCTCCTCCGGCCTCCTCCACTTCTCCCACCCAGACCCCCACCCCGTCCCACTCCCTCCTCGCTCCTCTCCATCTCCTATGCTTCTCCCACCCGGACCCGGACCCCGTCCCACTCCCCTCTCCCCTCCTCCCTCCTCTCCATCACCACACACCTCCTCTTGGTCGACGACGGCGGGCGGGCGGAGGGGCGTCCACTTGGTCGGCGACGGCTGGCGGAGGGGCGTCTGCTTGGTCGGCGATGGCGTGCGGAGGGGCATCCGAGGGGCATCGGTTTTCTCTCTGATGGAGAGGGTCGGCTGAGAGGGAGGAGAAAGGAGGGATGGGCACGTGATGCACATGTGATGTATCAGCTGATGCTGCATCAGCAGAAACAGCAAAAATGGTTGTTTCTGCTGATGCAGCATCTGAGCCTCTTTTTGCATCAGCTGATACATGCATTAGCTGATGCATTGGCCAACCAAACACTGATTTGGACTAAAATGTTGTATCAACTGATGCATGTATCAGCTGATACATGCAACCAAACAACCAGCTGATACATGCAACCAAACAACCCCTTCTAGGCTTTGTTATGAGCACTATTAACATATCCAACATGATCTATCTTTTTTATTCCAATTTGAAAATCCATTGGTCACGAAAGTATCAACCCCCCGCTTATTTACCCATATTAAGCTTAAATAAGTAGCAACATAAGCAAAAAAATGCATCTTTTTCTATGCTATACTCGAGCCAACTTTTATGATCCTCAAACCAAGAAGGATTGAATCGGCGTAATACTTTACCTTTTTCTCTTCGCGGGGATTTGTGATTAAGAGGTTGACAAGCACTTGTATCAAGATATGCTATTCTAATTTCATTTAGATCATTCGGATGATAAGATGAATTTTTTTTTCCATAGCCCCGGATCGGCAGGAAGTGTGTCCAAGTCGATTGTATTTCAAACTATCTTGGGTAGAACTATCTTGACTTCGAGAATATTGTTACTCTATTGGTGATTATCTTGTCAAAAATTTGTCTATTATTGCGTCGCTAGTAAAATATAAAGAACATAATCAATTAAATGAAATCAAGTCTCAACTAACATTAAAAAATACAACACAAGTTTATTAAATAAGAACAAAAAGAAATCAAATCACAATTTCTAATGTAGAAAATTGAGCACGAATCAATTGAAAAGTTCAAAGCTCAACTCATCAAATTTATTTTTGAAAAGCTCAATTTGTACGTCATATGTGGCTTCAAAATCTACACTGAAAATAAATCAAGCAAAATAAAATAGAACATGGGGTGGCTGGGGGGGGGGGGGGGGGGTTGGGGCTAATTAAAAAAATTGCACACCCATGTTAGAAATTAGTCATGGGTGTCAATTTTCATTTCTTTAATCGATGCAATTTTTTTATCGGCTAATAGTTGTATGAAAAATTACAAAATTTACGGGGGTGCAACTTACCCCTGCTAAATTTATTATATAAGATCAATTTTTATGACGTGACATATAAATCATAATCTGAGTCATAAAACTATACACGCATGACATGCACACGTGGCATTTGGTTGTAACCAAATAAATAGAGAGAGATGATAGCGTTGGGGGCACGGGTCCCATTTGCTGAGTCATATGTCACGTCATAACTAATTTCTAACATGACAGAAGGGGTGGGTGGTTAGCCGGGCACGGGATCCACCTAGCTACATATAGCGCAACACAATTGCCTTTTTGGAATTTTGAAGGGCAACATTCACTTATCTTAAATCATCATGACTCGTTCTCGCAATCTCGAATTTTGTTTTTATTAGATGGGTCAAAGGCATAAAGGGTTTATAAAGAAAAAAAGAAACTTGGCAGAAGTCTCAAGAGGGAAGAAGCTTGGAGGTGTGGAAAGTTAGTTAAATAAGAGTGAGACCCAAGAGGGAAGAAGCTTGAAGGTGTGGAAAGTAAGTTAAATAAGAGAGGAGGAGAAGTTAAAGAGGGAACTAGGAATCATCTTTCTTTTCATATATAATCATGGATCAATCCCTACACAAGAATTAGGGTTTAGGAGAGGAGATCTTACTCGACCAGTTAAACTAATAACTAGATTCAAACTCAAATAACATTAATTGCACTGAAATACAATAAGTAAAGACGTCATAGCTAATTTCTAACATGACAGAATTAGAGGTGGGTGATTAGCCGTGTCAGGTGGTACGGGATCCACCTAGCTACATATAGCGCAACACAGTTGCCTTTTTGTAATTTTAAAGGGCAACATTCACTTATCTTAATTCATCATGACTCGTTCTCACAAAATGAAAAGGTACGCTCGAATCTCGATTTTTGTTTTTATTAGATGGGTCAAAGGCATAAAGGGATTATAAATAAAAAAGAAAAGTTGGCAGAAGTCTCAAGAGGGAAGAAGCTTCGAGGTGTGGAAAGTAAGTTAAATAAGAGAGTGAGGCCCAAGAGGGAGGAAGCTTGGAGGTGTGGAAAGTAAGTTAGGGGGCGTTTGGTCATTGGAATCGCGTGATGCATGGGATCGTAAGATGTATGTATCAGATGGTGCATGCATCAGGCAGTAAATGCACGTGTTTTATTGTCTTTTGGATCAGCCGATGCACCATGATCCTATATATATATATAATGTTCACAACATTATAGGAATTTTATATATAACATTATATGAATAATATATATTAAAATATATTCAATAAAGTTATGTAAACATTAAAATTATGTAAACATTTTTGTAATCTCAATAAATTCATTATATTATTTTAATCTCAATAATATATATATATATATATTATTCATATAATATTCACATAATGATGCGATAAAGTTAAATTTTAATATATATTACAATATGAAAATATTGTAATATATATTATTCATATAATGTTCACATAATGATGTAATAAAGTCAAACTTTAATATATATTAAATATTATATATATTATTCATATAATATATATTAAAATTTAACTTTATTGCATCATTATGTGAACATTATATATATTATTGAGATTAAAATAATATAATGACTTTATTGAGATTAAAATAATGTTCACATAATTTTAATGTTTACAAAATTTTATTGAATATATTTTAATATGTTCACAGGGTGTATAGAAAATGCACCGCAGATGGGTGCATCGCGTTTCATATGATGCACCATTTCAGCTTCAAAATGCATCATACGGTACATGCATTAGATGATACATGAGTCAACCAAACAGGGGATCGTAGGATCAGAGTGCATTGCTCGTGCGATGCACCCTGATTCACTCAACCAAACATGCCCTAAATAAGAGAGGAGGAGAAGTTAAAGAGGGAACTAGGAATCATCTTTCTTTTCATATATAATCATCGATCAATCCCTACACAAGAATTAGGGTTTAGGAGAGGAGAACTAACTCAACCAGCTAAACTAATAACTAGATTCAAACTCAAATAACATTAATTGCACTGAAATCCAATAAGTAAAGACCCAAAACTAAGTAATAAAAGTGGCACATGACTAAAACAGTAAATCAACAGCAACATAAATATGTTACAGGCTGGAGAGCCGTCTGATAATTGATTTGGCAAATATGCAACTTAAACATAAAAGTAGTGTGTTTTGTAAAATCCGAATGCAAAGTGGATTTTAGCATTGTAAAATTCGTGATCCATATGTCAAAACACAAATAAGTCCATCTCAGTGCATAACCAATTTAATAAGTAGGAACAAAAGTAGATGATTGCGCATAACTTTTTCAAAATATCATCAAGTTATAGGTGAAAGAACTCTAACCATTTAATCCAAAACTTAAATCATAAATGAGAGCGAGTCTAACAGCGGCGTCATCACCTTAAAATATGATGAAAAATATGCAAATGCACACGTCACTTTCACAATTTGTTTATTAGGTAAAAGAGTCGTAATACAAATACTATGACAATTATGCAACATACCATGGCCAGCGGGGAAAAACTATTTTCAATAAGAGTAATTTTGGAATCTCATCCAATTTTCAGTCCATAAAATGCATAAAAAGGTATTTTTCTTGGCGGCATATCCAACATAAATCAATGATCCAAATACAGCCGGAGTTTTTTTTTGTTTTTTATTTGGGCAAAATATTGGTGAGATAGAAGGTATTCTCAACATTCTCCATTTTTTTTATCTTATTCAGAAACTATTTATAATTTGAGACTCTTGCAAAGTGATGAAAATCCTTAAGAAAATTTGATTGGTATTATTATTACTGACATCCTACAAAGATTTGCCAAACGTTTTTGGACACGTCACTCTCATCATCCGACGACCTCCCAAAAAGATCCCATCCATATCTCCAACTCAACGCCCCCCCGCCACTCCATGGTCAGTCAGTCCATAGGACCATAGCCAACAACAGACATGCAATCCTCCCCATTGCTCCTCAACTTCACTCCAAATCCCTCATCCTTTCCCCCATCACTCCCCTCCTGCCACACTCGCTGCTTCCCCTCTATTTTCGGCGGAGCTATCCTCTCCGCTCGGCCGACCAAGATGTCATTCTCGTCTCCGAAGGTGAGTTCCTCTCGGGACGATGATCGCTCCAGTCAGACGCTCATGGAGTTTGTGGGGAAGGGAGGAGGGGCCGACGTGGCCGACGACCTCGCCTTGCTGCTTAGCCACCTCCAGTACGCCTGCAAACGCATTGCAGCCCTAGTGGCCTCGCCGTTCGGTTCCGAGCTCGGTAGAGGCGGAGCTCAGGCATTGTCGTCACCGGCGTCCGGCAGAGACGCTCCCAAGCCGCTCGATATTGTGTCGGTATGATTCTTTTGTTTCGGAATTACATTATGACAAATTTACTCTCCGGTTTTACATTATGACCAACTGCCTGTGATAATAAATAAAAAAAAAAGCCTTTTGAGGATAGACAAGGAGATGAGGAGAAAGAATTGTGGAGAGGAATTAGGTTTATGTATATTTCTTGACAAGATTGAATTAGGAGGTACAATAGGAAAACAATCTTCTTGAGGATAGGGACCTAAGATTTTTTGGAAATAATGAACAATATATTAGAATTCCTGACCTGTTTATATGATTTGTGATTTTCGTTTTAAAAGGCCACTACGAGTAATGTTGTCTAACTGTTTAGGAGTTTTTCTTGCGCAGAATGACATAATATTGTCTTCACTCCAGAAGTCCAGGAAAGTTGCAGTTTTTGCATCAGAAGAAGATGATGCTCCAGTCTGGATAACTGATGATGGACCCTTTGTGGTAGTTACTGATCCTCTAGACGGTTCTCGAAATATTGACGCATCTATTCCCACTGGAACAATCTTTGGGATATATAACAGGCTTGTAGAATTAGACCACTTGCCCATTGAAGAGAAAGCACAGCTTAATTCCCTCCAAAGTGGAAACTGGCTTGTGGCTGCAGGCTATGTTCTGTATTCATCTGCCACCATACTCTGCATTAGCTTTGGATCTGGAACTCATGCATTTACATTGGACCACTCAACTGGAGAGTTTGTTCTTACACGTCCTCACATACAAATTCCACTCCGCGGTAACTTTTTGATCTTTCATATGATACATTTGAATGACATATGTTCCTTTGAACTGGTGCAATAAGAACACGTGCCAAAAGTTGTCTCAGGGTACGGCTACTCTTTCTCTGAGTTAATTTGGTTATATTACATGCCAGTGATTTCAACTTGGGTTGGTACGCTCGCTACAGTTTATCATTTTAAAGTTCTAGAATATCCTCGTTGGCCTAAAAAGTTACAGCTGAAACTTCAATTAATAGTTTATTCAATTTGCCAGATACTAGAACAATTGTTTTCCTTCGTAAGCTTCTCATAGAAAAAAGTGAATGCCACATCTTAGGCCTCATTTGCTAATTATGTTTTTGCCGATGCCAGGACAAATATATTCTGTAAATGATGCCCGGTATTTTGATTGGCCTGAAGGCTTGAGGCAATACATAGATACTGTCAGACAAGGTAAGGGACAACTCCCCAAGAAATACTCAGCTCGCTATATCTGTTCACTGGTAGCTGATTTCCATCGTACACTCATATATGGTGGGTTGGCTATGAATCCAAGGGACCATCTTCGGTTAGTCTATGAAGCAAATCCTCTCAGTTTCCTTGTGGAAAATGCTGGGGGAAGAGGTTCTGATGGTAAAAATAGGATTCTTTCCATTCAGCCTGTGAAGCTGCATCAAAGGCTTCCCTTGTTTTTGGGCAGTATGGAGGATATGCATGAATTAGAAAGTTATGATAACATTCAACAAAAAATCAATCCTGGATATGAAGTTTGATCCTGAAGAGTTTGCCGGTCATGATTACATTTCATTTCTCACAAAGTTACTTTAATCCAAGGTGAATGAAGTTCAAATCATCCTTTATCTGGATCTGTGTTGGTTGGGAATCCGCGTCGGTACTATTTAAAGTCAGCAGTCTACAGAAAAGTGGCGTCTGTGGTCTCCAAATGTTTGCCTATATTTTGGCAGGTCTCCTATCATGAATTTTGTTTCTTTGTAGATGCAAACAAAGGAATGTGCTTTTCCTGTTAAATCTACATCTGTAAGTAAATAAATTCACAATGCGTCAAGACTGGCATTGAAACTCTCTGCCTGTGATCTTGGGCATCGTCAAACAGATATACTGAATCAGAAGACCTGACTTGGGCTGTGAACTCTTGGTTACTCACCTACAGCGAAGCAGCTTGAAAAACTATTGCACAAAATGCTAAAGTTTGATTTGAAATTTATGTCTAGCCTATAAATGGCAGAAACTGCAGCATGATCAATAAGCAGCAGAGAACTATGTTGCATTTGGTGCCTCAATCATGTCTCCAATGATTCATGAAGCTTATTATGATTAAGATGCAACCCTGTATTCGTCGGATCCAAGGCAATCAGGTTATAGATGGAAAGATTCTAATGTCAGTTTGATTTCTTTCAATGTATTCAAGGTGTCATGCAAAGCTGATGTCTGTAATCACAGTCTTACCTCTGTTTCGGCAGGTTTGCTTTCTTGTATTCTGGATGTTTATAGAGCTATATCCTTTTTGTATAATGTCTTATCTCCTTGACACTAAACTCATTCAGAATTGCATTCTACTCTTCACCACTTACACAAGAGAATACTGCATTATTGAAGCATGTTGCTGCCTTACCTCGGAGCTTTAATTGCTCATAGCAGATGGGCAACTCTAATTAACTACAAAGCTATGTGGCTTCATGGACCTGGAGTATCTACTAAATAAAGCAACTTAAATAAGATATGACAATGTTTACCCTAGGTTTTTATTTGGTCTGTGTAGTGGAAGGAGTGAGACCAGAGGTTCTCAGTAACAGAGATACCTCATTTATATCTTCAGGAGACAAGATTGCAATTTAATATGTCTGAACGGCAAAGGTACCCATATTATCTAGCTTTATTGTTCTTATTAGTTGTGCTGAAGTGAAAAAGAAGCCGTAGATTGATAGCTTTGTCATATTGTTTATTTGGCAATCGAAAGAGGTTCCATAGCTAAAACTTGTACAGTGTGCTTTAATGTTTGTCATTGGTAACTGTCTTATGGCTGTCGTCTATGTAATGCTATCGATCCTGTGTTGAACTTGAATTTAAGCCAGATGTTTCTTATTCTACTATTTTGCAGTTTTTTAAAATTGCAGGTTATTCATTAATATAGACTATGGCCTCTAACTCATCCATGCAAGATTGGTTTATCCTTACTTATTATGAGCTTTATATCAAATATGCTACGTACTAATGTTGTTATTGAAATCCTGGACAGATTTATTAATATGAATCCATGTTGGTTATAAGCTTTCCTATATGTAAACAAGATATGGCCCCAAATTAACTGCAACATTTTGTTCTCTGTTGTGAACAATTGAAACAAAACGAATGCTTTGGATGGCTCTATCATGCGTAGAAAGACATCCTCAAAGATTGTCTCATATGGATTTGGAATAAACGCCGATGCCTAATTGCAAAGATATGCGACAATGGCTATGGTTTTAGCGACTGACTAATTTTGAACCCTATGCATGACTTCACAATGAGACTCTGCTAACCAATTTAATGTCGTTTCCAATGGATGGCTAGGATTGAGAAAGGAGTGGTATAATTCACTGGATGTCAACAAAAGTACTTTATGGTCTGTGGTTTTTGTAGCCTTCATGCAATTGGTAATGCTGACAAACCTGGGATTTCCTAGAATGGAAGAAAGGAGGTAAGCACATATGAGCATCTTTTTCTTGTTAAGCTTTTTGACTTTGTCCACATGTTGTAACATAGATCTCTAGCATTTTGTCAACATATTTACATTGACATTGACTTATTGTGGGTTGTTTCGATTCTTGAAATGCAATTATCAAAAAACTATCCTTGTTGACAAAATGATGCAATTTTTCTCATAATAATAGGCAGATCAGCATCATGCTGAATCCCTGCAGCTGCCAGGTTTGCTTCTTTATTGGAGCTCTTGTAGCACGTGAAAATACAAAATGCTATAAAACCAAACCCATTGATCTGCCTAACTGTTGTCTTAAGCATCTAAGTGAACAATCCCCTTGTTATTCATATTGGCAATCAAATAGCTTTTATGTTCTTGCTGAAACAATATGACCTGAAACATTTGTGATCAGGTTGCTTACACAAGTATTTCTTGATATCAACAGAGAAATCATACTTCATGCGATTCCAAATTTGATCTCAAGCAGTTCCTTGAGACGTAAGATCTCATTTTCTGGCAGGATCACCGTTACCTTTCTCCCTCCTTTGGCAGGATCAGGAAGCACTAGTACTGCTCCTTCATCATCCACCCCAGCAATGCTGCAGTCTACATGCACAGGCTTCTGACCCTTAAGTTCCATAGCATAGCAGTCAACTTCTTCCAGATTGACAAAAGTCAGGTTTGTGCCATAAAGAACCAAATCTGGTTTGCCACTGTCTTTGTCCACCAGTTCTGCTATTGACTTCTTTTCATCCACTGCTTGCTCTGCTATCAACTTTGCTAGTTCTGACAGCTCTGCATGTGCAGGCGAGGCATCAAACTTGACTGTGCTTATAGTGTGCTCGTTGCCCAGAATTCTGCTCCTTTCAGCAGATGAGGCTGATCTGCAGATGGTCACCACCCTGGGTTCTCTTTCTGCTCTGATTTTTGCCAAGCTTTGCCATATAATAGCTGAAAGAGTCTCAAATGGCAATAGCTGATTCTTCCCATATTGCAGTTCCTTCAGCTTGGTTTCAGGAATGTAGTAAGAGAATGTCTCCATCTTGCAAGTATTTGGGGTCAGCCAGCAGTCTCCAACAGGTTCAACTTCCTTAACCGAGAGTGGCTTTGCAGTGGTATGTGTATGATGTGCAGGCTTCTTGGCTTCAGCTTGTGCATTGTGGAGGCTTCTAGATTTGGGTGGCGGGGTGCCTCCAAGTATTTGTCCCCACTGGTTGATGAGGTTTGTAGCTGATACCACATCTCCGAGGACATGAGCCCAGCTGAACCCAATTGCCATCCCTCCACACTTGAACCTTGTGAACTGCGACCAAAAGAGTGCAACATGAAAACCAAATAAATTTAGTTGTTGTCAGTCCTTATAATTGACTTCATGAATGTGACAAGATCAATATGAACATAAAACATTCATTGGAGGAGAACTGGAAGAACAGGACAAAAATACAGATTTATAGAACAAATAGGGAAGAATACTGATGCTTTGGTCGTGAATGTTAATTGTTTGGCTTCAAACAGTAGTTGCCTGATGAATTTATTGAAGTTTTGGATGCTTCAGTTTACTATAGTAATCAATGCGATTTTCAGTGATAAAATGAACAACCTGCAGAAAATAACTATCGAGGTTATCAATTTGATAGTTCAAAAATTGTTGCTAATATTGGGATGCCAGTCGCCACATGTTTTCTTTTGCATGGATTTCTCGATGCAATTCATTTGGCATGACTGGTTTGTTTGCCAGAGTCAATTGTCTAATTTTTCACTTGTAGCTAGGTCTAACTGCATTGATCGGTGCATATGTTAAATGTGCATATGTTAAATGAAAACATATCTTTGCTTTCAGAACTTGCACTGTACTTACAAGTCTGTGATCATTTTTCATCACCAGAGTCCAGCTTTTTGTTGTTGGCTCAAATCAAACTGAGAAATTTCGACTATTTTCAGTGCAAATTATTTTAATACAGTGAATGAAGTATGGAATTTCATGTATACATATCCGTCTTCTGCAAGTTTTATCATTGAGTTCAAAAGTTCATCATAAAGGTAAATTTGCATTTCCATTGTCAGTTCAGAATATCATAACAAGTCTTGACATCTTTCCTCCTACAAATTACCATACCTATATCTATAGTATTTCTCTCTTTGGTTCTTCTATGTGACATAATTGTGCTTGTCTCTTACCTATTTGTTACAGCAGGCCTAAAGCTGGAGCTGGTGGTCCTATCTATAAATTTGGGCAGATGTGAGATGTGATGCAACTCACAAAGCGGTATGGACACCTGACAAAGAAGCACTATGCTGAATCTCATATTATTTTTGCTCATCAATCTGCATCTGCAACACAAGTTGGATTGGGACCATCCATTTAATACAGATTTATCTACTCACTGGTGCAGCGGTGCTTGGTTTAAAGTTCTACTAGATCTGGTCTGGCTCTTTAATTGATACAATGAATTCCACATGAATGCTTTACTATCATTTAAAGAATCTTTTGTCTCTGTAAGCTAGTCTCTGAGGCTTCTGGATCCCATGCTGAGTGAAGTTGAATTGTCTACGAGTGGGTTAAGCTTATGAGGAAAAAGGAGTCGTTCTTCTTCTTACATGCTAATATAACAGACGCATAGCGTATGTAATAATGGTGTATGATTTTTCAAACAATATGGCCCTTAAAAGTTGTCTCTTTTAATTAATCCACAATCATTTCTAGACATAAATGTCCAGCAACAAGTTAATATGTCACTCGAATCATATATACATACTATCTAATAAGCAGAAAAGAAACTCCAAATATACTCTTAACTAGAGATTATTGTAACTAATTAACTCTCTTAAACCCAAGGTCTAACTAGCTAAATAAAAGGCTCAATTTTTTTTGAGAACATTAACCATGCATGCAGGACGATATAGGAAAACGAGGTATGGTTCACCTGAAGATAGGCGGAGGGCGAGAAGGGCAAGTCCGGCCCGAGGATCTTGTCGGCGGCCATCTGCCGCTCTCTGGACATCGTCCCGTCCGTCTCTGCCAGCCACTCGGCCATGGTCTTGTCGCACTTGGCCTCCACGATCCTCAACCCGCTGTCGCTGCACTTGATGAAAGGCCGGCCTCCGGCGGTCCGCCGGATCCTGCCAGCCACCGGGCTGTAGGCGTCGAGCAGCTGGAACATGGGCTCCTTGATGTTGGTGATGCCGAGGCCCTTGACGAAGTCACTGGCCTCAAAGTAGTAGGCGCCCCGGAAGTAGTGCAGCTTCATGGCCAGGTCGACGTTGCTCAGCTCGTGCACGGCGGTCTCGCCGGTGACCGAGGCGGGGACCACCGTGGACAGCTTGTGGCTGTGCACCACACCCACATCTCCACCGGCGTTGTTTGGGGAGACCATGCTTGGTATTTTTAGCAGATAGGAAGAAGCGTAATGTTTTGTTTTGTTGTAGTATGAGTTGAGTTGAGGGGTAGTGTATATATAAGGAGAGGTCATGAGAGGGGTTCAGTTCAAGCGGCTGGTGGGGGACATAAATACAAGGGGGAGGAGCGTTGAGATAGGGAAGTGTATTGATTGCATTAAAGAGAGGAGTAAGATCTAGGAGGAGGAGGAGGAGGAGGAAGGGATGGCTATAGGAGCAGTTGGGCTATAATGCTTGGAGTTTATCGATCACTAGATCACTACTCTACGTGCATATGTACTACTAACCAAGTAAGACGACTAAAATACGCTCAGTTATACTACTAAACTCAGAAATGGGTTGACAAAAGTGTGAGTATCTACCTAGCTAGCTAACAAAAGTGTGTAACAAACCTTATAAATTCCTTTCCCGAGTCAAAGCATAAGTGAGGGGGGAAGAGTGGTCCTATTATATATGTTAAAAAAAAAAAGTAAAAGAAAAGGTGACATTGAATTGCAAAAAAAAACAATATTATCCCTGACTAACTGATAAGACGCGCGCGGCTGACTGAGTGACACGATTGTTTCCAGTCCAGAGACTGGATATGTGAACGTGGGAATTAAAGAGTTGGTGCTAGCTAGCTGGGACCATTCTTGTGATTGTTCATCTTATAATTAGACTCTTTATTAGTTTACTGTGAGCTGAGACGGAGCCGAAATCCAATTGCCAAACTAAACTAAAAATGGTTATTCTACTTCAAATAAGATTCTAACAAAATTATTCTTGGTTGGCTAATTTAGCTACTTCGTGTTCAAATATAATCATAACACACGGGGAAAACTAGATAAGAGTATTCATGTCTTCTAATTTTATTTGCCAGAATGTTACAAAATGTCTCTCCGTTTGGTGAAATACTAATAGTGGAGGCCGTTTTTGCAGTGAAAACCTTAGGAGTGGAGGGCGGCCGGCTGCTAATACCAATTAAGGTGATGAGGCTTTTGTGATATAACAAGATATGAGAATATTTGTAAAAAAAATTATATTTTTTTTATATGAAAGACATATAACTTAGGTGGGTGGGTGTGTCCATCGAGGGAACAGAAAAGCTTT
>OY986965.1:7903304-8040281 GCA_963920575.1 Narthecium ossifragum | reverse complement strand
CGTCGCCTCCAAAAATTGGGGAAGTAACTACCAATTTTGGTAGTTACTTCCCATAAAAACCAACTCCAGCCACCTCCAGTCGCCTCCAAAACTGGGAAGTAACTACCAATTTTGGTGTTACTTCCTACCTCCAGATGCCTCCAAAAACTGGGAAGTAATTACCAAAATTGGTAGTTACTTCCCACCTCCAGCCGCCTCCAAAAACTGGGAAGTCCTCCACCCGACACCGGCGTCCCCCGTCCGCTCCAGCTCCGCCACCGGCGTCCCCCGCCACATTTCGCGGCTTCAAAATTGGTAGTTACTTCGCATAAAATTGTAGATACTTTGCGAAAAAATTGTATTTTGAGAAGTAACTACCAAAATTGATAATTACTTCGCATAATTGCTGCTCCTAAAAAAATTCCAATTTTTCTACAATTTTATACCATTTTTCTCATTTTTTCGAGCAATTTTTTAATTTAAAGTATTTTTTCTAATTTAAAGTATTTTTTTGCCATTAATTGCTGCAATAATGCATGCATCCAGTCATTAAAGTAGGAAATACATTAATGGATCCAAAAAACTATAGCTTTTATGGATTGGGAATGGGTGCATGCATTAATGCCATCCACCCATTCCCAATCCATAATAATTAATGCTAAAGGTGGCTGTCATAATAGAAGGGTAGCTTAGGTATAAAAAATTTATAACTTTCAAAAAATGAACTAAAACACTTAAGATCTTATAAAAAGACTAGAAAGCAAAAAACTTCTGCAAACTAGACTAAACAGCAATTTCCCATTTTTCTTTGTATTCTCTTCTCTTCTCTCTCTCTCTCCCCCCCTCTCTTTCCACTCCCGGACAAGGCCGCCCTCTTTCTCTCTCATACGCCCCCTTCTACCACTCAATCCTGTCACTCCCTTTTATAAACCCAATTAAGAGAAGATAGATTACAGTCTTAAAAGTGGGACTCTAATTATAGAAGAGACGACTCTAATTGGATTAGAAACTCAATTATATGAAATCTAATCTAATCAATTAGGCTAATTTGGAGTCTAAAAGAGAATTCTAATTTGACTCACTTTCCAACAATCTCCACCGTGACTCAAATTCCATGATCTTGAGAAGAGTTTTAATTTAATTTCTCTGCATATCATACCCCATCTCCCTGGGGTCTTCCACTAGCGCCGTTGTATGCGGGCGAACTCCAAGCAATTCCTGAACTTCTCCCTCTACCATAGCTTTATCTTTATGTCTAGCATATCCATTTTGGTGAAAACTGTTCCCATGTGAATCTTCCCATCAGACATCAAACCTTTCAAACATACACCTTTTGTCACGCCCCGATCCAGAAAACTCATCCGGATCGACGCCGTGAGCCAAACCTAAATCTAAAATCAAACGTCAATAGCCCCCTATAAATTTCACTTTAAATTCTGATGCATAGTTATAATATTCACAACTAATTTAAGCTATTCTATCATCAAGTGATTATACAATAACTAACATCTATAAAACTCAATTAGCATTTAGATGATACAATAATGATACAAATCCTCCAAGTACAGCAATCTCAATCAATTTATATTAATTTAAAGTACAAATACATTTCTTCTCGAAGTTACAATTTAAACATCGATTTGAAATAAATATACAATTAAAGATGTATATAAACTAAATTGAGATAAACTTATGACGATTCCTAGATCTCACGCACCACCAGGGGAAAAACCACCTCCGACGCCGTAACTACCTGACGAGGGAATCACGCTTGTATCTGCAAATGCAACCCGGATAGGAGTGAGTGATAAGCTTAGTATGGGTCTACTCTACGTCACATTGAAAGAAAAGTGAACTATAAAATCTCAAGTTTCATGTCATCTCTAGGGGAAATTCACATTACGTCTACCGCCTACCTCAGGGTACGCTCTTTGTGACCTTCACTGTCAACAATCGTCCATCTGTACAACCAAACGTTCCGGCGCTGAAACAACAGGTTAGGGCGTAGGACACAGGGTGGTACGTAACTTCTCCTAACACTGAAACTGAGACTGAGTGTGAGAACCCGTCCCTCTACTCCTGGGTCGACCGGCTGGGTCGGACCCGTGGCTCGTTTGATTGTTTCGCGTCGAGCGCGTGATTCGGTGGATCGTACTGTTTCTTAGACCACAAGGGCAATTTGGTAAATTGTGTCTTATCGGTTTGTTTCACACCCGCGTGTGCACACACAGCCTCTGGTTGATAATTGTGTTTGATTAGATCCGTTTAAGGGGTTTTTGACCTGTGGATCGATCCAAGCTACTGTGGGATCGATCCAGCCAGTCTTGGATCGATCCGACTTGGTGTGGGATCAATCCAGGACTGTAGCAAGTCGGTGTCTTCCTTTGCGAGGACGACCGCCGTTGGTCGTCGCTCTCTCCCCTCCTTCCCCGGCTTTCCCTCCCCTCCTTCCCCGGCTTTCCCCTTCCCTTTTCCTTCCCCTTCTCCTTCCCCTTCTTCTTCCTTCTTCTTCCTTCTTCTTTCTTCTTCCCGCGGTTCTGTTTTTCCTCTGTTCTTCCCGGCAGTGAGCTTCTTCTTCTCCGTCTACCTCCTCCGGCCACCGTTTTGGGCGTTCCAAAGCTTGTTGGATTCGTGGCGACGTGAGGAAGATCCATGGTGTAGTTTGGAGCCTTGCTGGTGACTGGTTTGCGGGGAATCAATCGAGGAGTGCGTTTCCGGTAGGTATTCTACCTACGTGAGTTAGTTTAATGGGTTTCCCTTAATCTAGCCGATAGATCTTGTAGTTCTTTGTGTTGTTGGCTTCCTCTTGCTTAGTATAATTTTTGGTATAAGTTTCATAAGCTTTGGTTGAGATTTTAGTAGGATTTAAGCATGTTTAATATCGGATTTTCCGGTTTCTGCTATTCTTGAAGAACAACCGGTTTGCGGCGAGTTTTCCGGTTAGTACGTGCATGTTCTTGGGTTGTGATGAACATAAGAGTTGTATATCTTTGAATCTACTCTTAAACCCAACTGATTTCATAATTTTCTAATTTGCCAACGATTTGGTATGATTTTCGCACTGGTGGGCTGCGTTGCAGCAAGCAATGGTAAGTTAGTTTTGATTAGCGGTTTTGATTAGTCTTTTCCCGTTAATCCAACCGTTGGATGTTTCTAGATTTTGGATATGTTGATCCCGGCATATTTATCTACTGGATTTTAAGTTGGATCCGACGTCTTTTGGATGTCGGATCGACGGGGTCAACTAGCTGCTATGTAGAGAAATTTTGGTGTTTTATATAATATTATATGTTCGAAACATATAATATTATATTTTACTGTTCATTAGCGGTTTTCGGGGTTGCTTCCTCTTTGCAGGAGTCCGCGGTTGACGGTCATGGTACCGTCGTAATGCCGGGACCCGCTGCGGATCGGCTGGCAGCGATAGGTAGTACCGCTGCAACGATCCAGTCAGACTTATATGATATTTTGTCATACTGTTGCATGCTTTACTTCTTATCTGTGTATGTTCATAGCATGCATTTTCTGTTGTGCATTAGTTGCATTGGTTAGAGTTTGGGTGATCTGTGGGTCGCCGTCCCGAGGCTGGAAGCTCGGACTTAGTCCTAGGACCGGGGTTGGGTAGTTTGGACCCAGTTTGAATTGTGGTGTCCAGTCAAACTCGATGATAGACCTAGATGACTGGTACATCTGTTGCTTGGTGATTATAGAGGTCGTGTCGGCCTTGAGTCGGATGCTGAGGTGTAGCCATGTTCCAATGTGACGACACTTGAGTAGAGGAGTTACCTACTCATCGGTGCCATTTCCCGCCAGCAGTGTTCACGTTGTCCTGCTTGTGAGTCTGCAGTGTTCGTTCCTGCTTACTGAGTGCCGTCACTGGGCCTCAGGGACACACGGTGGGGTTATGGGACCCCTGTATACACCCTGGTCTTACTTGAGGGCGACACTCTTGTGTTTCCCTCTTCCTTCTGTGTGTCATAGTGTAGAACCCTGCTGAGCTTAGTGCTCACTCCTACCCGGGCTGCGTTTGCAGGTGCAGGCGTTCGCTCATCTTTGGTGGCCCCTACAGTGCAGTTGGTCGGTGGTGTGGCGGCGCCAGGTGGAGTCTGAGAGGTGGTGATCTTTTACTGCTTTTAAAACCTTGGTTAGTTAGTCTCCTACGGGAGTATAAATGTTGTATTTGAATCTTACCCTCTCCGAGGATATGTATATTGAATTCACTTGGGTTTTGTAATATGAGGTTCGAGGTTTGTAATTTAATTATGTCTTTTTAAATTGAGGTTGTTTTGATGAATTGCTAGGGAGACCAATAGGTTAGAGGGAACCCTCGCCAATATTTTCGCGGTTTGTTAGGTTCCGGTTCGCGTCGCTGGCCCGGTTGGGCTTTCGCGGGTCGGGGCGCGACACTGAGACTGAGACTAGAACCCTAGAACAACCTCTACACCTCGATCAAAGTATTTGTAGCCAACTAAACCTCAACCTCGAGAATACATACATTTCATAATAACAATTCACGCCCTAAGCCTTACTACCCAACCTCGGTCATATGGTTAACCTTACTACCCAACCTCGGTCCTATGGTTAGATCTAAGCTGCCCGAGCCCTTGGATCGGCGATCAGCCCATTGCCTACACCTAGCCTAGAATGCCTCTAATGCAATCAAATATATGAATGCTCACACGAACATAAATAAGAATACGAGCATGCAACAATCTGGCACAATAATATACTGGGCTAGGCATAACATACAGTTCGACAAAAGGGGGTAAACTTAGCAAGGATCTAAGCAAAGCAAAAATAGGTGTATCAAGCCTACAAGGTTCCATGAGACTAACCAAACAATTAAGCATTACATGCAATCTAAAGTTCGGCATTACAACGACATGCATTGGCCGTCAACTAAAATTCCTACAACGGAGGTATAACCCCGGCCAAGGAATTAAACACAATTAACAATATACATAAACTAGGGTGACATTCGGCCCATTTATCTATCTAAACATTTAAAGAGGCATGCCTCCCTTGGTTCAACCACGAGCATCACATAGGGCTTAACTATATAGATATAGCAAGGCATGTTTCTCAATTAAAAGCTAATAAAACATAAATACTATGCATACTTCACAATCAATTACTAATTAGCAAGAAAACTAGCAACTTAAGTAAACATGTTGAAATCAGGGGATTAATTCCCCAAAACCTATCAAATCAAGCATGCTTCTTCTAAATATAGACTAATCATGCCTTATTCACATGTGATTGATAAAGAGAGAGGTATAACCTATATTTCACTACGCACATCCAATTAATATGAAACTTAGCATACATGTTCTGTGAGGGCTCGTCCCTCTGACCTGGCTCGACCGCGTGGGTCGATGGCCGTTTTCCTGTTGGTTTTGTTCCGCGTCGGTTACGATCGGGCGATCGTATAGCGGTTTCGACCCCAGGGGCATTTTGGTAAATATGCCCCCTGGTGGTCAGTTTCACACCCATGTTTCACACACGGCCTTGGATTGATGTGTGTGTTTGATTAGAACCTTAAGGGTGCGTCCGATCGGAAGATCGGAGCTCGATCGGGAAAGATCGAATCGGACAGCTGAGATCGATCCGGATCTCTATATAAGCCCTGTCCCTTTCTCTCTCTTTCCTTCTCTTCTCTTGTCGTTCTCTCTCTCTCTCTCTCTCTCTCTCTCTCTCTCCTTCGGCTGAGCTAGGGCTCGGAGACGCGGGCTTCGAAGCGCGGATCTTGGCGGCTTGACTGGTTGGACGCGTGGAGGAGCTGCCTTACTTGCCCAAGTAGGTGTTTCTACCTCGATCTCGTGATCGGGTTCTCCTAGGATAGGTTTAATGCCTTTTTTCTGTAGGAATACTTCTTAGAATGTTATGTAGCTCATTGTACATGTGTTGTGAATGGTTTGAAGTATTACTACCTCGCGATTTCCGTATTCTAACGGCTGGTTTCCGTATTATCGCCGTTTCGTCGGTTTTTGCCCGTTTTGACCTAGATAGGAGATTTAACCATCAAAAATATGATTTCTTCATACCATTGGTTTCCCCATCGTTAATTACACATGCTTGCAAAGTTTCATCTACTTTCAACTTGATTTGATCCTTGAAATCCAAGAAATTGGATTTCCGGCACTGTTCTGATGAACTGTGCCTAAGGCTCGACGGTCGATCGGTGCATCGACCGTCAAGCGTTGATATGCCCTTTCTGGGCCTGACGGTCGACCGTCGCATCGACCGTCAGGCTCTGTCGGGTTTTTGGTCTCCCACAGTCGATGGATCGATCGACCGCGGGCTTCCACCCTTTTTCACCCCGCCTCACGGTCGACCGTCGGATCGACCGTCGAATCGTCCGTGAGGCTCTGTCTCGTTTTGGGCTTCCCACGGTCGATGTACCGATCGACCGTCACCCATGTGGTTTTCCTCGTTTTGGCCTCACGGTCGACCGTGGCATCGACCGTGACATTGACTGTGGCCTCACGGTCGACCATCGGATCGATCGTCGCATCGACCGTGGGCCCTTGAGCATTGTTTTCTGGCTTTTCTTGAGTGCCTTTCATATGTGATTGATATCTAAACATGTTGGGAAGTTTGCATGTTGTTTTCATGGAGCTTTCAAGGGATTTCCACCGAAATTGAGATTAGACCGTGTGTGCACCCCTTTGAGTAGAACGATGGTTTGGTTTGCATTTAAATACATGTTTGGTTGGTAATTAAGTGCTAATTTGATTGCTTAGCCATTAGTCAGCTATGAGTGCTAGCTAATGTGGAATTGTGGAACCTTAGCCTCTTGCCGGCGAGTGCCGAGAGCTATTGTATATCTGTTTCACCTTTGGAATATGCATTGCTTAAATTATCTGTCTTTTCCACTTCACATCGCGCCAATTGGAGATGAATAGTGATAGGAACCCTCACGCCCAGTCCTGGATGGGTTTTCTGGGCCGGGGCGTGACATGTTCATTAATGGTTTCCAAAACACATACTCGAAATTCAATTCAAACGGACAAACGAAAATAGATAAATGTATTTCGATCTTCGACAAAAAGCGATAAAAGAGGCGTAAATACCCCAAAAAAAATTTAAATCGAAATCAAAACCTCTGGATCAATCCTAATCAACCTCAGGGACAAACTACATAAGAATAAGATCTAACACTTGTCAAAAATCCACGAAATTAGCTAACTAATTCCACAATTTCAGTTTCGCAACAGTTCCGAAGAAAATTTGTTATAATTCACATATAAATACAAATATTATATAACCAGCTGCAATTGAATGTAGATTAAAGGATCTACAACTTTTATGTTGATGATCAGATAAGATCTAACACTTGTCAAAAATACACGAAATTAGCTAACTAATTCAACAATTTCAGTTTCGCAGCAGTTCCGAAGACAATTTGTTATTTTTTACATATAAATCCAAAAATTATGTAACCAACTGCAATTGAAAGTAGATTCAAGGATCTACAACTTTATGTTGATGATCAGATAAGATCATACACATACAAGACAAGATATGAGCTTGAACAGCTCAGTTCAGAAGAAAACAAAACCTCGATGGAAATGCGAGAAAACTTAAATAATTCAGCTTAAATCCAAATCAAATCACACCAAACTCCACTCAGTTATTAAAAAAGACTAGAAGCATCATCTAGCATAAAGAGACCAAAGAAGAATCAAACAAAACCCTAAATTTAGCTTAACATAATGTTAAGGTAGAAAACCCTACCTAAATGCTAATCCATCCTTAATCCGCGCTAAACCTAGCTAATGCCGGCTTCCTCCCTCACCATAACCGCCTCCAGGTCGTCGAAGAACCGCCAGGTAGCCTCCCTCCCGCTCAACGGAAAGAGAAAACAGGAGAGAAAGGAAAAGGGGAAAATAGGGGGAAAAAGAGAAGACCGAGTACTTAACACCTCAGCCCGTGTTTGACCGATTGCTCCTAAGTAGCGATCGGTCGCTCGGGGTGAGAAGTCAGCCTTACGGCTAATGGGTGAGACCGATTGGTCATCCAAGGGACCGATCGATTGTCCAACAGCCGATCAATCGCTGATAACGCGTGAAAAGTGCACAAATCGCCCCTTTAACTAGGTTTTGTTAGCCTCCGAGCAATGCTATTTTGATGGTCTATGGTGCATTTCAGGTATAAGAGCCTTCAACGAAGATTAGGTCAAGTTTGGTACTAAAACGAAGCTATTCTGGCAATCCTGCGTAAATGGGATCGATCCGACATCCAAAGGGGATCGATCTTATTATTCCAGCAAGAAGCGGGCCAATTGAAGCAAAGAGGATCGATCTCAATGCAAGAAGATCGATCTCTTTTCTAGCCGCAGGCGTGACAGAGAGTTAAAGAAAAGTACTTCTCAAAGGGGATTGATCCGAGACAAGTCGGATCGATCCGAACTTGAAGACTCTTTTCAGCCGTGGAAAGAAGATCGATCCGTTTTATAAAAGGGATCGATCTTGGTCGGGCATAACCCAGATCATGAGTTCACGAACGAAGAAGATCGATCCACTTTTCAAGGGGATCGATCCCTTTTGGTGCTGCGGGAAAAATAAAGGGCTGAGATCTAATTCGAGTTAGGGTTTAGTTAAGGCCTATAAATAGACCATGTTGGAGGACTTTTGGCAGCCATCCATAGACGAATTTTCCTCTCTTCCTTGGTGTTTTCTTGGCTCCTCTTCCTCAATAAAGATTAGGGTTAGATCTCGAAGATAGATCCATGGCGGGAGCGCGTCATCAACCTTCTCCGATGGATCGTCTCTTCAAGATGAGTAGCTAAATCCTTAGTCTAGGAAATTCTATGATGTAATAGAGAGTTTATCTAGGTTTTTCCTATGGATCAGAGCATGTATTTTATGATGGTTTAATGGATAGATTTCAGATTTTATATTTCTATTCGTGATATTTATTATGGTGAATGAATTGGATGTTCTTTGTGCCCTAGATTCGGCCTGTCTTATCTCGGTTTTTCCGTGGTCGTACATTCGGAATATTTGAAAACTCAAAACATAGAAATCGTAGATCTCTTCCTTAGCTTTCCACCGAATCTTGAATCATCTTGTTTCGAGTTCGGATGTGAAAGTTACGCTGAGATTACGATCGCTGGTTTTGAGCATTGCATGTTAGAGGCTAGGATTAGGACTTGTCCAAGATGCTTTCATGCTAGAACCATGTTAGATCTTAGGATTGGATTCTAAACCCTAGATTATGATTGTAGGAGTGCTAGAACCACTACCTTAATGCTAGAACCATTAAGACCTATGATTATAACCTACAATTCGTTCTTTATCTTTATTGATTAGGCGATCTCAAAGTGCTAGAACCACTTTGATTATTCTCGTACCAATTATCCGCTGATTTGATCTTCGTTCCGACTTAGACTTCTAATGAATCTATATTGAGTGATAGTGGACCTAGCCGATCTTCTATCAACCTTAGAAAACCATCCAGAACTTATGGGATTGCTCTTATCTTAGGAATGCCTAGATAGCTCTCGATTATGGATTAGAAATTCCTAGTCTTTTCTCCTATTGTTATTCCCCCGATTTAGTTTGATTCAAGTTAAAAGTAGTTCAAAGACCAACTATCATTCGTCTTCCTTAACTTTTGATTTAGAACTATGCGCGGTAATTAGACTTAATCATGTTTTCCCTGTGGGCCGACTCGGACTCATGGCTATCTACCCCTTAAGTAGTTAGTAGTGATTTAGATTATAAATTTGTAATTTTGGCGTTCTTGTTAAGGTAACGACACTTTTCAAGGCGCGTCAATCGCCCCAAGGGTCGACCGATCGCTCCAAGGCTGAAAGCTGTCTCAGACGACAAGCTTTCGCGCCCGAGCTCGGATCCTCTGATCCTAAACTCGCCTAGAGTTCTAGCAAACACATTCATCACTCATGAGGTCATGTGTGCACTATACGGGTGTGAAATACAACTCCATAAGGGCATATTACCAAAATGCCCTTGAAGCTGCAACGATCGAAGCGGTCGTTGAACAAGGCCAACAATAACAAAATGCCCTTGTCTTTAGCTTATATGGCTTCTTTGATGAAACATTTTCATTTCTTCTGTAGACTCACTTGCAACCTATCATTGTCTTTCCCTTGGGTAGCTGCATCTGATCCCAAGTCTGATTCATATTCAACGATGCCATCTTTCCCTGCATGGCATGTTACACTTTCTCTGTCTCAGGAGCCAATCCTGTCACCGTCTTTCTAATCAATTAGTACATGTTGTCCTTCTTACCTCTTTTCATGATCTCCAAGGCACCCTTGTTTACCAATAAGGCACAATCAAATACACTCCATGTGCATCCCTTTATGTCGAAAACTCCAAGTGAGATAAAACTTTTCCTTAACTTTGTAACATGTCTGACATTACCCATATGCATAGTCCCTCCATCATGTTACATATAACTGTCAAACGATGATCTGTGCGGACACATGATAGCAACCACCAGAATCAAGAATCCAATTATCCAAGTGATTTGTACCTGATGAGACTGTAAGAGGATCTCCATCATCTTATGTACAGGAAACCACACTTGCCACATCATCCTTGCCCTTCATTTGGTAGTCAGCAAACTTTTTACAATCTTTCATCCAGTGATCATCTTCTTTGCACCATCTACACTGAGAGTTTTTGACCTTGGACTTTGATCGATCTGTTCCTTTCTTTCCACCTCGACCCTCGAACCTTTCTCTTTAATGACTTGCTTGTCTTGCCACCAAACCTTCACCTTCTGAGTATCTAGGCTTTCACCTCATCTCATGTGATAGTAAAGTGCTTGTGACCTCTTCCATCTTGATTGTATCTTTCCCATATAAGATGGTTGTCACCAAGTGGTAGTAGGAATCTGGAAATGATGAAAGAAAAATAACTGCATTGTCTTCATCATCGATCTTCACATCCATTCTGAGCAAATCTGTGATCAACTTGTTGAACTCATTGAGGTGCTCCAGAAGACTTCCATCTTCTACCATACGAAGGTTGTAAGGTTGATTCTTCATATACAACTTGTTAGTGAGAGACTTCGACATGCACAAGTTCTCTAATTTCTTCCATAAGCCCATGACCGTCTCTTCATCAAGAACGTTGTACATCACTTCATCAGACAGAAATAGCATTATCAAACTCAATGTCTTCAGATCTTTCTTCATCCAATATTATTCTTTCACAATTATAGACTTTCATTCCTTTCCCAAAAGAGTCTTGTGAAGATCATGCCACACCAGAATCACCTTCATTCTCTTTTGCCATAACCCAAAGTTCATCTTGCCATCGAAATTCACCTCAAACTTCGACATCGATGTGGCTTGCCAAACCTTAAACCCTGGTGTTATGATACCACTTGTTGGCGAGGAAGTGTCGAATCCTCGATCCTTGATCGATATTTACAACATCTAAATCGATACTCGAACACATAAACGTAGAGAACCAAACCAAAAGATCAAGTTAATAAAAACAATAGAAAAGTGCGAGACATAGAGATTTACGTGATTCAGAGACAGATTCTCCTAAGTCTCTGAGGAGAGCACATCAGTGAAATCTATTATCAACAAAAAAAGGATAAGATTACTTGGTGCCAGCAAGAATGCTTTCTCTCTCACTCGGTTTTTTTCCTCTTATTGTCTCTTTCCTTCTCACTTTCCACTCAAAGCCTCTCTCTCTCTCAGCCCTACAAATCCACCGTCAATAGTCCTCTTCTTCTCTCTCATGCGCCCCCCTTCTACCACTCAATCCTCTCACTCTCACCGTATAAGACCCAATTAAGAGGAGATAGATTAGAATTTCATGAAAGTGGGGCTCTAATTATAGAAAAGACAACTCTAATCGGATGAAACACTCTATTATATCAAATCTAATCTAATTAATTAGTCTAATTTGGACTTAAAAGAGAATTTCAATTTTAATCACTTCCCAACGCACATTTCTTTATCGAATGATGGTGATGGCCGACCTCTCCTCCTTACATAAGTTCTTCAGGATGAGGAAAGCTACAGACCAAAACAAGTTTGATTACTGTGAAGTCATAAGTCATGGGAGCGGACAATCTACTCGTCGTACTCAAAGTCTATTTTAGAATTAATTTTAATTGGTTGGTGGATGAGCTCCCTTCCGAACATAATTAATGAGTGTCTGTGTTGCCTTAATGAATATAATTACTGAGTATTATGTATCTTGTAAGTATATTTTAAAAGGGTATTAGGCCATAATCCATAATCCAACCCCTTTGTCCATAGCCCTATACATCTCGCTGAAAACCCCACCTTCACAGCTTTCACATGAATAACCCAATAACACATCAAAATGACAATAATACCTTTATTTTATTTTTCTTTTTTTATACCATCCTTTTCTCCCTCCTCTCTCTCTCTCTTCTCTCCTCTGGCGAGACAACCACTCCCTTCGCCGGCAGCTCCCCGAGCTTCCTCCTTCCTCCAGGCCTAATACCCCCTTCGCCGCCCACCCGCTCCGGCGACCTTTCCCACCTCCAGCCAACTCCTCCGTCAAAACCCAACACGAGCTCCCAGTCCCCGCGCGGCATCAACTACAATCTCGGCCATCGTCGCTCGTCCCTCCATCTCCTCCGGCGTCGACGGCAACCTTTTGTCGTCTTCGCCTTCCTCGACGGCTCGCCTTCCTTGACGACGCCCGACGCCGTTCGATCACCCTCCTTGCCGGAAGCCACGCCCCGAGTTCATCCCCTCTATCAGATCCGGCACCGCCTCCACCTAAACCCACCACCCAAAGACCTTCCAACGCCGACCAACCCCGGATCCGGTGTTCCCGTCGCCTCACGACCCGTCCTCCACCATTCTCTGGGACGATACATTGTCACGTTGCCCACCATTGCTCGCGATCGTCGTCCCCGACGAGCAGCTGACTTGAAACAACGAGAGATGGAGAGAGGGCGCCGCCGCTTCTCGCCACATGCAGTTCTCCGCGGTCGGATCGGCCGGAGAAGAAGCTCTCGATCTTGGTGGGGGTGGATCAACCGTCGGAGACCACTGATCTGATGGGTTGGCCGGCGGTGAACCCAAACCTCAAAACCCCTTTTCTCACATTATTTTAATGTATATTATATATTAAATAATGATTTTAAAATCCGGAAAAATAAAAGAAAACTATATAAAATTCTAGCCGCTCCCCGCCAGTGACGGCCAGGTCGAGCAGCACCACCATCTTCTTCCTAGCCACGTCGACGCCACCACAGCCCCATGGCGGCAAGCACTGGTACAACGACGATGATGTCGACGACGGAGAATCCAAGAGTGAAAAGGACCTTCGGGCATGGGTGGCGTTGTGACCACATCGATGAGATGACAAAGATGAAAATGATAAAGATGAACATGAGCTGAGAAAGATGAAAATGAGCAGACAAAGATGAAAATGATTTCCGAAATCATTTTCAAATTTCAAAAATCTTTTTCATCTCTAAAAAAATCATTTTCATATTTCAAAAATCATTTTCATCTCACAAAAATCATTTTCATCTTTCTCAAAATCATTTTCATCTTTCTGAAATCATTTTCATCTTTCTGAAATCATTTTCATCTTTCTCAAAATTATTTTCATCTTTCTGAAATCATTTTCATCTTTCATACATTTTCATCTTCTTATCTCTATTTTCATCATTTTAAATCTATTTTTTATCATTTTAAAATTCATTTTCATATTTCTGAAATCATTTTCATCTTTATGAAATCATTTTCATCTTTCTGAATTCATTTTCATCTTTTTGAATTCATTTTCATCTTTCTGAATTCATTTTCATCTTTTTGAATTCATTTTCATCTTTCATACATTTTCATATTCTTAACTCTATTTTCATCACTTTAAATCTATTTTTATCATTTTAAAATTCATTTTCATCTTTCTGAATTCATTTTCATCTTTCTGAATTCATTTTCATCTTTCTGAATTTATTTTCATCTTTCATACATTTTCATCTTTTTAAGTCTATTTTCATCATTTTAAACTTTATTTTCATCTTTTTTAACTTTATTTTTTTTATCATTTTAACTCTATTCTCATCTTTTTACATTCATTTTCATCTTTCTAAATTCATTTTTATCTTTTTTAATTCATTTTCATCTTTTTAAATTGATTTTCATCTTTCTCAATTCATTTTCATCTTTGACAATTCATTTTCATCTTTGACGATTCATTTTCATCTTTGACAATTCATTTTCATCTTTCTAAATTCATTTTCATCTTTCCTGCATTTTCATCTTTCTTAGCTCTTTTTCATATTTCTAAACTCATTTTTATCTTTGACAATTCATTTTCATCTTTCTGAATTTATTTTTATCTTTCAAAATTCATTTTCATATTTCTGAATTCATTTTCATCTTTCTTACATTTTCTATCTTTTTCTACCACTTTTTCGTATCACTTCGGAGTAATGAACTGAGTCAAGATCTCATATTAACGAATTCACTTCTCATATTTTATTCCCATATTTTTTCTCACTTTTTACTAATTTCCCCGGTTTTTTCTAATGTTTTTTGGATTTGTTTTCTAATTTTCCCGATTTTCCAATTGATTCTCTCTCTTCCTCGGCCAACTCGGCTCGGCTCACCTGCAAGCCGGGACTTCATCGTTCCGGCTTGTTTGCGGCTTTGATCGGCTCCACCTCGAGCCGCTCCGGCCTTCTCGCCGTCCACCGCTCTGCCGCCACCGAACCACCCTAAAATCACCCGAAAACTACTCCTATCATCTCCCCCACTCCATTCTCGACCTCAAAGACCTCTATTGCCCTCCTCTCCGACGCCGGCATCAACCCACCGCCGACCACCTTCCGTCACCGCCACTCCGACCACATGAACGCCTCCAAACAACCTCTAAACTCACGTAAATCTTCTCCTCTACCCACTTCCAACCTTCTCCACCCTCGCAGATGTATCCTCCGGTGCCGACCAACCCCACCCAAAACCACCGCGCCGCCGCCTCTAAATCCGGCCACCTCGGAGCCGTATTCCACGATCGGATCCGATGGATCAACTCCTGAGACCTCCACAAACGCAAATGCACCGGCCCTCCGCCCCGAAGAGCCCTCCCCGTCGGCGATCAAGCTCCGGCGAACCTCAGCTGCCGGATTGCACAGGGGTATTTTTGTCACCTATTGTTAACAGCTAACTAAAATACTTAATTGATGGGGTTAATACCTTAAAAAATTTACTAATGGGGTTTTTAACAATATATTTCATTAAATTGGTGTTTTTACCAATTAACTATATTTTATAACATACATATATACATACAAAATCACACACATATATGAGTTAGGCTGATCACCACTCGGTTAATCTTTAAACAAACGGTAACTTGGCTTTTTTACCATGAGCTTGTCTCTGATCTAAATTCTAACTATATTTTCCAAAAAACGAAAGAATATACCTAAAACGTGATTAGAAGTATGTCTAGAAACAAACTCATCATGGTTAAAAAATCAAGTAATTTTTCTAATTACTGCTTCTGAATGAAGTTCACCACGGAATGCATCAAATTGTTAATTGTTTCACGCTATATGTTCACTTGTTAATCGAGGTCTTCTCATGCCCTTGGTGGGTATCTAAATACTTCATCAAATTCTCTAAGAGGTTGGTTAACATCTGGGGGTGTAGCTCATATGGTAGAGCGCTCGCTTCGCATGCGAGAGGCACGGGGTTCGATTCCCCGCACCTCCATCCTTATTTTTTTTTATAAATAAATTTCGCCATTTCTTTAATTAATAATTCTAAAGAGGTCTATTTATGATGACTTTTTAAAATTTTATTGTAAAGAGGGTTAGGTCCCCCCCCTTAATTAAAGTAGCACAAATTATAGAACGCTTCTTTCGTCCTTTTGGGAAAACGACCAGTGTCTGGTCTGTCTTCCTCTCCACTCAGTCACACAAGAACGTTGCCATTTATAGTAAAATCCAGATTTTGGCCTTACAAATTCCACCCTTGTTCCCCATTGCCATTGCCATGTTCCCCATTGCCATTGCCATTGCCATGGCCATGGCCTGAAGAAGAGCCCGCCCGCCTGCCTCAGATAAATCAGGCATGGAAACCAACTTCTCAGGTGAGTAGGCAAGTGGGTTTTCTTTTGTTCAGTGAATGCTGCTTGTTTCTGTCACGAAAATGCCGACTTTTTTTCCCTTCTCTAGTGCATGCATCATCCTTGTTGCTTCTTTGCTTTCTCTTGAAGCCCTAGTAGAGTCTCAGAGGGAGGTATCGATGTTGGAAAGATGGTACATTGTTGGTTCCTAGGCATGGCATTGTTTGGATGAGATGAAGCGGGTGCTCTCCGTTTTCCCACTTTTATGTTGTTTGATGACAATAGAGCCCTAATACCCTTTTTCCTTTTCCCAAGTATGGGTGTCGTGCGCTTAATGCTGCTTGCTTGTGTGGCGTCGGTAGTCTGAGGAATGCCTCGAGTCTGCATTCATGTTTAAAATAAAGGGATTTACTCAATCCTACTTTTTTTTAATTGAGGTATGAGTTGTTCAAGAAAGCTATGCTTGGTGTATGCTCTTGCAAACTCATAGTGAGCCGGAATAGAATGCTTATTCCTAATGCTCTTCTGTAGGGATTCTATGCTGAAGTTTGGCTTATAGCTAGGTACAATGAGGGTTATCTTAAATTGGAGCTGGATCGTTATTTTGCTTGCATAGTTGCATCTTATCCAGAACTTTTATGTGTATGTTATGGATATTAGACTTTGTCAACGTGCTTAGCCTTGCTTGCTTAGTGTTTTACGATGCCCTTTGCCATATTCGATGTTTAAGTTTTTGTTATTTAGGCGTTCTAGGTGTTCCAAATCTTGTTTTATGACTTTTTTTTCAATTGGAGCCCGCTACCACTGCATTGTACATTTGTGGATTCTGAAGTGGAAATTTGAAGAATTTCCTTACATGTCAAGGAAAGAAAGATAAGATGTCCTGTCTGAAAAAATAGAGTCATATAGTAATACACCCTAAATTTTGGAGTTCCTAGAAAGGTGGAGTGTCCGCTTCCTTTCGACTTTCTGTCGCACCAAACAATGGAAACTGCGGGAGTATCGGAAATAGCTCTTTGCTATCCTCGTTTCTGCAGCCAAATATATCCTTAGCAGAAGTGGTTCAAATGCTCTGGGCTTTCCAATTCATTGAGAAAATAATTGATAAATTCAAGCATATTGGCCTGACCCGGCAGTTATTTCTTATGATTATTCCTCTAAGTTAGGTATGAATTTAGGAGATTGCGTGTGCAGTGTACAGCTTTTCTGAACTGCATGGTAGATCATACCCCACCACATATTTCCCAAGCTGAAGGCAAGCTAACTAGGTACACGAGCAATAATCTTAAAGAGCATTGTACTTTAACTAGGATCTTACAATTTCTTATAGGTTTAATAGATTGATCATTAGTCGAAATATGAAGTCCAGATATCTTACAAGAAACTAGACGACTAATTCAGTAAGTATGCTGTTCACCTTTGGGTATGTCTTTCTCTAGGAGTGCAGCCATTTCTTGAATTCAAGAATACAAACTATGGCCGCATGTAGCACTATGGAGCAAGACCTAGCTGCACTTGACATTGCTTGTATAGGAATCATATGGATGAAATACTTATCAACTGATTTGGCAATCATTCCATATTAATTCACAAGATCTGAGTGAATTCTTGCTCACCAGATATAAGTTTGTGAAAAGTCTTCATGATAATATGACTGCATCAAACTTTGTGAAATCGGAAAGGAATATTGCCATTCAATTGGAAAAAGGTTTTGCAAGGACCTTGATGCTAATTCATCAGAGTGGATGGGTCTACAATTCACATGATATTTTATCAATAGTGGACCCTTATCTTGTGATGGAAGGAGATTAGTCAATGACTCATAGGGATCTTTTGAATGGCAATATGTACTTTGTTTTCCAAAAATTAAATGAAGTGGTACAATATAAAATTACATAGCACATTCTAATTACAAGATTCCATTGTAGGCTTTTTATTAAAAAAAAGTGGAAGGAGAGATGGAGTTTATTGGATTTTGAGATATGTGAAGAGCTTAAGAAAAGAATTCAAACATGTCCTTTCAAGTATCCACAACACTACACTACGGGAACATTGGGAGGCTATAAGCTATGGAAATTGTTTTGACAAACTGTCTGTGTTGTCAAATATTTTATTTGGATCAGTACTTAGGTCGAGCAAACTTGGCATAAGTTGATGTCTTCATCTAGATAAGGGTTACTTCTCCCTGGCTGGTAGGAGAAGTCAAGTTACTGGTGACATGCTAAGGTTGATGTCGTGAAAAACCATTGCTGAATAAAGAGTCTCAAAAGGTAAAAACCTAGACTAAAGATGTAATTCTACTTCTATGGTGTGGTTATGTAGAGGATGTTTTAGCATTTTGATAGTGCTAATGTGATGTTTTAGGAAGTTTATTTGAGTTGAGAGTCTTAGTTATCATTTTAGTTACTTTGATTTTTGAAAGGCTTGGTTTAGTTTCTATTTTCATGAAGAGATTTTTTATCATCACTTTAGTTGCCTTCAATTAAGCTTTGAATGTCAGTGTGTTCGTGTCTTCTGTCATGATAGATGACGAGGTTTTCCTCTTCAGGATCCCGGTCGTGACAGTATGCTCGGTTTTTCACACTTACATTTGATATGATGTTGAGAGCTATTATTGACCTTAGCACAACAATTCTAATTGTAGTATGGTTAGTATGCTAACATAGTAGTGTCGCCCTTCATAGGACTGAATGAAGGTTTTCTGGAGCGAAAAATTACAGATACGCGTGGTTGTGATTCCACAATTTCACTTACATGTAAACATTTAAATTCCAACTTAAAGTTGATAATTGTCATGTGTAGGCATGTTGAGTATCAATTACTGGCTAGTGGATGTCAGGCCATGGTTTTGATCGTTCTTTCATGGCGTTGACACTTGTATCCATCCTCTTTCTTTCGATTTTCTTGCATATCTCTTTGATTTTTCATTTCTTTTCTTCTTATTTTTTAATTCTCTATCACTACATATTTTTTCCTTTGCATCGTTTCCTTTTGGGCCGCTTTCCAATCTCATTCCCATATGGCCTAGCTTCGCTCTAATGACATAAGAATAAATCAGGCGCACAATTCAAGCATGGAGAATCTGTAGTCGATTGAATGATCAAGAAGACCAACTTTAACTCTTGAATATTTTCTCAATTGTTTATAGTATATTGTAAAGCATATGCATGCAAAGGGTATGCATAAGCCTGGGATTCAAATACTATTTCGAGACCTTAATCTTGCTTGATACTGTAGTGGCATACCTCAACTGATTTTGGGAGTCTACCGGCACATAAGTTGGACTTCCTGAAGTTGCTGATTGAAGAATCATTTAGGACATGAATAAGGTCCTGAAGAAACCAACAAAATTGCCGCTTACAATATAAAATTTGGTTCGAACTGTCCAATGCAGTTGAAATTCACCTAAAACTTTAAATCATAACATGGTAGTCAGCACAAGCGACCACAGAATGATTTGTCCTAGTGCTTGTTGCTGGAATGACATGCTTGTAGATTGGGCAGCAGTTGCACACCATCTAGGCATTTTTCACCTGCTGACATATTGTGGATAGCAGGGAGGATGAATGTTTTTTCTGTTTGTTATATTGGAAGCAAATGTTAGAGCAGACGAGCTTGCTAGTCGAGCTCGAGTAACTCCTCTTTAGTAGGAGGATGTAACACAGCCTGCGGGCTGTAGCTTTGGCTTAACTCTACAAAAAAAAAAAAAAAATCTAGGCATTTTTCTAAGCAGCTATTCAGAAACCTACACTAACAGTATAGAACCAATACTCTGTACATATTAAAGGTCCCTATCTTTTTACTCTACTCAAGGAAAAAGCCTCCTCTCTTCTTGAGCAAGTTCTTACCGATCACCATATGATTAGACTAGAGTTAAACTGCACAGCACATCTTATTCGGTTCGAGCATGTATTTTCCAGAATGATCTCTTGCTAGACATTAGGATGTTAAGACCTTTATTTGCAGTTTAAGAAGTTCTCCTGCTGTCAACTATAAGATTGCGAAAACATTTCTAAGGACTTACTTAGAAGGTCTTGACTTAGCTAAAATTCTTCAATTTTCACGATTGGAAAAATAGTATCTCCAAATGCTTTCAATATAAAGGTTTACACCGAAATTCGTGAAAAAAATAGTATCTCCAAATGCTTTCAATATAAAGGTTTACACCGGAACATCACAATAATATGAGATATTCTTATGGCGTTGAAGTCTGTTGAAAGTCCTATTTTTCTGCTTTTACAGGTTTTGTTATTGATCCAGCAAAATGTACTGATTTGAGTCTGGAGCAGAAGAGAGAGCTAGTGCACGAAATCTTTCAGTGGGCAGATAATGCCCCTGAAATTCTTCAGTCATGGAGTCGTCGAGAGTTACTTCAACTCATATGTGCTGAAATGGGCAAGGAGAGGAAATATACAGGAGTTACAAAGCCCAAAATGATTGCACATCTACTTAGGCTTGTCGGAGAGAAGAATGGAAAAATGATTGATGATAAAGCTGGAAATTCCTCAGTCTTGCTGAAGAATCAAAATGGAATTAGAAAGAAAAGGAAAAAAGAACACCAACTGCAGTTTGTTGTTGACATGAATCATGATTCTTTCAAGAACAGTAAAGAAGAGCAAGCTGAAACCTCGATATGCCCAAATCTAGTCTGCAGAGCCTCTCTGAGTGTAGAGGATTCATATTGTCGAAGATGTTCTTGTTGCATCTGCTATCAGTATGATGACAACAAGGACCCAAGCTTATGGTTGGTTTGCAATTCAAATCCACCTTATACCAATGAATCGTGTGGTTCATCATGCCACCTGAATTGTGTTCTCAAGCATGCAAATGCATGCATTTCCAAGAATGAGAATAATATAAAGCTGGAAGAGAGTTCCTACTGCACCTGCTGCGGAAAAGTGCATTGGCTGCTAAGGTAATTGGATATCCTGCGTATTCTGATGAAAATACTTATAATTATCTGTCTTATTTGCTGTTCTTTGGCCTCATTTTGGAGTTCTTCATTGCATGGAACATCGATGTTATGCTGATGATTAGACAAATAACAACAGTAATACGATATAAGATGAGTGAAACGTGCTAATGGATTCCAGAGAATAGGATTTTCTTTGTGTTTACTTTTCATGACATGAATGACTCACATATGAAAATGTAACTAAATTTGTTTTTTTCCTTGTATACCCCTCTAAAAGACCTAATTTTGTAGATACACTTATGAAACCATAAATTGCATAAACATCAACCATGAGAGAGAATTGCTTGTGGGGATTTGAGGATCGGTAAGGAAGTACTCTTCTAAGCACAATAGTGAGAAGAATTTGTTGGACCATTGCCAAAATGTCTTATCTGGAGAAATAAGTTGGACAACACACCTCAACATTCTTGTGGTCTAAGGTAGTTGTGAAACCCTATAGGTTTTATCGACACTATAATGTATGCTAACCTAGTTTTTCCGGTGCTCCAATATTTGGTCGGTGTAGCTGCATATGCAGTTACATACTTACATGTGCTTCTATGGGCAGCACATGTTCGGTACTGTCGGCAATATTAGGATCTTGCAACCAAAGATAAGACAAACAAATGAACAAGGCAAGGAAAGGAAGCCAACATTATGCATATTTAATGTGGTTCACTCCCAATGGGCTGCGTCTATAAATGTAAGATGCCTGATTTGTTCCACTAATCAACATTTGATAGAAGAGGTCCCTATCCAATCTCAATCCACTGTAAAACTCTTTCCGGATTAAATTCATAGGAATCGGGAATCGTAGTGCTTGTCGGTATAGCCTGCACCTACCTATATGTAGCATGCTTTAAAAATTATTGGACATTTTTTTCCTTTTCCAAGACCTTGTAGTCTTTTTCCATATATAGTCTATCTTGAAAACAGAATCAATGCCCATGACCTGCCATTCAAGCATTGGTCATCTAAAGTTTGATTATTCTGGTACATTGTAATGAATACACCATGCGATTAGGTGAATTTAGCTGACTCCTACCGTCTTGCCATTTAAGAGTTTCTTCTGGGGATTTGTCCACAGTTCATTTTTCTCTTCCAAATTGTTGCTCCTTTTCCTAGAATTAGACGATTTTTCTGCATTTCCTTTCTTGTCAAATCATTTCTTGTATGAAAAAACACAATATACTACTTTTGTTTTGTTACTTCCACATGCTTGCTGTACATTTGATGAGCTTTGTGTATGCCATTCCTGCAGAAGCTGGCGAAAACAGTTGCTGATTGCGAAAGATGCTAGGAGAGTTGATGTGCTATGTGAGAGGTTGTCTTTGAGCCATAAGATTTTAAAAGGAACTGAACAGTACAGGGAGTTACACAATCTCGTGGACTCAGCTGTGAGAATGCTCAAGAAAGAAGTTGGGCCTTTAGACAAGGTCTCTGCAGGGAAGGGAAGGGCCATTGTCAGCAGGCTCGATTGTGGTGCAGAGGTTCAGAAAACAGTTTCTCAGGCACTGAAAGCAGCAGATGAGTTATTTGCTAGCTCTTTAGAACTGTTGTATGATGACTACTTAAAACCTCCAGGTATGGTGCTTTCCAGCATCTTTTTCAGTGATGTGATATATTGATAACCTCCTCATTTGTCATGCATCACAGGTTCTGTAGCTTTTAACATCCAATTTGGAGATATCTCTCCACACTCTGTCGTTCTTTCCCTTCAATCTGAAGATCAGCTCTTTCAAGAAGATATTATTGGCTGCAAAATATGGCACCGAAGCTCTGATGTCGTCTGCTTTCCTCAAGAACCCACCTTTGCAATAATGAGACCAGATACAAAAATCAAGGTATCAGGGCTTACTCCTTCAACTGAGTACCATTTCAAGGTGTCTCCCTTCAGCAGCACAAGGGAACTAGGGAGTTGGGAGACTAGATGTGTGACACAGAACATTAGTGATAACAGCAGTAAATATTCCACTCCTAACTCTGATAGCATTAACATGCATGGCGGGCTTGTTTCGTCTTTAAGAAAAGAGCAGGAATTGGGTGAGCAACAGTGGGTCATTCAGACTGACTCGCAGGGGGCTTCAACAAATTCAAGTTATGATAATCTGGTGCTACCCACTAAAGTTAGCCAAAGGAACTGTTCTAAGGTTCTGTCACTAGAAGATGTCAGGGACATCGAGTGTCAATTGCCTCCATCTGAGCCCATAGCTTATGTCAACTCCAGTTCTGCTCCATCTGAGACGCCCTATAAACCTGACCATCCTGTTAATTTGCCTGATTATGCCAATCACAAAGAATCAGCGGAGAGGCAGTATGAGTACTGTGTGAAGGTGATCAGATGGTTAGAGCGCGAGGGGCATATGGAGAGGGAGTTCCGTGTGAAGTTTCTCACTTGGTTCAGCGTCAAGGCAACAGCACAAGAAAGAAGAGTAGTCAGTGCATTCATCGATATTCTGATTGACGAACCAGCAAGCCTGGTAGCTCAGCTTATTGATACTTTCATGGATGGTATATGCAGCAAGGTCAAACCTGATGTTCGGAAAGGCTTCTGCAATGGACTTTGGCGTTAGGTATTTCACTGTCCCGCTCTTTTTGCTCCCAGAGAGATGGGAGAGATCAAGTGAAAAGTGCGTTGCTGCTGTGGCACATACATGACATAACCCATACATTTAACTTGTTGAAAATTTACCCATTTTGCCTTTGTTCAGCAGAAGCTCATAATACAAGAAAGCTTCTTCATTAGGCCTTCACATCTTAGTAAATCGAACATTTTGAGACTGCCCTCTTTCTCTTTTTGTTTCATCTGGGTGTAAGGAAGCTTCGATGTCGTTTGACAGTAATTTGACTCGCATAATTTATACCTTCTCAACGTCTATGATTTTGCAGCCTTTTTGAATTTCCATGACAGAGTCAAGCTGTAGGAGAAGGTGCAGGTACTTATCGTCTTGATTTTCCAGTTTGATGCTTTTGTGGCATTTTAAATTTACTTGCTGTTCAGGTTTATTGGCTCTTATGGGAAGGTTCGGTGACTTGGTCTACTAGAGTCTATACACAAAAGTAATCAGGACTCTATAGTCCAACAACAGCAATTTTCACTATGCTGCCTTGATCACTCCCTCAAGGTGAAGCTTGATCTAGCGTCTAATAGTCATATTTGTCAGTTTTTTTTTTTTATTATCATATTAGAGTCCCTTGGCAGAGTGCCACCATTTTTATGTATTTCAGGGAAATGAGAGGTCAATTGTGGTGGCTTTGATTCAACAGCTGCAGGAAAATGTTGCAAACACGTCCATTCTCAACAGTAACAGTAAGGCATGGGTTTGGTGCATAGTGCATGCACAACATTCTTTTAGATCTTTGATTGTCCATACTCCATAAACACTTGTGAAAGAAGGAATTCAGAACGAAAACCCCATATTTATCCTATCTAGGATAACATATGGAACTGTACGCCAGCAGCAGCTCAGGCAAGGAGATATGACATTGTGTCCACACAGCATTTTGTGGATCTCCAAACTAGATACGCTGAACAGTATAGATAGCATCTTGCTGCAATAATGACGGAAGTGAATGGTTGTTCTTGGCCAGATTATTATGCAATGCTCTTAAGCCTCACATCTCGTTGAGAACGACAATGATCGGATTTTGGTGTTATATGTAATTGCTTGTGAGAAACTAATTATCATCTGTTGTGGCCTATTTTTTTCATGGATGTGATTCCATACCAATCCATAAGATTCAGAAACTCCGATCTATTCCTCCTGAAGTTAAGAGGTCTTCATAATGTCGATGCGTGATGCCAATCCTATGGATATGAACAAGACCTTGTATCATTTTAAAAGCCATGTAAATGTTGTGTTAGATTTCTTACCTACTTAATGAGCTGCTGAGCTATTTGGTTTATAGGAAAAAATCTAGGGGGATTTGTCCATAACCCTATTATTAAGACCCTCTTCGTTCAAAACCCAAGCAAGTTTTGGGAAAACCTCACACAACATTTTCTTGGGATAATAACCCGAAATCTTTCAAAAAAGATCATACTGCCCTCACCTCCTTCGTTGAGCTCGCCCGCGCCCTTTTTCCTCTTCGACCAATGTCTCTATCGAGCTCGCTTCCGGCGTCTCCCTCCTTCTTCGGCATAGCCGCAGCCACCCGTGGCCACCGGCGGCACCTTCCCTCTCCTCGAGCTCGACGATGATGGTCGCCTCCAGCCTCCCACGTCCTAGACCTCCGGGCCGGGATGGCGCTTTGCGCGCGCGTGGCGTTCCTCGGCCACGTTAACACGCTGCAGGATCTCGGCCACTGTTTTCAGGAAGGATGCGGTATCCGCGCTGACGCCACCGAGGGCCGGCGGTTTCTTCTTCAACCGGTGGCGAACCATCAAAACCCACACCCACTCCCACAACAGCCAAGAAATTAATGCTGATTAGACTGTGGCCCATCAAAACCCACACCACCAATCCAAAGCCTTTCCAACAATTAATGCTGATTAGACTGAGGCCCATCAAAACCCACACCCACTGCAGCCCCCTGGCCCCGTCCCCTCCACTCTCCCATCTTCTGCATGTGCCAATTTAACATGCCCTATGACTCTACTATGGCCTATTATCATAGTTTAGAAAAGAAAAATAATTTGAAATTTTAAAAATTATATATTTATCTCCGAAAACTTTCATATACCATATGGATCTTTCAAATATTTAGTTTCTTGCAAAAATATCATTCTATTAACTTAAGTCACTAATCTAGTGTTATATGGATCCATTTTCATCTTTTTGACTCCATTTTCATCTTTCTGAATCCATTTTCATCTTTGTAAATTGATTTTCAGCTTTCTGATTCTATTTTCATCTTTCTGGATCCATTTTCATCTTTCTGACTCCATTTTCATCTTTCTGAATCAATTTTCATCTTTGTAAATCCATTTTCATCGTTCTGGCTCCATTTTCATCTTTCTGGATCCATTTTCATCTTTCTGACTCCATTTTCATCTTTCTGACTCCATTTTCATCTTTGTAAATCCATTTTCATCGTTGTGGCTCCATTTTCATCGCTGTGGCTCCATTTTCATCTTTCTGAATCCATTTCCATCTCTCTGGTCCACTTTCATCTCTCTGGTCTATTTTCATCTCTACTTTCATCTCTCTTGTCTATTTTCATCTCTACTTTCATCTCTTTGATCTATTTTCATCCCTCTGGTCTACTTTCATCTCTCTGGTCTATTTCCATCTCTACTTTCATCTCTCTGGTCTACTTTCATCTCTCTGGTCTATTTTCCATCTCTATTTTCATCTCTATGGTCTAGTCTTATCTTTCATATCATTTTCATCGTTCTAATCTATTTTCATCTTTCTCATTCATTTTCATCTCTCTGGTCTACTTTCATCTCTCTGGTCTACTTTCATCTCTCTGGTCTATTTCCATCTCTACTTTCATCTCTCTGGTCTATTTTCATCTCTCTGGTCTACTTTCATCTCTCTGGTCTATTTTCATCTCTCTTGTCTATTTTCATCTCTCTGATCTATGTTCATCTTTTTAAACCCTTATGGTCTATTTTCCCACTCCCCCACCTCCACGAGAGAAGCCCAGCACACCCACCTCCTCGTCCTTTAGATCCAGGCCTCCATAAGAGATCAATCATGATCCTTGTCAACTCCTCATTTAAAGCTTCCACTTTTCCCACTCCCCCACCTCCACGAGAGAAGCCCAGCACACCCACCTCCTCGTCCTTTAGATCCAATCCTCCACAAGAGATCAATCATGGTCCTTGTCAACTCCTCATTTAAAGCTTCCACTTTTCCCACTCCCCCACCTCCACGAGAGAAGCCCAACACACCCACCTCCTCATCCTTTAGATCCAGGCCTCCACAAGAGATCACGATCCTTGTTACCGGCTCCACCGACTACATTGGCAAGTTCATTGCCCGGGAGCTTTGCAAGCGACGATTCACTGTCATAGCCATCGCCCGCGAGCGCAGCGGCATTCGTGGCCACAACAACAGAGAAGAGACCCTCCGAGACCTTGCTGGTGCCACCGTTGTCTTCTCCAATGTCACCTATCTTGATACCCTCGTCTCATCCCTCGACTCGCATGGACTGCGACGGGCGGTCGCGGCATCTCTCTCGCCGTGAGAGAACGGCCACCTAGCCACGCGATTGAGTGGGCTCGATCGCCTTAGGCGCTCGGCGTCGGTGCTTGCTCGGCGACGGCGGTGACCGGGAGCCCCGGCAGCGTCTCCAGTATGCCTCATGCGGTGCTAGAATGGATGAGGTTGGAGGAGGATGGGAGATGGCTGGTGTTGTGGAGGCTGTAAGCCCTTGCTGGGAATGGAGGTAATGGCCGGAGAAGAGGACTTCGCCGGAGGAGTGGTGATAGCTGGAGTGATTGGTGGCAGAGAGAGAGAGAGGGGGGGGGGCATTACAGTCTTTTTTTAATTACACCAGCTAAATAAACCTATCAAATGGGGTTTTCACCTTAAAAATCAAGTTAATAGGGTTTTTTATGATAATTTTTGTTAAACTGGTGTTATCACCAATTATCCGAAAAATCTAATCCCAATGCAAGTAATTTATTTGCATCAGCAAATGAAAATTTGCATATTAATGGCACTTCTGTTGCATTTTGCAACATGATGCCACTAATGATGTTCATTGCACATAAATGACACTATTTCAGATATGGACTAAATTGCCCCTCACCTTGGCTAACTTAGCTCTGCCATGTCATCGTATACATGATCAATATCGATTATACTCGATATAAAAATTTACCCATAAATTCCTTCAAACTCCTAACTAACCCATGGTGTTCCCTTCTTCTCTCTCCACCAACGAGCTCTCTCTCCACCAACAAGCTCTCTCTCAAACCAAAATCTCAAAATCTTCCTCTCTTCTTACATTCCCCTCATCCTAGGGCGCCGCGACGGACTTCCACTCGCTCCCAAGGAATGACACCGCCCCACCATCACAAGGAGATGATCTACCCTTTCTCTAGCAACAGTGACATGACTATAACCCGAAAACGGAAACAAAGGGATGTAAATTAAGATATGATAGCTATTTTAGTTATTTTGATATTTGATTTTCTTCTCTATTCTTTTGATGCGCAAATTACATTTATCTTCGTACGTAAGTTGGGGTTTTTGATGTGCAAGCTAGGATTTCCCTTAATTTGGTTGATTTTACTCTTGGATTTGGTTCTTCCCATTGTTGCTTTCCTAATTTCAAGAAATTATTATGTATACTCTGTTTCTACTTTGAAGCCATGCGGTATTTGAAAATGATCTCGTCTTTCTTGAGATTATTTTCTAAGATATTTTTTTCATGAGATTATTATACATTAATATGTATAATTTACTGAAGAGTTGACATGATGGATTCCTTTATTTTGTCGGCATTATGTTCAATCACTCATTTCTAGGGGTGGCAATACGGGTCGATGGGTCGGGTTCGGGTCGGGTCGGGTCGGGTCGAGACCCGATATCTCGACCAAAAATCCCAACCCGAACCCGACCCGTTTACTAAACGGGTCAATTTTGTCAACCCGAATCCGACCCACTTTTAAACGGGTCAACCCGACCCAACCCGCCTGACCCGTTTATTAAACGGGTCGGGTTGGGTTCGGGTCAAGTTGACCCGTTTAACAACATGTAAACAACCTGTTTAACAAAATAACACATAATCTTCTGTTTAACAACATGTTTAACAAGTAACAAGTACCTATAAAACAAAATAACATCACCATCATACAATAATGGAAAAACCAACAATTGTTCCTCATAAACTTGTATATCTAAAGTTCTAATATATAGGGATAATGGGTCAAGCGGGTTGTTAACGGGTTACAGGTCGGGTTCGGGTCACGGGTTATACGGGTTAGCCTCCTAAACCCGAACCCGACCCGCACAGTAACGGGTCAGCGGCGGGTCGACCCGTTTTCGACCCGCACCCGAATACCCTAAACCCAAACCCGTGAAATTCGGGTCGGGTCGGGTCGGGTCGGGTCGGGTTTGCGGGTTATGGGTCAAATTGCCACCCCTACTCATTTCTATTTGTTGAGAGTGATTTGCATATTAATGACACTCAATATTGTATTTTGCATATTAGTCACTTCCGGTGTTTTTTGCATATTAGTGATACTTTTATTTAATAGGTAGAAATTACCCTTCACTTATATGCATCTCCTCACTTGTTGCGCAACCTCATTTACTTGTTATGCAGATTCATTCACTTGTTACGTAACTTCGTTGACTCGTTGCGCAACTATTTTTCTTGTTAATCACATTATGAATGAAATTACACAACAAACGAGGATAGTTTCATTTTTATAAAATAAAAGTGTCACTAATATACAATTAACAATGAAAGTGAGGCCATGTTACAAAAAACATGGTATGTCACTAATATGCAAATTACTCTAGAAAAATTAGCTTTTATAAGACAATAAGAAGACTAGTGAGTATCCTATGTATGGCTGAAGATCAGGATTATGGATTACCATCCGGCGGCACACGCCGTGCCGACAGCCTACTGACACGGTACGTGCGACACGCCCTTGTGTCATTCTCCATTTTCCTCCTTGCACGATAGGAGGGGGTTCCGATACCGCTAACCCACCGGCACAATACGTATTAGCCGGCACGCAAAGTGCCAGACCAGCACGGAAATCCATGATCAGGATATTCAATGCTCAGAGCCTCTGATTACCTACACAAAAAAGAAATGGTGAAGAAATCCACAAGTTCCAATCTCGAGCATGGGTTTTTATCTAATTTTCACACAGATTTTGTTCTTGATCATTTAAAATTATCCAAACCACGCCAACACAATCTTTTAGATCAGGCTTACAAACGCTTCAGAGTCTGACTTTTGTATCATTCCATAAAGAGTGAAATTATTTTATATTTTATTTAACTCTCACCAACACTTGTAATCATTTAAGATCACGGGGACGTGACAAATTCTACAAGCTAGCCATTACATTGTCCATTGACTGTTCTCTGATGCCCTGAACCCGGATACTCGCTAGGAATCATAACAATGGAGGAAAATGCCTGCTGCAGAGCAATTTATGCTGCAGTAGTTTCTGAAGAAGTATCAGCTTGCGTTCAGGCCAGAGTGGAGCTCAGAATGCATTTCCCGGATGAGCATCTCCTCAATTGCATCCACAAAACTTGTTAGATCGCAGCGTGTTTGCAAATCCAACGAGTTTGCCGAATCCTGATAAAAATAATAATTGGGAGTCAGAGTATTAGTCAAAAAAATAAAGACATCAAAACTTTTCTTAGACGTCTTTGGTAAATTGGGAAGTTGGAACCAAAACCAAATTCCAAGTGCAAAACATTTGAAAACACAAAGTGCCATACTGCAAAACGTATGGGGTCAATCTCCTAAGCTGTACCAGAACACAATTCAATTGCACCATTCTATGAAAAATCAAACCTGGTGCAGAAGAAAGAGAACACAAGAGTTTTGTCCGTAATAACTCAAAACTCCTTTTGAATGCTTAATTGTCAAATATGAAAATGTAGATTCAGTTCCAACTATGTCATATATGTTCAACAGAATTGCAAACTAGGCTACAAATTGATGAATTTACTAACCTTGACCTTACAAACAAAGCTGAGTGAAATGCTTTTGGAGTGAAAATCGGCAGCTCTTATTGAGATCAACTGTAAAGCAGAACTTGCTAGAGGCCAGCCTTCAGGTATCTTCATGAAAGCATCAATTCCCCCGACCAAATGAGCTATAATCGTTTCATCTCTGTCCGAGTACTCGAAGGAGTGTCTGCAATCCACGACCATAATCAATGTGGAAAAACTTTAAAATTTAAACACACGAATGATTAATCACGGGATAGAAATATAGAATACCAAGTTATTAAGTAAAAAAAACAATTGATCATAACTGATTGTACTAAGGCTTCCAAGAGGATGGAATCAGTCAAACAAGCCCATAAGAATGCATGCCAAGTTCAGGGCCAGTGCAACAGCTCGCAATAAAAGCCAATATCTAAAAACATAGAAAGCCCAATATAAACTAGGCCACATAGACTAGGGTTGTCAAGAAGACCTTGGAAGCAGCCATTAAGTCTATCATAAGCTTGTAAAGAATCTAGAAGCATGAAGGAGAAGACTAATGCATCAACAAGGAACTTCGTTACTGCTGATGACAATTGCTGAAAGTCACACTCTAGTTCTATCAGAATTATAGGACTAGGATCTATCAGTCCGTTTCAAGAGGTCAGAATTAAAGTAAACCACGACACCAGCATGCCCCCCAAGACATAGGCTTGCAGTCTGTCATATTCACAACTGATCCATCACCCGCACTGGATGGAGAACAAAAGTTACATGAATTAGAAGTTGATTGAGCATATAGATTATAATAGGTGGCCCATAGCCACCTATACTCTGACTTTTGAGTTAATTTAACTTGAGAGAATCCTTCCTTGATCAGCATCCATCACATAATACTTCACAACTAGACAGTTTCTTTACTTATCTAGTGTAACACGTACACAAAAATGCTAATAAGTACTTACTGCACTTTACATGATCCTCTATATCATTTCTAATTTCTTTTCGTCAAGTTTAAAACTTTGCCAGAAGTCAATTTCCCAAAAAGTTCTTTGGTTTTCAGTTTTTAAGGTAATTAAAGCAGACTGTGGTGGGCAGCAAATACCTGCTTCTAAATGCTTTGCCCTTTTTCAGACTGAACCAAATGGAACAAAACCCACATATATATCCTAAAAGGCCTGAGCAGGATATCATCCAAAAACGAAAATGTTTACCCTTTAGCTTGCAAACAAACTCAAGTAATTAATCCACAGCCATACCTTGATTTGTTTGTAGCTCTCACTATTAACCGTCTTAGTGTGCAAACAAGAATTCGACGTTGAACTTGTCTCACTAACCATCCTAAGGAGGACCCAGTGATCGGGATAGCCATGTGCCTGCAAGATCATTTTACCCGCCTAAAACGTAAAGTAAAAGAGATATAAAAAGAAAAAATTAATTTTGTAGAATTGATTATAGTAAACCATTCAGTTGTTAACTTTAACAGCTGAAAGCTATAGTAAAAGGCTATAGACTTAGACGTTATGATTGAGCCATACCTTGAGAATTTAACACTGCGTATAATTTCGTTGAGACATATGTCACCTGGGAAAATCTGAACAACCAAAAATTAAGACATGATAACCATGAAACAACAGCATAATTCTATACGACTAGAAATTCTAGCTGAGAAAGTCTTATGGATTTGGCGAATGACAATATTATCACAACCACACTAATAGATTTATTTTAGCAGAATATGTTTTGTGTATTTTGTGCATGACAATATTATCACAACCCTAAAGGAAATGCAAGACTAACAACAGTGACATTTGCAGAGGTTTGAATATGAACGGAGATAATTCATGAATGCCTACCAATCACAAAGCAGCAACAACTACAAATTAATCAGACAATAGAATATCCCAATAATGCTTATACGGAGAACTATGAGCAAACCTCGACAGAACCAGTGAAATTAAAACGAAGTTACAACATCTCAGCAACTATAGTCACAACTCAAGAATGTAAATGAAGACATCTAACTCCATCACTTCTAAAGGATGGTCTCCGTAAGAACGCAAAAATATGGAAAAAGCTATTATGAAAGACAACCAGTTTCGAGCGATAGTTTGATAGTTCGGTCAAAATTTTCAATCCTCTGGCCAGTCCGCACAATGTAGGGTGTTGATCCTATGGATTTGCAAGCTTGCATTTATAAAAATAAAAGAGTTCAAAGTGGCATTGCCATGACCCTCCCTACTTCAGCTAATGGTTTGCTTGAAACCAGTGCTACAAATTCATTAGCAGTTAGCTTTGACTAATGATAAACCATTTCTAGCGCAAATGGTTTGCTTTAAGATTGGTTGAAGTGATCTCTCCCTCGTGTGTGGGTTCCTGATCAGATCCTTTCGACACAGACAGGGTTCTTGTCGAAGGATCTCCCTGACCCTTGATCAATCCAACATCATGAACCCTTGTGGACAAAAAAAGGAAATGGTCTGAAAAGAGGTGAAGTTTCAGTCAAGACAATTAGCAAAAATAAAAAATAAGAAGTTTCACCGCTGAATGTTCTACTATATATAAATTACCAGAGTTTGCACATGATTTGTTTTCTTTCAACGAACTCTTGGGCCTGCCAAAAGAATTCACTCTATCTATGTTCATGTATTTTTTACTTATTCAGTTATGCCGACTACATCATATTCGAAAGATTTGCTTAGGATTATGAGATAAGTAGTATTCACTCAAAGCATATCCTTTCAGAAAGCATTTTTAAAAGGTACCTCAACATTCTTTGGTTCCATAGTTTCTCCAACAACTTCTATTAATAGTTCATGCTCCAAAACAGATGTCTCTATGGGAAAATTGAAGTTATGACTAGAGCAAGACCTAGCTGCGGCATCAACAGGAGTTTTGAGTGACAGCCTTATGCAACTGTCATCAGATTCAATCACCTTCACAGCAGATAACATGTCTGCAATCTGTCCAACTGCTTCAACCCTAAATACAGCAAAACGAGATGTGAGTTTCACAACTTTTTACCAATAAGAAGTTGCAAGCCACACAGTTTTTTTGTGCTTAGAATATCACTTTAATTAATAAATCTAAAAAACAAATGAATTTAAACACTCGACAAAGTCTTGCTAACAGGACGATATAAGGATTAGTTTATTGAAAGTGGGCCAAAAGAAAGCTCCAATAGTACACGAAGTTAAAAGGAAATAAAAATGATAACTATAAGATGAGCAGCATAAAGTGATTGGTTGTGTATAACACATTGCTACATTCTGGATAAATGAATGGGAAATCTAAATATCCAGTGTCAGGAAATTACAGGTCTACAAGCATTTTCATGACAATCATGACTCCATATCTCAACTAGCAGAATCAAGTATAAGAATTCATCTGACTACGTAGAACTGCTGCAAGAACAGTACACAGCAAGAATTAGCACCATATATGAGCTTAGTAGTCAGCGGTATATGCATGCACATCTTATTAATGGCTTACATGGTTACTACTTTATTATCTGTATATGTAAGTATCTCCACTCTTATGTGGACAAGCTAGGATGTTTTCTCTTGCTAGGATCAAATCAACTTGATACTTGAACAACAATAAGCTCCACCTACCCATAAAAAACAATCCAGGTCAACATGTTCGCTCCCTCTCCCTTCGCCTTTCAAAACATTATATGTTCAGTACCGTGCGTATAGGGTACATAGTGACTACATGCATATCTCATGCAATGATCAACTTTGGACCTAAAAAGCTATATGCTGGCACCTACAATGATGAATGTAACAAATTAAAAGGCATTAACATGAAATTTAGTAGAATGTTCAATATTAAACTTTGCCGCAAGACTAAACGATATGAGTAGATAGCATCTGCTTTTGCCTAAAGATGGAGACAACCGCTCTAACAATTAACTAAGCACAATGGTATTTTGAATATTCATGGATATGCTTCACATTTTGACAAGCAGTATTCCGATATCCATCAAAACCGCATATGCCACACATTTTAAGAAGCAAGCAATCAAAATTAACATAATTCTACTTCAACACATCTACAACTACATAAAATTAACTACCTTTTAATGGAATCATCGAGATCCTTCAAAATATTCAGACTGCTTTTCCTCTTCTCAATCTGTCCATCCAGGTCTAAAATCTGAAAGAATGTTTATGAGCAAAAAACAACACACATAATAGCTTAACAGATGTAGGGCAAGTTCATCCATTCACAAAATAAAGCACATTATGTAATAAAGACTGCAAAAATGAAAAGTTGAGGGTAGAGAAAAGAACACTACCTTGATGTATATCACATAGACTAATGTTTACCTTCTATAACAGAGCTTTCATTTCAAAAACCAATTAGAGAGAAAAACACAAAAGACAAAACTCAGAATCCAAATGAAACTTTTGTGATTCATCTTTACTTTTTACTTTTCCAGATAACTAATTACTGCAGATCGCTGAATTAGACTAAACAGAGAAAATACTGCTTCCTTCTTTACTTCCTCTTGCCTCAAATTCTTAATCCGATCTTTCAGATTCCATGTACTCATCAATCTGTATTTGCAAAGATTTCGTGATAAATTGAGTTAACTATGAAAAAAGAAAAAGAAAAACAGGTTCTAAAGCATAAAACACATGAAATTGGAGGTCTCTAAGATAGATGAATTATGCCAAAGAGTCAAATTTGGACTTCTACTTAATTAACTAAGCCAATGAACCCTGGCCTAGGGACGTATCCCCACCACCCCAACCTCAGTCGAGCATGCTGGTATAAGCCTGCTGGGTGAGATTACAACCTCTTTTATTTAAACTACTCCATAAACTTAAGATGCATGCACCATAAAATGTGCCGCTAATGTCTGCACCTGCATCCATGAACCTGCTACCCGCACCTCCACCATTCACAATCCTTGCAACATCACAATGTCTTCATGATCGACTAACATCTGTTGTCAGAGAACCAGTTATACCTTAGTCAAGGAAGGCACCAAGATTACATCCGAAGACCCCATATCTTCGTAAAAACATACTCAAGATAGGAGCAGAATCAAGAGCAACAAGCACGGTTGTGGATCTGGGTTCTGATGTGGTTCAGCTTAAAGGTAGAGATGCCAATGCAAATTATGCCGCAAATAGCAAACCAAGACTTCATATGCTATGTGCATGAATAAAGGACTAGTTTGTAGGGCATTTGCCCCCTAATTTTAGGGTTATAATTCAACGAATCCAAAACAAGATAGAAACACATTAAAGATTGCACGGAGATCTGAAGAGCCTCATACGCGTGAACCATTAGCTAAAGTTGTCTTGTGACGCCCTCGCCCTTCACACACCCATCTTCTCGGAAACCGAGAACACTTCCCAGTAGGTCACCCATCCATTCTCACAATTCACTCGTGTTCCCAGTAGGTCACCCATCCCGGAACCGCTCCAAGGCAAGCACACTTAATCTGAAGTTTTCTGACGGAATTATTGCAATCACGGCTTTAAAACGCGTTGTGTTATAAAAGGTGATTAACATACACATAAATATGTCCCCGATCCACACCCAAGCGTTGTGGGATTGCTTACTCGGCCGGCTTAAAAACGCATTGTGTTATAAAAGACGATTAACATACATATAGATATGTCCCCGAACACTTCCCAGTAGGTACCACCGTCAAGATGGCCTAGTGTCCGCCGCAGAAATCGGGAACACAAGCACGCTTAATGTGGAGTTTTCTGCCGGAATCACTGCCATCACGACTTTAAAACGCGTTGTGTTATAAAAGGCGATTAACATACATATAGATATGTCCTCGATCCACACCCAGACGTTGTTGGATTGCTTACTTGGCCATCCGATTCAGTCAGACGCCCACAAGACGAATACCACTGTCAAAATGCTGGATCCACACAATCCACCCCTTGAGGGATTCTCACATGTCTTACTAATGTTGAAAGGAAAGGTATCTGAAACAGCAAGGCTGCCATCAATTCACCGTTACTTGGAGTACTCTGGATCAAGGATTTCCATACCGGCTACCGGACTGGCAGCTAGCCGGGATAAAAACCCCCCCGAATCGATATCGGGGGTGCCAGAGTTGTGCCGGACGATACATAAGGTATCGCCCGGTACTGACCCGATATCGGGAGGGGGGGTGCCGGAGTTGTGCTGAAGGAGAGAGAGGAACAGAGGAAGCGGGAGGAGAGAAAGAGAGAGGGGAGGAGAGAAACAGAGGAAGAGGGGGGAAAGAGGAGAGAAACAGAGGAGCCGAAGGAGAGAGAGGAACAAAGGAAGAGGGAGGAGTGAGAGGGGAGGAGAGAAAGAGAGGGGAGGAGCCGGAGCAGAGGGGAGGCCGGAGTCGGGAGGAGGACGAGGCGGAGAAGAGGAGGAGACGGAGGCGGAGGGGAGGAGGAGCCCGAGGCGGAGGAGAGGAGCAGCGTAGGGAGGAGGATCCGCGTGGGGAGGAGGAGGTGAGGAGTGAAGAGTGCTGCGGGAGAAAAAAAGAGGAGAGGGGAGAGTAGTGGCCACGTGGGGGGAAAAAGTAAAAGAAAAGGGAGGAGAGAGAGAGGGGAAGGGTGACACGTGAATTTATGGGCAACATACAGAGCAAGATAAGGAGAGAAATGAAAGAGAAGAAGCTGGTCTGGTAGTCAGCAAGTCAGAGGTGGAGAGAGAGGGGGGGTGAGTGAGTGCAACAAGTCAAAGGAGAGAGAGGGGGTGAGTGAGTGCCGACAAGCTAAAAATAAAAATCAGTATGTTATTTATCATTACTTTTTATTTATCAATGATAGGCCTCATATAAATGTTATTTATTATTATTTTTATTTAATGATGGTTATTAATAACATTTTTTTTATTTAATAATGATTGTTTTTAGCATTCTTTTTTATCTAATAATGGTAACTTTCCAATAATTAAATGTATCATATGAAAATTTAAAATTTTATGTTAATAATTATTTTAGTTATTATATTACTTTCTGATGCTATTTAGTTTTTTTTTATAACTTATTCATGTTAATTTTTACGTTAATTGCTGATGCTATTGTCTATGTTAATTACTTACGATAGTTTTCATATTAATTGATAAATGTTGTATTTTACATCAAAATTAATTCAAATTGGTGGACAAATGAGAAAACTAGTATTTGTCCATATTTGAAGGTGCTAAAAAAAAGTTTGAAAATTTTTATGAATTTCCTGTTGAAATGCTATCTGTTTTTGAGTTCTACTAGAAACATTTATCTTAGACCACCGAATGACAGATTATGGTTAATCTGAAAAAGAGCTTGGTGTGTACTCATATAAGAGATGTATTGAACCGTTGATTATGTGTTATGTGTTGTATTATACTACTTTGATATGTTTTCACTCTGTGCTGGCATAATCATCCTTATATGATAGCAAGGTAGTTATGCCATTGTCCTATTGTCACTCCTTTATCCTACGTGGCATCCTATGTGGCACCTGACATTCTACATGGCATCCTATGTGGCCTGGGTGATTGGTTAGAGGTAGTGGGTGGGTGGTTGGTTAGGAGTAGTAGGTGAGTGGTTACCCTACCAGGTGGTAGGGGCACCACTAGTAGATTATATTTGGCCAATTGGAGATGTTGAAAACGAGTTCACTCATTTGGACCGGCACGGGGGCGTACCGGTCCGGCACTGCGCGTACCGTACCGACGGGTTGCCAGCACGGCGCGTGCCACCGGCATGTCAATCCTTGCTCTCGATAATAGATTCCAAGTTTTGAACCAAAATGTCTAATAACACAATATAGTTATCATGCCCCAGCAATTTTATATCTAAGATCAGAATGCCTGAAGAATGAAATTTTGTTTTATGTTTGAACAACAATCATGAAATTAACCTCACATGTGCTAATCTGTTCCTAGAACTCATTGACAAGGTAGTAAACAGGAAGTACGTTGAGAGACCTCATACTCATAACTTTCAAGCATATCTTCACATGAATCTACTTGGATAGATCTCCAGTATGGCCCATCAGCTTCAAGACAATCTGTACCCTGCAAAAAGTGACGTAAAGTAGGTCATTAAATGCTACTTATTACAACAACTTCATAGAAAAAGGCACATGATAACCATATGAAGCTAGATTAAGACCCAATGGTGAAGCTGCCCAAAAGAGGGGGGGTTATCAAAGTCTAAGGACCTCTAGTACCATACCCTCCACCTGAACCACCAGACTTCACACCAAAAGACGACTGCCCTTGTACCTTTCCTATTCCACTCAGCCTACTTTTAAGCTTGTTACATCACTCCAAGGCAAAGCTTACGTGGTTCAGAGAAAAGCACAACTATTCAGCAAGCATGTCGAATCAGCTCTAAAACCACCCGTCCTTATGATCAATATATAGCAGCAAAAGTAAAAAAAAAGAGTTCTGATCACAGAATGGAGATACCGAAGAGACAATATTCATAATGAAAATCCACAAGAAAAATTTCAGACTATAAAACTGATCCCCAAAGGAGAGCTGTTATCTTCTGCAAAGAGAATTCTAGTATCCATACGCCATACAGAACTCCACATCAAGATTGAGCTGTATAATCACATCCACCAGGAACAACGAAATGATTCATTACCAATGAGAAAATTAACAATCATATCAAAGTTGTATAAAAAAGCATTTATCCCTCAATGTTAGGTATAGGGTCAATATCATGTTTCCCCTCCAAATATCCTAAATGTCATATTTCCCCATAGATTCTTCAAAATATCTAAGCTCCCACAATTGTGATTTATATTTCAAATTTTCCCTTCCATCCACAACCACGTAGTTAATCGACCAAGCCCTGGTTAGAATGCCGTCAGTGATTAAACTCTAATTTAGCATGACATAAAAACGGAACCACTAGGAGTAGATTGAGATAGAGTTGAGAATGACCAAGACCTCTAGTTAATGAGATTCCAGAACCATAGATAGGGGACCAAATGAAATATTGCGGGAAAGCTGGAGTGATATTCAAGTTAGGATTTGAGAAGAATGAGACATGGGTCCAAAATAAAGGAGGAAAAGATACGCCACGATGAAGGCATTTCAAAAAAACTCCATTTGGTGTTAGCTATTGACAGATCCATGTAAATTATATACGGAATACTCCATAATAATTATCGGGAGGGGAATACGAAATAATGATCACATTGGAGGAGATATGGGATATTCTGAACAAATCAAGGCTGACCTGTGAGTCAACAAACTTCAATGTACATTCCAATGCTTCAAGATCACCTTCCAAACGAATGGAATCTGCAGTAATAAGAAGTTCATAAGTATCATTTCAAGTAAATACTTTGCCAAACTCATGGACCAAGTAACCTTCTTCAAGGATTCTCGATAGAGTATCCATTTCATCAGAGATCTTTATATTTTCATCTTCTACTGAGCAGACCTCTTCCTTCAACTTCTCCAAGTAGGCCTCTGTAATAACATAGGCAGCACTTAAACACAATTAATGAGAAAAGCAAGAAATTCTCACTACGCCGACACGGCATGAACCAAGCGCAACATGCTGTTTCACCATTTCATCATAAGAACGGTGAGCTGATTGGCGCACATAAGTTTCATACATTTCATCTATTTTCAGTGATATCATTACTAATACTTGATTGGGAGATAAAATGCTCACCACATGGACAAAAAATACAAAACTTCATGAACCATGAAAATTTATAACACCGGTAATACCTAAATTGGTTACAGATAAATAATTTATGCAACAGACTGGCCTTCGTGGAAACAAAAAACACAAATATTTGCTCTGAAACGGCTAAACTTAAAGAAGTAGATATATTGCAAGCTTCTGAACATAATCCACAACGAAAAACAAGATTTGGGGACAGCTTTCAAACTACGATGTAGGAAAAGGTCGGCTAACCTAAATCCTGAACCCCGAGAGCAGCCACATTGGCATCATCCGCCTCCAGCTGCTCAATTTTCTCCTATAAGAGAACAATCCTCATAAAATGACAAACGGGATGGAAATAACCTACACATACGATACAGAATAGGAGGCAAGGAAACCAAAACCGGAGAAACCAAAGAAAAGGGTTACCCGGAAATCGTTGGCGCACTTTTCTAACAGCTTGCGATTAGAATCTGAAGGGACCGACAAATCTAGGTTGTGGACTCGCGCCTCCGAGAGCTCTTTTAACCGACTGCAAACGGCATTTGTATACCAGTGTTAAATATGGAGAAATGGAAAAGAAAAACATCGATTTAGGCGAACCTCCGAAGAATTTCGAGGTCGATGGGTTCGATCTCGGGAGGCTCCGTCGAGCTTAGGGTTTCGGCCATGGCGTTTCTCTTCTCTCCCTCCCGCTCAGAATTCGAAAGGCTAATAAAAGAGCGGAGAGAGACAGGAGTACGGTTTTTAGTCGCTTTAAGCGAGATTGAATCCTGGCCGTGGATTTGAATGGACGGCCAGGATTTCTTACTGCAGGTTCTGCACAGTAATACAAGTAACCCCGAATCCAACCCTATGATCGATACTGCTTTTTAAGAAGAAAGAAACGAGAGATCGGAGAGAAAAAGCGAAGAGGAGGGAGGATGGATTCGGAGCTGGTAGAGGTGACGCAGTTCTTCGGCCGATTCAAGGCGGCTTTCTTGAGGAACGATTTCGCCACCAGCACCAATCTCCTCTCTCAACTCAAGGTATCATCAAATCTCTCTCTCTCTCTCTCTCAGGGTCTGTCATCAAATTTTTTTTCTTGTTTACCGTTCTAGGATTGGGGTTAATACGACTATCTCATCATTCTATCTGAGAATTTAGTGGCCTTGTTCGAAAGATTTATTCTTGGAATTTAGTCGGTGGGAGAAGTATGGCAAGGTGCATAGATGGTCCAGATTAGGGTTTATTGTTGGGAAATTGCTTCTTATGTCACGAATGAGGCTACTTTACTGCTAGTATCAAATGTCCACAGTGAATGGATCCAAGGCTGTTCTTGACGCCGTTTGTTGATATAATTATTTTGCACTTGTAGTCGGAAACCTCAACCCGTTATATGTGAAGTTGTGATTTCGACCTCCTTGATTTCTTTTCTAGTATATGTGCCTTCAAGGATGCCATCGTTGTGCGCTCACGCACAAATATTTCTGTTTTCTGTGAGAGATTTGTACCAAGAGGGAATGCATGCCCATATGACATCTTGTTGGTTATCTTGTTGATCTCATCAGTCTGATGGAATGCTATGATCCTATCGAGGAAGGTGCTGTTTCTGTTTCACAGAGGTTCTTCTGACAGTGGAAAGCATAGCGTGCTTAATATCATGGCCAAATTGATCATTGAAATCCATCTTTGGGAGTGATTAAGGGACGGAGTTAGTTGATTTTTGGCTTGTTAATGTATTGTATCACATTTATTGGTCGTGTTACTTGCAAATTAACCAACATCTGTGATTTCTATATCGGAGTCTTCACCGTATAGCTCAGTATTAACACACACTTGCAAACTCTTAGTGCAGTCTTATATAGATTTTACTCATGCATTAGGCACGAGATGCCTAATTAGACTGTTGCTGCACAACTTGCTCTGTATTATGCTAAACCATTTGATCTGCTTATATACTATGACTAGGTCCGGATAGCTACATCTTCCCAACTTGATGTTTTTTGCGAGCTAGGTTTTCCCTTCATGTCCTAGATCTTAAATTGTGATAGTAAGTTGGGGTTCATTTTGTGGTTGGAAATGGGGAATATGAACGTAAGTTTTGGCTCTTTGACAAGGTTATGGTTGGAAGTGGAAAGAAGTTTGAATCATATCTCCCAGGCATAGAAGTTCAACTTCTAGTATTTTCATATGAAAGTCATGCAAACACATGGTGTTTGGGAACAACATCTGCTGTGTGCTCTGCATCTTTTCGGCAAACTTTGGGTTCTCAAATTTTTTGTTTTCTGCCATCTTGTTTAATTCATTGGCTTTTGATTGGAATCTTTGAGTAGTGATTCTTTGGAAATTTTTATATGGAAAGAAGCTCGGAGTGTTCAAGATGGTCAAGAGGGCTAAATAAGTTTTTCTCAAGCGTAAGCGGATGATGAAAATAGTGCAACTGTACGAAGAGGGTGATGGAATTGTCTTAAAATTCAGAGGATAGATTACATACATAAATTTATTGTGAGCATCTTTCGTGACATGCCCTCATGAAAATTGACTAGTTTTGTAGAGTAGTAAGCACGGGAAGTTTAGACCACTTTGTAATTTCGTCCTCAAACCTTCTCTTAGCCCATGTCTTCCTTCCATTTCTGGAATAGAAATGGAACTTGTGATTCTAATGTCTCTTTAGAGAAAAGCAAGTCATGTGGGATACCTGTTTTATATTTATGTCAAATATTTTTAGCAAATGAAAGAAGAATATATACTCCAGTCCCGGATAATTGTTGCTTTTGTCTTCTTGAATTTTTGCTTAATATGGATTTCTTTACTATCATATAGAGTTTGGATTAGTGCTTTCATGCAGATCTTCTCTGAATTGCGTTGTGTTTTCATCACGTAACTTTGATACTGGTACTTCTAAAAGATTATGGAGTTCAGATTGCTAGAATTCAATAGTGCTCTCTTGGGTGCAGGTGCTTTTGACAAAATTTCCAAGCCTACCACCATCATTTCAACAAACTCCAAATGCTGTCCAGGAGTTGACTGTAGCAAGTAACTATTTCACGTTTTTCCCATTTTCATAGATGTGCTTATAACAATATCTATGCATAGTAGTGCTTTGTACCAAATTGTCGCCATATTTAATGTGACTGTAGACCTGGGGTATGTTCATGTAGATTTCTAGAATCTATGTTTTCTTTTCGTTGAGGTTTTTTGTGTGAGTATCATGTCAAAATCAATTGTCGCCATATTTAATGTGATGGTTGCAAATTGTCGCCATTTTGATGTGATGGTTGCTAATCGTCACGTTGTTTGATATGATGGTTGCAAGTTATCACTGTGTTTGTTATTAAACTTCATCTGTTATAATTGTTTATGGTGATTCTAGAAGCTATCAGTGTCTGAAGTTTTCCACCAATATACTTGATTATGGACTAAAACTGTTCGTTCGTCATGGTTACTTGTTACAAATTCTATGGTACTCCCATTTCTTTCTATATTTAAGTTAGTGTCTTCTAATTGCCTTTCTTGGATATTTTCAGGAGAGATATATGAACATGCTGTTGTGTTGAGCGTGAAGCTTGAGGATCAGGAAGCTTTCGAGAGGGATTTCTTTCAGCTGAAACCTTACTATACTGACACATGGTAATTTTATGGTTATCATATTGCATATCCTGATGACTCTTTTCCAGTGCTATATGAAAATATTATGCATTAGGTTGGCCTTTTGGGTGAAGTGCTATCAGCACAGTTGAAGTAGTAGTTACATGGTGTGAGTGTGGTTTCAAGTTGTAAGGATTAAAATACATCCTGTGGCCTGGGCATTTAGCCAAACCACTTTTCTTGTTACAAAATAGCTTGCCTTTTGATTATGTCCATAGAGTTGGGAAACTACTACATAGTAGGGCATGCTGAAATGGACTCTTTTTCTGGGTATAATTGCTGGTTTAACTACTAGATGATGTGTTGCTTGTCATTTTTGTCAAGTCCCTTTGTAAAGTTTGTATTAAATTCAAGGGGGAAGAACGATTAAAATGCATGTTCCAAGATCGCTCAATAAATTTCTTGTCAATACCTCTCTATCCTGTGCAACGGGGCAATCATTCCTCGTCAATGATTGAGAGGTCTGGCCTTCTTAGTTCTAGGCGTCTAAAATTACAACCTAGATTCTACATGAACGATTAAGCCACTCAATACAAAATAGTGTTCACCAATATTGTGTAATATTCAAGAATATGTATAGTACTCTAAGAACAATTGATTAAAATTAATTAAACTTTATATTAGCAAGTCAAGCATTAAACCTTAAACCTTGGCATAGGGCTTCTAAAATTAGAAACCACCTGGAGAGATGCCAAGCAGTTAGCTGATAAGAGGGTGGGCAAATGCCTTGGGCTATTATAATCCTCACTAGTGGGCTTGAGAAGATTTCTGCACAAGAGACTTCTATCCTTAATGCTCTCTCGATTTGTATAACTACAACAAACTATCACAATTTGCATATTCATAGCATTGCGTCCTCTTCTCCAACTAGCTTGAGTAAGCTATGATCAAGGGCATGATTACTTCTGGCTGTTGCATAAGAGACGTAAACATAGACAACTTTTGTCTTGTAATAAGATCTCATAATCCAACTTCTTTATACATCACAACTTCTTGATGACTTGAAAGCTGTCTTACATATCCATTCTATACATTTGAGCTTTATATGTTTTGTGAAGTTGATTGTCGGAACCTTTTTTCTTGCTGGCCATAATTTAGATTATTCATACCTTTTTTTTTGGCAATTAATCATACACATTTGTGGAGTTCCCAATCCACTCTTTTTATGCTTCTTTTTTCGTTTTCTGAGCTTATGACTTTTCTGTTGCTGGAGTAGTGGTGTGATCCCTCCGTCACCTCAAGAGTATCCAATCTTGGGCCTTAACCTTTTGCGGCTCCTGGTGCAAAATAGAATAGCAGAATTCCACACAGAACTAGAGCTGCTTCCAGCTAGTGCATTGGAGAACCAATGTATCAAGCATGCTGTGGAGCTGGAACAATCTTTCATGGAAGGTGCCTACAACCGTGTGCTGAGCGCCAGGCAGACTGTGCCACATGAAACCTATGTTTATTTCATGGATCTTCTTGCAAAGACTGTCAGGTAGCTCAGTTTCTCCATTCATTTTACATACCTTCTCATATTTTATAATATTTAGGGGGAGCTTAATAACACTCTGAACTTTTGCAGAGATGAAATAGCTGGGTGCAGTGAAAAAGCATATGATTACTTGACAATTGCTGATGCCAAGAAAATCTTGATGTTCTCCAATGACCAAGAGCTTGCTGAATATATTGCTGATGTATGGTGTCTTTTTCCCCTTTGTATTATATGTTCTTGATGGTTATTAAGCTTACTAATAAGGGTGTTAGTATGTTTCTGGAATTGATAATCCAATGATGAGCTTTTAATGACTTATTTTGACATCCACATATCTTGGTCATAATATGATAATATCCCTGGCGTGATACAAGTGGAGTGCTGAGACAGTAAATCTCAGTTTCTATCACTTGCTAAGTAACCATAACAAAGGAGTCTGATATATTTATCTTTGATGGCCTCGATTTGCTCTTACTTTTTTCAAGTATTGGATAATTCTTACCTCTTCTCTACATTGGCATTATTGTCTTTTGTAGCAGCCACAATTTAACTATGACTATTTAATATTATTTTGTCTAAATTTGCTTGATGTTGTGGCAAATATTAACGATCTTAGGTTTTCTTGGTTTGTGGCATGCATTCCCTTTCACTAATATGCTCTGTCACTTTCTAATTCCATGTAGTCAAAATATTGCCATCTCTTACTGTGTATACTTCTCTGAACTTTGGCTCTGTATGTTGTGGCATACCTTAGATTTTTATGGTTGATTTAAGGTCAAAGGGACTATCTCACTTTTGAGTTAAGGATCATATTTTAACCATTTGGATGGCATAAGGAAAGCTTGCTTGTAATGATGATGCAACTATAGCATATTCCATAACGATCTAATGCCCTGGAAAGCATCCATAGGTAGATGCTTTTGTTGATATTTGGATCCTTCTCTTTGGTGGTTTTCAGAGGCACCTTAAACAAATGGGCGGGTTGTACAGTAAATAATTACAGTCCTGATCATTGATCTGTTCATGGTTTGTGCTGCAGGAGCATCAGGAATGGGAGATAAAAAATGGATGTGTGTTTTTCCAGAAGGCGAAAGAATCTCAACCATGTAAGGAAATACCGTCACTGCAGCTGATCAACCAGACGCTAAGTTATGCCAGAGAGTTGGAGCGGATAGTCTGAATTATTTTCCTTCATTTCCACTCCTCTTTATCAAGACAAGATCAGTTTGCTAATTTCCGGAATGATTGTCACCATGATACGATTTGGCAGAAAGTGCTTTATGTACTCCAATTTCATGCTTCCCTTTCATTCCATTTGGTGATATCCATGTCCCATTTAATTCTTTAGTGGACTGAAAAGATTCAGTTTGTAACTGAAGGTTGTACCGGAATCCTTTGTGTTCATGCTTCGCTTTTTCACCGCTTCCATTTCTTGTGTCGGTTCTTGAATTGACCTACGTTTTTGGTGAATATGCCTCAAGGCTAGCGTGAGTTTTAACTTTTCCGATAATAAAGCTCCTTGGTATGTTGCTTGGACTATGCAGTCACTGGCAGTTTGGTTTTTTGATGCTTATAAGATTAAATTTACAGCACAGGGATTAGGCTAATCCCATATTCGGCAGCTCGGAACAGGTTTGGGTTCGGCAGCTAAGTTGTGGTCAAATAATGGCATTTATAAACTCTTTCATTTTTTTCGTGATTTGGACGTGGTTCTATCAGTCTACGTTACTTTCCAAACATATTATTATCAAACGGGCCCTAAGTACTATAGAGCTATCCTTGATAAATATTAGGGTTTAATTGTATTTAGAATGTTAATAATGAACTATTATTAGATAATCCTTGTGATTATCTTTCCATCTGGGCATACTGATGTATGATTCTGGCTGCGCAATTTGTTTTCAAGCTAGACTTTGGTCCATTTCTTTGGTCATCTTGGACTTGCCCTTGCACAAGCAAACAAACGGCGTGTTGTAAAAATGCCAGAATCTTTGACTCTACTCCTCTCTTCTAAACATTCACTCTCCCCGGCAATCTCCTCTCCCGACGCTCTAACTCCGTGACACCCGGGCCACACTCCCCGGCGCTCTCTCTCACTCTCTCTCTCTCTCTCTCCACGCCGTTCTCTCATGCGACGCTATCTTTTACCGCATGCTTGGTTTGCTTGGTTTGCTTGAGCTCAAGCCAGATCGATATTGGCTCAAACGGGATTGAGCTCAGTTCGAGTCAAGCTCGAGTTGAGAAAGCGCGTGTCAAACTAATATCAAGCCGAGCTCGAGCTCGAGCAGAGCCCAGCGCGAAGCAAATCAAGCTCGAGCTTAGCTAAGCTCACTCGAAATTTGGCTCATTGCCAGCCCTTGGTGATGTCTTCTTTCGACGATAGGTATTGAGACCGGAATTTGGATCCTTTATCTGAGAGATCCATCGACATATGCAGCCCATTAACTTATACTCATTAATCCGACCAGTTTCAGCATTGTGTAGTAATCTAGCTTATTCAAATTTAAAATCCATATATAAATTACAGAGAAAGAGTATTTTTACTAGCCGCCGATTAGAAAGACGTCAAGAGGATTAAGATCAAGAAGTACATCATCCAATTCGATCTGAATCGTTGAACGGCTACTACTTCATACAGAGGAGGACCGCCCCCCGCCCCGGGCAACCCCTCAGATGTGAGCATAACTGAACCAAAATTATAAAACCGAGCCGAACCAAAGTTCATCTATCACATCGGCAGTGGGCTACCGACCAATGGGATAGATGTAATATCAGTAGCCAAGTAGTGGCCTATCAATAAGATAGATGAAAGAATCGGTAATGAACTACTAATTGAATGTATCGATAACCCACTATGTAATTTATCTATCGATCGATACCAGCATGTGCACAGATAAGTGGTCTTTTGGTTTTGTACCAAAATCGAAACAATACCGAATACCCAAACCCCAACCCAATCCGGTCCCAAATCCCCATCCACTTCTCTTGCCCTCTCTCTCTCACTCCCTCCTTCTCAGTCTCTCTGCTTGCCGGACCTCGTTGCCGAGGTCCCTCCCGTCACCCTCTTGTTCCTCTCCCCTGCTGAGCAAACCGCCGGGGCGCCGGAACCCCTGCGGCTGCCCTCCATCACGAGCCACTGGGGTTCCTACGACCAAAAAACCTTCAAGCCAATGGCAGGCGCCATCTCCTTCTCGCCTCTCCTCTCCCAACAGCCAACGATCTCGTGGTCTTTTCGTAGAAACCACCATTCTTATGCGTCCTTCCCTCACCTCCACGCCATCGAGTCTCCAAAGGGACCGCGGCGCTCTGTATCGATCCTGCCTCGCGTGCGCGCCGCTGTGACCATCGAGAAGGAAATCCCCGAAAACGAGCGCCCAGAGACCTTCCTCCGCCCCTCCTCGGATGTCTCCTCGTCGTCATCTTCGGTGCGCGGTCGGTTCGAGAGGATGATACGGGAGGCGCAGGATGAGGTGTGCGCGGCCATCGAGGAGGCCGACGGTGGAGGGAGATTCAAGGAGGATGTGTGGTCGAGGCCCGGTGGCGGTGGGGGCATCAGCCGCGTCCTACAGGACGGTGCTGTCTGGGAGAAGGCTGGCGTGAACGTCTCCGTCGTCTATGGCGTCATGCCTCCCGACGCTTACCGCGCTGCCAAGGGTGGGAGCGATGCCGCCAGTGGCAATCTCAAAGCTGGACCAGTTCCCTTCTTCGCGGCGGGGATCAGTTCGGTGCGTTTCATGAGCTAAAATTAATCTCTATCGTGTAGTCATGTTTCAGTTCTTCCTTCAGTAATCCGTAGAACGGGCTTTTGTATTTGCTTGAAGAGTAGCTAATACAGTAATACTCCACGTACATCTCTGTTTGCGTAATTAATTTAGTCTCATATGGTTGTCCATTTGGCACTCGTTAGACAGTTTGGTCATTCATCAAATTAACAAAGCAAACGAAGTTGTCTTCTTGTTTCATTTGATGATCAGTTCTCATGTTCTGCTAGAGATGCAAAAGTTCCATGGTCAATCACATTCCCATGATGCATTCTGCCACCCTTTCGTAGTCTGAAGTGTCTTTTAAGATGCTACGTACGAAAAGCTTGCCATGATTGTAGTGTAAGAAGCTAGCTGCTTTTCTGCTTCATCTGTACTTCCCTGGCATCGCAATATCACTTGCTTAATAATTGCTGATGTAAGAATGTCTAAAACAACTCTCATGTAATAGTTCCAGGCTTGTAGTTTTTTTTTTTCACATGTAACTCTGCATTAGGAAGTTCTTAGAATGCCACATGAATGGTCTATGTGTGCTAATACCATGAAAAAGTCAAAAAAAATGTTAGGGCATATCTCCTGGTATATATTGATGGGTGCTTTTCTCTTTACAGGTTTTGCATCCGAAAAATCCGTTCGCCCCCACATTACATTTTAACTACCGGTATTTTGAGACTGATGCGCCACAAGGTACTTAAAAGTTTCTATCTTGGGCATGTATATTACAATTCTCCTCCCAATTGAATCTTTTTCTTTAATTGTTGTTCTTGTGCCATTTAACCTTTAATGTTGTCTTTGCTTTATCAGAATTAACTGTTAAAGTTTTCTAGGTAAAGAAATGCAGGACATTTTCATGCAGCCTTACCCTCCCAAGGATAGCTACTAGAGGCAGTCGAGTTTTAATTTAAACTGGAAGTTCTGCCCAACAATTTGAGTTGGTAAAACTGCATGCAAGTATGCAACTCCTTTAGGGAGTTAACCGTTATGATGGGTAGACATCGGAAAGTGTTTAGGGTGAAAGTTGGAGGAAATTATGCACACCATTAGAAGCATTAATTGGCTGCGATTAACTAGGCCCACATCTAGCTGCTATCAGCTTATCCCTTGCATAAGAGTTACTTCAAGAAAATAAAACCTTTATACAAAATTCTTGAGTTGGACACGTTCTTGACCGGCTAGACATGTGCCACCGGCTTGGCGATCCTTGATTTGGACAAATTAATATGCTGAATTAACAAAATATATTCATAATATCCGAATCCGGATAAATTTCATCCAAATACAATTATTCTTGACGATTTCTCATACTTGGGATAGAAGTCATGGTCAAAATAATCAGCATATATATATAAAATCCTTGTTAGCAACTCATGGTGATGATAACCTTATTGATAATATACTAACACACAATTATTACAAGTTTACTATTTGCAATAAATTTTAAATAAGAATCATAAGAATTAAAAAAAATAGACTTTAGGAAAAGAGATAGAAAAGAGAATGTAGGGAGCTCTAATTGAGAGCTGAGAGGATGTATGGGGCAAAGTGGGTTTCATGGTGACAAATAGGGACCACAAGGAGGGCAAGTTGGCTTATTTATTAATGATAGATATCTTCTATAAAAATAATAATAATTAACCTAAGTTGAGGAGTGGCAGCTGCCCCCTCTCAGCTCTATGTAGCTCGGCCTATGCCACTAGAGATACTATTCCTCGAGAATTGCTTTTCAGAATTGCTGACCAAGAAATCAATGCTCGTCTTGGTAAGGTAGTGGCTATTGAGTATCCAATTAGAGGCTTGGCTAGCATCCTTTATGTTAGACACTGCAAATCTTTGATCAAAATATGTTGGTTCTTGATAAATGAAAGATTTCGTGGTTATAATTTAAAGATTGAATTATCCACTATATGGCAAGATATTAAGGTATGAGAAAGTTGTGCAATCCTATCGATAGAGTTACATTGTTGACCCCGAAAAGCTCTAAGAGCATTTTGCGTTTTTTAGATGCAGACTAAGAAATTTTATGTTAATGCAATCATCTATGTAAATTTCCTTGTCCTTGACATCAGTTGCTTGATTTGATTAACCCATCATATGCGACAGATACTCCTGGTGCACCCAGGCAATGGTGGTTTGGAGGTGGCACTGACTTGACTCCTGCCTATGTTATTGAGGAAGATGTAAAGCACTTTCATATGGTACGCCAAAAATAGTGGCAAATTTTTCATACTTCCTTCCAACAAAACACTATCATCTTAGTTTTTAGTTTTTTTGTGATTTTATTCCTGAACAATGCCAGTGAAAGATATGACTTATGTTATCCCTCATTGCTTAGCCTATCTCAATCACACTTTATGTCATTCCTCTTAATTCAGTGAGTTTGAGTGAAAGTTTCCAAATTTTTATGTTTTTTTGAAAAGTTAAGCCGAAGCTGGATTACAAACCACTTACATCAAAACACCAGGGATAACCGGGGGTGGCTCACCCGATTCCCTCTGCCAAAGGAGATTTCCATTAGACACCCTTCCCATCTTAGCTAGACTATCTGCACACACATTATGTGCCCTCACAACATGAAGTATAAGCACCTCCTGGAATTGAGCCGCTAACCAACATACCCGTTGGAGCAGGTTCCTAAGTGGCTCAGGCCAAGAGTACGAACCATTTACAAACCCAACTACATCTTTAGAATCTAACTCAAAGACTACCTTATTGTAACTCATCAGAGATGCCATCTCCATTCCTCTAAGCAATGCTGCCAACTCCGCTTCGGCTACTGAAAAGGCACTCACCTTCTCCGCAAGGCACCAGGATACACCATCAGAGAAGCATACTACGCCCACCCCTGCAGTCCGTTCACCATGTAGGAATGAAGCATCTGACTGTACAATAATGAAACCCTTGCTCTGAAGAGGCGGCAGTTGATTGGTTACAACACACCCTCCCTTAGCTAACATCCACTCCCTAGCAGCCCAAGACACCCCTTTTTGCACTGGTCCTTGCACAACTTTACGAAGTAAAGAAATAAAGAGGTAATCATCAAGATCGTCATTTCCTTCTAACAGTTTAAGAATAACAGAAACAACCTATACAGCAAATCTGTTAATCTCCAACATAAAGGGATATAGGTTTTATGACATTAAAATGATCAATAGTGTCTTTCTCTTGTAGGCTCAAAAGCAAGCCTGTGACAAATTTGATCCAGGTTTTTATCCGAGATTCAAAAAATGGTGCGATCAGTATTTTGTCATTAAGGTGCGTTCTGTCTTTAATATCCAATTACCGCTGTATTATTCATGCTATTGTTAAGAGTTCTGTATCCTTGGAAGAAACTATTTTCTTTATTTTCATAGTTGCTCTTTTGGATGGAAGTATCAAAGTGGTATCTTTCATTGTTCTCACTCTGTCCAATGCTGTAATGTTTGTAATGTTTGCAATGTCATATTTTTGTTAAGATATGTATTGGATAATGGCCCAACATATTTCATAGGCACCTGCTAGTTATCGGAAGAGCATGTGACTCTACTTTGTAGGCTGCCCTTTTATCTTTGGGTTAAATACTCGTTTAATCAAACTGTTATCACACTTTTGATCTAAGACAATCTCAGTTTCAATTCCAAAATTCAAGAAGCAGAGGATTAATCTCAATTATCCTGTAAGTTTCCCTGTGGCAGATTTTTGTTGTTGGAAGCTGATTTCAAGCAACTCAAATATGTATTACTGGCACTAAGCGAAACAAAGTTAGGCACTCCAATTGTGGAAATTTAGATCATTTATGATTATAGAAAGGGATAGATCCAGACAGTACTCACGCGCGAAACCTTGGCCGTAGGGCTAGATCTAGACTACTGGAGTACCTAGATTGACGAATTACTGATTCACATAATATAGTTCGAGCTGGACCCACTCCCCGTCCGTTAGAGGAGCTAGCTTGACTCGCCCATCAAGGCCCGGTCCGGTCCATGACACGAGCCCAGGGCGATCCCCCTAGAGTTGGGTCTTCTTGGGCCATGCCTACAATGGGTCTACTTGCTGTGCCTCACCTTTTCTAGATAAGCATTACTTGCTTTACTAGTTGCTCATGTAGTAGGCTCTTCTCTTGCTTTATGTATTCAGTGAGTGGTAAGATCACTATGCAGTACCTATCTAGTTGAGCCCATCGGTTTTCAACCTTGGAACCTCATGGCTACCCAATATTTGGCTAGCTAGAACCCAAGGAATTTAGTCTCCATGTCTAATTATCATGAGATGTTGAAATGGATATTCATATATATCGATCTGTTCATTAAAATGAATGTTTGTTCATTGGAGGTGGAATTGAAAAATGTTTCATTCAGCTTCCATACATCGAATCTTAAATTGTTTATAGTCAGCCAATTGTTTGTGGATTCAGCTTTAGATTGACCAAGTGTAACCAGAACACTGATGAATGAATGCCGCATAGAGATGTAAAACGATCACTCTACTTTTGAGGTTTGTGTACTCCTTTTAGCATTGTGAACACCAAAACTATTGCTCTTTATCCAAGTATCGAGTATTAGTATACCTATGTTTGCAGTTTGTTGGCAGCAATGTAGCCAGTAGGTTTGCTTGATGCATCTATTAGCCAGACATCTAATTGGTTGAACTTTTTTAAGGAGGAAGTTATAGCAGGTGTTCATATGTGAACATGTGTATTTCTGTAATGTGAAAAGAAATCCAAAATTTGTTTTGTCAAAAAAAAAACACACGTTCATCTATTGATGTAACTGATTGTCTGCAGCATCGTGGTGAGATGCGTGGGCTTGGTGGAATATTTTTTGATGATCTCAATGACTACGATCAAGAGATGCTTCTTGCCTTTTCAGCCGGTATTCCTTTATCACAGTATTGAATAACAATCTTTTTTCGCGAAGGAAGACTATGTTTGTGATGCCTTCTAGTTGATCATCTTACTTACAGCAGCGAATATTTACTGTTGAAATAAGTTCCAAATTGAAGATCTGGGACTCCTGGTCTTCAGGAAATTGAAGTTTGTACAGGACAGATATGAGCTATCATCCTGTTAAGAAAAATGCGGGATGCATGTTCATGTTGCTTGTTATTGTATTTAGGTCGCTTTATAATGCAGATTTCTTATTCTTGAAATTTTCATGGTGACTTAGCTGATTATGAGTCAATGTTCTTTTTGTAGAGTGTGCAAAGTCTGTCGTGCCAGCATACATCCCCATTATAGAACGTCGAAAGGATACACCGTTCACGGATAAACACAAGGCATGGCAGCAATTAAGAAGGGGACGCTATGTTGAATTCAATCTGGTATTGAATGAAACAGGGATGAATTCAAGTATCTTATTGTTTTATGCTTGACGTTGGACTGAGTCCCATCTCTAATCATGAAGGTATATGATCGTGGCACAACCTTTGGACTAAAGACAGGTGGTAGGATTGAGAGTATACTGGTCTCTCTTCCACTCACAGCTCGGTGGGAATATGATCATGTACGACCGTCAATTGCTATCTAACCTAAAGTACTTATCTTTCCTTTCAAATGAGCGAAATCCTGCTAATATAAAATATTGTGTTTTGTTGCAGCAACCAGAAGAAGGAAGTGAGGAGTGGAAACTTCTAGATGCATGCATCAATCCAAAGGAATGGATTTGATGTTGATCACTTTATAAGGACTGTATCAATTTGTCATCAAGCACTTCCTTTTTTGTAGCTAGAGTGGGAAGGCTGCGCATCCTGTAAACCACCTGCTTGTAATCTCAAGTAAACACAAACGTGGTTGAGCTAGTAAATAGTCTTCAGCATGTAATGTACTTGTTAGCTATTCCAGTTGCTTATTTAGCAGAAAGTTTGTGTTTTATTTAGTGAAACAACAGGGATAAATCTCTTTTAAGTAGCTACTGCTACCGGGTTATGTTGTTATTCTTTGGTTCAGCGAAAATAGATGTGACCATTTCGGGGGCTTAATGAAATATTTTCAAATAGTTTGATGCAATGTGTGGGAAGGTTGTAGGTTGTTAAACCAGATCATTCTGTTAATTTTTCTGGTTCAGCAGGGACTATACTTAGTGTGAGGCCTGTGACCCTAGTACGTGTTTTTCTGGTTCTCCACCTTTGTATTACGTTTTTTTTAGTTACTTGCTGGGGTGATTCTCCACCTTTCTTTGGATTGAAAGCATTTTATTTTCACTGGTAAATGTAAACTTATCAACCTTTTACTTAAAAGCTGGATGAAAAACCCAACTGCGCTGCAGCCTCAATGGTGTTGAGCCTTAAATAATTCGCTGAAGATCATGGCAGACAAGCAGCAGCAGCAGCAGCAGCAGCCTGTGGTCGGAGGCAAGCCTAGCTGTGCGAATGCCACACTGTCTTTCCAACACTCTCGTTGGGCCACACCTCCAGTTTGACCAAAGTGAAAGATGATGGCCAATGACATCCGAGTTCTGGAAAATTGTCCTGCTGCTAAATGAACAAAAGGAAATCCTCAACTGCGCCCTACTAAACTTTGAACGGAGCACCACCTTGTTTTTCTGATAGAGCAGCTAGAATGTTAAAAGTCACCAACTATTAGATGTGGCCATTCCCATTTATTTTCTCCAAGCACATGAGAATCCTCTCTTCCTTCAAAATATGCTCGTCAAGTAATTTGAAGCCTCATATCGTCTTTGTTTTCACATACAAAGAGAGAACACTTTCTTCAGAGAGCAATGAGATTGAAAGTTTTCATGGCTTTAAAGACCAATACATCAGTTGAAATGAGCCATATTATGTACACCGGCCCTTTACAGACAGCACTTATACTCTTTATCTATATTCCATGAGCATAATAGATCACGGACTGTTTATTACAGGCCCAGCTTTGCCCACCGAAGAGAAGAGAACCAGCGGCACTTCATCAGCACATATGATTAAGAGACCTTTCAAATTTCAGCTGATGCAAATGAATATTTGTTTCTACTACCACAAAATTATTTGCAGATGGTACAAACGAATCTGATCCAAGGAATTTAAGATTCAGACTGCCTTAAAACAACACTCTTTCGATAGTGCATGGTGCCTACTAGTGCTTCCCTGGTTCCACTCCTTTATACAAATCTCCTGCTTGCACCAAAGGCATTTGTGATTTGAGCATTTTTTTCAGCAAATCGACGATACTCGAAAAAGAAGGGCGTTGTATGGGATCGCTGCGTAAAAAACTTATGTTATTAGATCATGAACAAAATAAAGATGAGAATGCAAACCATGGTCACAGAAATCCATCCAGATAACAGAACACATAAGCAGACAATGTTGAAAAGATTACAATCGTCACCTTCGGAGGATTAGATGAAGAAGCAGCAGTTAAGGTCGATATTGTTTTCAAAAAAAATTAAGTATGTGGTTTCTTCAGCAATTCAGACCCTTCAGACAAGGGAAAAGAATAAAGTACTGGGAGATGAGGGAATGGAGGAAGAGAGGAGAGTGAGAGGAAATAGATAGAGAGAGAAGAAAAAGGAATAAAGAACCATTAATAGAGGAGGTTAGAGACTTAGAGGACAAAAATTGCAAACAAGGACCAAATTAGCCGTGCCAAGGCTTTGCAACCGACACGGCCGGGCCAACACAACTGCTTAATTTGTTATAAAAGACACATATGACAAACAATTCACTTAAAATTGCAATGAATGAATGATACACTCATCAGAAAACCTTGGTACAATGATCAATATATATTGTCCCTGTCAGAGCCCGAAATGAAAACAACTGTGACCGTAGCTTTAATTTAACAGCGGTTGCATTAGCAATTGCGAGCTTAGCTTATGAAATGAACCATGATAAAAGCTAACTTGATGCACTCTGGAAAGCCACTACCAATCTCAGCTAATAGCCTAATACAATCTTCGGCCATAAATAAGAATAAATTAGAAGAAAACTTGAATGCCTTGTTAAAAATGGCAATCTTTTTATAGGCTACTATATATGTATAATCAATTAAAATGGCACTATTCTAACCGAAAGAAAAGCGAAGAAAATAAATAACACTGATGTAGCCATACCTAAAACATTAAACCAAAAACCAAAAGACTACCATGCATGTAGTCTATACCGATAAACAGTATACAATGGCACATGATTTTCGTCCCCAACTTTCGTAAGAAAAGGAGGAAAAGAGTTGTTCTTACATTGATCATAAATCTACAAGAAATTACTCATTAAACAAGTTGGTAAGTAGCCTTGCAGATCATGTACATCTCATGGCATTAGATGGTTACTACGAAAGAATGAAGCTACTGCTATGAGCAACTAAACCACCTTCTGCTACAGGGCTGACAAGCTATTCTTTCTTTTATTCACTATAAAGGAATCCTCTAAAGAAAAAGGGATGGTAATCAGCTGTCCAGGATTGAGGTACTCTGGGTGCTCTAACCAAATAACCATATAGAATACTCAAAAGGAATTAAAGGAAACAGACCTTTACTTAATATACTATGCATCTGAAGTGAGAACAGGACAAGAAGATTAATACTCAAAGGAAAGGAATTCTTACTCAGCCCAACAAGATTCTATGAGAGCAGTGAGAACAGGACAAGTGTTCTGAGGGACTAGGAGTCTCCTATTCTGAAATGCAACAGCTCCAACCACCTAAATTTATGCTATGTTAACAATTGAATCACACAAGTCATATCCATAGCAAATTCCATGCATGCATGCACAAAAGGAGAACTCTTGAAAACAAGCACATCAGAGCACATAAGGACCTGTGCAGGGCCAAGCCCATTCCATGGTTGTTGCATCGTTACTAGCTCCCATAAGATCACACCAAAGCTGTACACATCAGACTTCTCATTTGATGGCTCCCCACGTAGAAACTCTGGAGCCATCCACTCAGGCTGCCATGCAAAGCAACAAGTGTCTTGGACAAGTTCCTAAAAACTAATATATATATATATATATATATATATAATACTAAATGCATGGCAAGAACTAAATGCTTACAGTTCCAGCAGCAGATTTTGATGATATGAAGGTGTTTTCCTTGAATCTAGACAACCCAAAGTCGCATACCTACAGCCATCCAATTTATATATAATACACCAGATTTGCTGATATTAGTTAAGACCTAATAAGTCACAATATTCTTATATCTGACCTTCACAGACCAATTCTTATCTACCAATAGATTAGGAGACTTGAGATCCCAATGAACAATGGGAGGATTAAGGCAATGCAGATAATTGATGCCCTTTGCCTGCATGAAACAATTGCCTTAGTGCAAAAATACTATTGAACTCAAATTAAACAAAAAAGGATAAGTGCCACACACAAACCACATCTAGTGCCATTCGTAATCGTCGCTTTCCGTCCAAAATTTCTCCTGCCGCAGCTCTATTTAAGATGCTGAAAAGGCTACCTCTGTTCCGGAAACAAAAAGATGTTCATGAGTAAACTAGAAATTAACCAGAAAATATAAAGTGCACCACATTTTGAGCCTGGTCCTTCACCTGGGAAGATATTCTGTAACGATAGACAGATGTGGGCGCTCTGTAACAGCACCCATGAATAAGACCAAGTTCGGATGGCGAACACGTTTCATTATTGCAACCTACCAAAAAGATAGATGAAGCAATTGAAGGTAAACATAGACATGTAGACAAAAGAGTCATTAAACATTAGTTAAGATAAGCCCAACTAACTATAAGCTTATTCGGGTTTCATGGTGGACAGGTTAATTCTCCAAAAACAAACATGGCCTAGTTATTAGTTGGATTAGACTAATAAGTAATTAAATTATTACCCATACACAATTATCGAATATCCAAACCTATTTGAAACCTTTGGTTCAGATCAGATCATGCATGGTTAGCTTTTGCCAAGATAGGAGATTTAGAAATGAATCACAAAATATTCTTTCCAATCCCACAACACTGTCCAAAGAGATCTAGCTTTTTTTAGTCCCTTTCTTTAACCAATTCCCCTAATTCAATCGACATATCTCGAATTCAGAAAGAAGAATCTAGCTTTGCTCTTTTAAGGTTCCTTCGTTTGTTAACTTCCACAAAAGTGAATGATATAGCATTATAAAACCAGGTTTTATTATCAGCAGATGTACCTCCCTCAAAAATTCTTTAAGCTGATCATCATGAAAATCTTGGTTGGTGAGAACCTTGACTGCAACATCCTGCAATTAAATCAAGCAACAAGTTTACCACAAAATATAAACATAAGATGGGCAAAACACCATCCAAAAAAAAACCTTGACATAGAATCATGGAAAGCATTCATCTGCAGAAATAAGCTAGATGACACATTATAAGCGAAATGACTTGAAGCTCTCTGAGTATAAGATACTTACTGATCCATGCCATTCAGCATGATAAACAGCTCCAAAAGAGCCTAGAGCATTAGAAGAGGAGGTGTCAGAGGATCCAATACTGAAAAGAAATATGCAAACTAAAAATAACCTACCCAAGAGAAAAATGGCTTTCAATCAGAAACTCAATTTTCAAGAAAGTAGTACCAGCTCCAATGCGTTCCTTAATGTGCAATTCATCCCAGGCTATCTCGAGCCAGTCCATGGAAAGGGAGGGTTCGAGCCTCAAGTATTTTGGTACAGTTGAAATTTGAGAGATCCCTTTGTTCTCATTCTTGTCGCCAGTTTCCTTCAATTGCGGTATCCTGCATGCTTCTATTTCAGATGATGAATTATTCCATTTCTTTCCCAACTGAGTTTGGTTTGAAACTGCAGCTGCTCTGGTAAAACCTCTGATGAGATCAACCTCATAATGCTCATGCCCAGAGCTTTCCACAAGAGCAGCACCCATGGTTCCTGACATAATTAGCTCTGCATAATGAGATAGAATAGAATACCAACCTATATATATATCTATATATGTGCTAGCTAGAAACTAATTAATCACAGTTCACCACGGGTGACCGAGTTAATTTCCTTGAAAGTTATCAAATGGCAAATGCAAAATCAAAAGCAAAAATTATCATGCAGTCAACTCTTGAAGGTGTTACGACCGGATGGATAGACTCTTTCATTAATTATCCAGCAGTTCCTGGTAATATTACCAGAACTTAACTTGGCTTCTAACATGTAGCAATAGATACCACAGATAACAAACATTCATGTGTAGACACAGCCACTCTCACAGAAACACAGCATCAGGTAGACTTGAACATAAACGTACTTATGGATTTATTTATTGATACACAAATCAGGTGCAAAAAGCACAAGGAAAACTGCGGAGCCTAGAAGAGGGCATCAAAGGCGAGTCTCGTAGTTTAATGGTCCAGAAATTAACCTCTCATCATATGTCCATGTAGAGCAGTGGAGGGCTACACATAGAAGAAAGCACTCGAGAGGCGAACCCTTGGTCTTCCACGTCGCGTGTCAAATCATGCAAATGGTGGACGTACAGTTGCTAAAACAAGACAAAAGCACCTCCATCGAACAGAGCATGCCTCCAATAAAGTTAAAGGTGCGACTATTCGCACCACGATTTGAACTCAACACACTACAAAAAATATTTTTTATAAAAATAAAAAACAAAAATCCTAAACTACCCTCATCATCTACCTCCCCCACCCCACCACTCTGGCAGCCACTGCCGGCCCTCTACCACCTCTCCACCCCGGCGGTGGCCCCTCCACCACCTCTTCACGCCGGCAGCCACTGCCGACCTTCCACCACCTCTCCACCATGGCAGCCGTCGCCAGCCGCGGGAGAGAGAGAAGGCGAGAGAGAGAGAGAGGGAAGAGGGAGGCCGGCCAGCCATGGGAGAGAGAGAGGGAAGAGGGAGGCCGGCCAGCCATGGGAGAGAGAGGGGGGAAGAGGGAGGCCGGCGGCCGCGGGAGAGAGAGAGAGAGAGGGTGGGGGGGGGGGGAGGCCGGCGGCCGCGGGGGAGAGAGAAGGCGAGAGAGAGAGGGGGAAGAGGGAGGCCGGCGGCCGCGGGGGAGAGAGAAGGCGAGAGAGAGAGGGGGAAGAGGAGGCTGGCGAGAGAGAGAGGGGGGGAAGAGGGAGGCCGGCGGGCGCGGGGGAGAGAGGAGAGAGAGAGGGGGGGGGGGGGAGAGGGAGGCCGGCGGGCGCGGGGGAGAGAGAAGGGGGGGGGGGGGGGAAGAGGGAGGCCGGCCGGCCGCGAGAGAGAGAGAGAAAGCGAGCGAGAGAGAGAGAGGGCCGCGGGGGAGAGAGACCGCGGGAGAGAGAGGCAGCCGGAGCCGGGAGAGAGATCGCCGGGAGTGAGCATCGAGAGAGAGAGAGAGGGCCGCGGGAGAGAGAGAAGCGAGAGAGAGATCGCCGGAAGTGAGCATCGGGAGAGAGAGAGAGGGATGCGGGAGAGAGAAGCGAGAGAGAGGGAGGGAGGCCGCCAGAGAGAGGCTGCCAGAGCCCGGAGAGAGATCGCCGGGAGTGAGCATCGGGAGAGAGGGAGAGGGGTATAGTGGGGTTTTTGTTTTTTATTTTTATAAAAAATATTTTTTGTGGTGTGTTGAGTTCAAAGAGTGGTGTGGATAGCCGCAAGCTTATGTGACTGGTCTAAAATTCAGCTAACTTTATCTCCAAAACAGACATGCCTTTTCCGTAACATGTATGACCAATAACATCAACAGGTGTATAGACTTAAACCCCGTTTGGTTCGGGGTTAGGGTTAAGAGGGTTAAGGGGGTTAAGGGGAATATGGGGTTAGAAAAAGTGGGGGTAAGAAATGGGGATAAGAAAAAGTAGAGAGGAATGTGGTAGGTGGAATAGTAGTAACCCCGTAATCATTGTTTTGGTGTTTGGTGAAAAAATAGGGATAAAGTGGAGGGTAACCCCCTTAACCCCGTTGCCAAACGAATTTAGAGACCAAATCATTAATTGCCACTTAACATATTTCTCTTCCTGTGCTTTTCTCACGGGTTGGACCCTATCAATATATGTATCTTAAAAGATGGGGCTTTAGCATTCAATTACCCTGCACTCTCCCAAAATTACACTTTTGTATCGGTAGGTTTGGAATTTATAATTCGATACCATCAAATTATAATATCATGGTAAAATGATCCAAAGCCCCCCAACGACGTTATGTGGGCTGACGGTAAACTGGTCACGTGACACGCACGTGACTACCGTCAGCCCAAACAGCCACGTGTCAACATCTCCTACTACACGTGACTACCCCTGTGAGGACCCGTTCCTTTAACCTAGCTCGACCGTGTAAGTCGGGGCCATGCCATGTTGGCTTGTTTCTGGGTCGAGCGCCATCTGTCTAATCACATTGTTGATTTTGGATCCCAATGATAATTTGGTAAATTACATCTTGACGGTTGGTTTCATACCTACGTATCGCACACTCAACCCTATAATTGTTCATTGTGCTTGTTAGAACCTTATGCGAGTTTGGGATCGAAAGATCTGAACTCGGGCGCGCAGAAGCTCGTTTTCATGACAACTGTCAGTCCAAACTAATCGATCACTCCAAGGACTGATCAGTCGGATTCGAGATCGGCACCGCCTTTGACGTGCTCGGATAAGGACGCGAACTGATTTAGTCCGATCGATCACTCAAAGAGCGACCGATCGGACTCGGGCCTATAAGAACCCGCGAACCGACTCTGTTTTCTTTTTTCTTCCTCTCTCTTCTTCGCTTCTTTCATCCGCGAGGAAGGCTTGATCCAGAGGTTTGGGAAGGTTGCCAGGAGGTAGGGGAGCAGCTCTAGATCTCCTCTACACGGTTTAATCAAGGATTAAACGTGGATTAAACATAGTTAGGTAGGATTCTTCATTTAGCCTAGTTTTGCTGTTCTTTGTTGATTAAATGCTTATTTCTTCAATTAAACTGTGCTATATGATGCGTGTGAGCTTGCTTAAAATCTGATTTAAGTTTTGTTGGATTTTGGTTTGATTTGAATTGGATTTAAGCAAGTTTTCCTTAAGTTATTTTTCGAATTTTCTGGTTCAATTAGAACAGTGATGTTCTATCTTGATTCCAGAGCTGTACGTGCATGATCTCAATTGATCTTGAATATAAAAGTTGTATATCTCTGGGTTATCTTTCAATCCCAACTAGTTTCATATTTTTCGAATTTAAGTACGATGTTTAGTGAATTAAATGGCAGGACTATGCAGAACAGAACAGTTACTTTAATTAGTGAAATTAAGTGAAAAATCGTTTTGTAATTGATTTGATTTTTGGAAAAGATGATCTTAGTGATCGGCAAAGTTTGGTTTCAATCTGATGAATTTTCGAAGGGATTTTGCGTTGTTTATCGAATCTAGATGTTTACCGAAATCATGGGTTTTCACCTATTTCCTTTTACCCGATTGATCCAATTTTTGAATATGTGATTCGGGGTATGTCGTTGAGTAGGCATATCAAGTTTTATATCAATCGGATATCTATATTGAAGGTTACGATTTTTCGAAGTTAGTAGTATCGTTGGTTTTATTTCGATAATTCAATACTTTCAATCATGTCATATATATATATATGGCATTATATATGTGTAGGGCCTATGTGTGGCCCAACCCTAGGTGTGGCTTGCGGTTGAACCAAAGGATTCACACCCCTTGGGATGTGAAGAATAAATGGGACGATGATGTGTCATACTGCTTTAATTAATAGCCCCGTTGTTAGCCGGCGTGTGCGGGGGGCATAACCCGTTGTATTACTAATTAAAGTAGTTGTTGATTGACTAGCCGGGGTTTTATCCCGTTTGTAGGCCTGCGTGCCTATTTATCCGCTTTATCTAGACCCTATGCTATGTTCACCCTTGGCAAGCTATGTGTTGCGCCTAGCCCTGTATATTATCTGGCATATCGTTGCATGCATGAATCTTATCTATATGCGTATGATCATACATGAATTGATTGCATTAGATGCATTCTAGGCTAGGCGCGGGCGATGGGTTGATCGCCGATCCGAGACTGGGTAGCAAGGTTTAGGACTGAATTGTTATGATAATATGATGTTATCGGGGATATTGTCTAGCTGACTAAAATTTACTATGATTGAGGTATAGAGGTCGTCTTAGGTTCCAGTCTTAGTCTCATTTCAGTATGGGGAAGTTACGTACCGCCTTGGGTTCTACCCCTGTTGTTTTAGCGCTGGAGCGCTTGGTTTGAGAGGGACGCCTGTTGACAGTGGATGTCATTAGAGTGTGTGCCCTGGGGTAGACGGTTGACGTAACGTGTGTTTTTCCTCTAGAGATGATTTGGAGCCTAGGAATTTAGTGTCTCCCTTCCTTTAAGAGCGTCGTAGTATAGAATCATATTCAGTTTATCACTAACTCCTACCCGGGCTGCGTTTTACAGGTCCATGTGTCAACTTTTCTTCTGTAGCACCCGCTAGACATGCACTTGGTGGCGCATCGACCACTGGAGGCGTTTGAGAATTTGGGGTCCAATTTCCCTTTATGGATGACATAAATGTATAATTTCCTTCTGTAAGGATTTTGATAGTTATATATATATATATATATATATATATATATATATATATATATATATATATATATATATATATCTTTTGAGGATCAAATGTATCATAATTTTGTCTTATTTTAGAGATTATAAATTGACCTATATCAATTGTTTAATTTAGATATTTTCTTATTATAAATGCGTCACAAATGGATTGAGTAGATTTGGAACCCTTACGTCCCGGACCGGATGGGTTTTCTGGGTCGGGGTGTGACAACCCGCCTTCCCTCTCTTTCTCCGCTCTCTCTCTCCTTTTTTCCGTACTCCGGTCTCTCTCTCCCTCCTTTTTTCCTACTCCGGTCTCGCTCTCCCTCCTTTTTTCCCTACTCCGGTCTCTCTCTCCCTCGTCCTCGCTCCTCATCGGAGCTCGACATCGGTGTCAGCCTCCAAGTCGCCGCCCGCAGCCCTCTTAACCGAGCGGCCTCACCGTTGTTCGGCTAGTGCCGCCACCATCCTAGAGATGACACGACTCCATTGCCGTCCCACGGCCCCTGTCGCCGCGACGGACCCAGCTCTCCCCTTTCTCTCCCCCTCCCTCCCTCCCTCCCTCCTCTCTCTCTCTCTCTCTCTCTCTCTCTCTCTCTCTCTCTCTCTCCGAGGCCTAACTCTTCCCCGCTCTCCCGCACCGTTCATGGTAGCAGTGCCCCTCCGGCAACATGCTATGGCTTCATGCCGCCACTAGTGCCAGCCGTCGCCTGACACTACCTCACCAGTCGCCGCCTCTCTTCCTCCCTTCTCCTCCTCACTCTATCCTCTATTCCTACCCCCCTTCCAACCACACTCTCCCCCTTCTCCTACTCCTACCTCAACTCCACCCTCCACCGCCTCATTCTTCCTCCCTTCTCCCACCTCCACTCAAACTCCACCGCCGACCTCTCTTTCCTATCCGGACTCCTCCTCCTCCGCCCCTATAAGGACCAACTCCCCTTCCCTCACTCCTCCACTTTCTCTCCACTTTTTCTCCTCCCTTCCTCATTCGCACTGGCCTCCTTGCTGTCGCCATCATCCTCGCGCCGGCCTCCGTGTCGCCGGGAGGGAAGGGGGTTATGTCGGGGAGAATAGCATATTCAGTGGCGGGAAACGGGTGCAAAATTGCTCAAGTGCATGCACATGAGCGGTTTCCCGTCAAATTATAGTAACGGAGTAGGGGGGTCAGACCTAAATTTCACTTAGTTTATAACTTGGTGGTATCGAATTACAAATCCCAAACCTAGTGGTCCCAAAGTGCAATTCTAGGAAAGTGTAGGGTGGCAAAATGCAAAAATCCCTTAAAAGATTGTTGCAGGTAACATAGACTTAAGTTGTTGCCAAGACAAAAATGAGAATAGCAAAACACCTAAAAAATTACCAGTATTATGGGAATCGACAACAAGAGCAGTACGCATCTCTTGTTGGATTAGCACTTGGCCCAATCCAGCACTTGAATTATGGTTTCCTCCAATATTAGATACTTGAAATGGAGAAGGTACCGAGGAAAGTAAGTGGCCATTGATGGATGAATCTGGATCCTGAATGTTTCCTGGATCCCCCATCAGATCTACAACATATTCCCTGCAAACGAAAAATAAGAGAGGGCACACAGGATGTCGATCAACATGATATAACGTGCTCACCCAAAAAATTTACGAGTCAAAATAATAATGACCACCAGCATCCATTGAAGGCTAGTTAGTAGGAGGTACAAGGCAGAAGAAAGAGGGTTTTGTCGTGCTAGTGGGTATATGGGCCTCAACCTGAAAATCTCCAACACACCCATGAGCCGACCAACACATTAAGCTGCTGCTCACATCCCCCTCCCTTATTCTCCATCTCTGAAAAGGAGAAGGTTGCCTGCCGTCACAGCATTCGGCAGGCAAAGAATAGAGGAGAGGATATATACTCGATCGAATTTTAGCTATTCGGCATGGTAATCCTTGGCTCATATTAGCTCTTTCATTGACGTTCATGAATATAAAAAATAGCAACAAGAGCAAGCAAAGCCTGCATATTTTGACGTTGTTACATTTTATTTCCTTGGTAACACGCTTAACCTTGAACTAAAATGTAGCACATAAAATGAAAGAACTGGTGGACATTACAAAAATCGAACTTAAAAAGGGCAAAAACCTCAATATGTGCATCCCATCATCGATTTTGACAAGACAAGAGGAAGGATGCCCTGATGCACAGTACTTGCAACCTTGAGCAATCCGGCATGGCAAACTAATGAAATCAGCTAATTCCTGCATACAAAGTAGTCAGTATTTTAACAGATGATGATTCAGAGAATTCTCCTTAAAAACCTCTTGCAAATAGCTTAATCCCAAAGTCACAGTTTTATAATGCAAATCAACCATGTACAAATGGTGGAGCTAAAAAATCATCCTAACGTTCAATCATGCATGAAGTTGGGACGACAGGCCACTAATTAAGGACAGAACCTGCACCAATATCAGCATTGGAATATATCTACAGGAGACACAGCTAGCTAGCTAGGAATAGTTCTAGTTTAACAACGGATCGATGTTAATTAGACACCTCATATATGGATCAATCAATTCCTATGACATGTAACCAATTCGCTGTTTATAAAAGTGACAAGAACGCGATACCAGCATTAATTCAATAAGAGAAAAGGTTACCTTAAATAGAATGGCACGATGCCGACAAAGTCCTTTGGACAAGCAGCCAATGGGAACCGCAATGCATTGATAACTTCTTCTCAATTGTTTGCTACATGCTTTCCATTGTCTATAAAGATCTCCCTGCTCCATTTCAAATGCACCCCTTCACACTCCAAAGAATGTACTCATCATATTCAACAGGTAACCAAAGTAATTAATGCCAAGTGAATTTGACTAAATATAAAGGAAGTCTTGTACTTGTACATACCCCATCTGGTCAGAAACAAGTCTAGCAAGTTTCTTTACTAATTCCATGGTCATCCCTTCTGCGCAAGCAAGCCCTGAGGCTTTCTCCTCAAGCCTCCTTAGGCTTGAATCATTTTCTCCATCCACAACGACAACTTCCAATGAAGATTCACAAGGATCAATCGCCCTGAGTGCTGACAAACTAGGCATCTTTCTTCCTCCCTCAGAATTGTTGCACATAGCCCATAGATAAGGGTCCATGCCCAGAATACTATAGAAGCCATTGGTAATCTTATCAGAGAATGATAAGTAGCCGTTAACCTGTGGATGCATACGGTCAACATTAAGAAACTACTGAAACTCATAGATTAATTATGGTTATGCAATTGGAGTGCAACCTAAGCGATTAATTAGAAAAACTTGAAACAAGAATGTGAAAGCTCCTAAATTGATACGGTCAATGGGACAAATTGCAAGGAAAAGAAGGCATACCCATAGACGGTAAGCCACAGCATCGGCTTCCGACGAGACGCCACATATCTGGGTTGTGCTTTCGTGCAATACGTGGGGATGGTCGGTGGCCATGAAGGCGTGGGAGGAGAGACGGGCGGCCAGAGTGAGCTGGAGGTAGTAGCTCTCTCGCGCCCTCTGTGCCCAATTCCTCCGCCCCAGTGCCACCCCATCCTTCACCTGCTCCTCCCCGTAATAGGAATGCCCCCTTCCCACCGCAAACAAGTTGGAGCTATTATTTCCCTCAGTGTTGTTATCGGCGGTGGTGGTGGTCGTCGAGAGCATCAAATTGCCATCGGAGAACAGGCTCCCTCCATAGCTGCTGCCGCTGGCTTCACCGCCGCTCGGCGGCCTCTGCAGTGGCCGGTCCTGCCGGATGATCATGACACCGGGATCGTGTCCTTCCGGCACTAGCAGAGGGCGCTGGAACTCATCGCACGCGTAGGGACGACACGCCCAACGAACATCACTGCCGCCACCGGCGCCGAGCTTGCCCCAATCGATGAGGTGCCTCATGGGAGAGATGCGTGGGTGATATTGCTGATCATTATATGTATCGAGAAGGGGGGCGGGATGCTTCCCGTGATCAAAGGGAGGCTGGTAGTTGTGAGAGGCGCTGGCGCGCCAGCCTTGAGGCATTGTCACGGGGAACGGCAGCCGGGGCTTCGTCCTCACGTGATGCACGGTGGTGTTGGTCGACCTTGCCGAACCGCATCTTTGGGCGGGCCCAGCCGTTCCCAGGACCGGTATCGGCTATCGGCTACCGGCGGCGAGTTTGATGTCGGAGGAGATGGAGTAGGACGGGCCGGAGGAATTTAAAAAGGCGGAAAAAACAAGAAGTGGGGGAGGGCTGAGTACTGCTAACGTAAAGCGTGTGTGCATGAGTGCCGCGTGGGATCGGCGCAAGGTGGGACGGGCACGTTACCTGCCGCTGACGCTGCTAACGTAAGTTAACGTGCGCATGGGCCTCCTGCAACCGTAGTTTCTGACAGGGATGCTGGATACGGCAATGATCAAGATTTTAGTGTAATATGGCAAGATGTTAGCTTTAGGGCTTAGGCGATCAATCCCAACCACCGATAGACCCGTTAAAGGTTTCGACCCGTCAAAGACTTCCCCCTTTCTCCTTCTCTCATCGGCCGGGGCACCCATTCTCCTTCTCCTAGAGTGTTTTTGGATGACATGGTATGGGATGGATTAGATAAAATGGGGAATGAGCGGATTCCACGTTCAGCCTATTCTTATGTTTAGCTTGCAATGTCATTTGGAATTCACAGAACCGACCACCCTCCCATTCCAAATATTAGGAATCGTGGCGTCCGCTCGATTTGAGTAGACGCCGTTCCTCATCCCATTTGGAATCCGATCTCTCATTCCAACCGAGATCTCCTCATCCTAAACCCCGAGCATTCCTCCACCTTAGCTGGCCGAGATCTCGAGCGTCCCTTGTGCGTGGGTTTCTTCCTCCTCGCCACCGACCGCGCCGCCTCCATCCGCCGCTGCCTCCGCTCCCTCGCTGCTGCTGACGACGCCGACGATCTCGTCCACCTCCACATCTTCGTTGACCCCTTCCCCCTCCCCGCTAGATCCGCGGGCCCTGGCGCTGATCTCGACAGCAAGCTCGATCGATCCCACCGGATCTTGCAGCTAATCAATGGGTTCGGTTGGTCCCATGGCGAGAAGCGGGTGCACTACTGTACGACGAATGCTGGGCTCCAGGAACAGTGGATCAAGGTGTGGTGGCCAGCGTCGGACGATGAGTTTGCCTTCGCGGTGGAGGACGATCTCAAGGTCATGCTCTGTTTCGTCGCCGGTGATGCTCTGTTTTTTGATGAGATGGGTGGTGTCAATGGAGGCTCTGCTTCCCACGAAGCCAACGACCACAACACCATCGGGGGCGAGGAGCGATAGTCAGTGTGGAGATGGACGTAGCTATAGTTGGAGACGGAGCTGGTTTTGTAGAACGGGGCCGTTGGTGGTGGTGGGCGGAGGAGTACTCGGAGAGGTGAGGGCTGGGGTTTGGGTTGTCCATGGAGTCTTGGCCCTCTTGGGTGACTTGGTTACAAATTAGACGCCAGCAATTTTCAACTAATTAATTACTGTAAGACTTAGATTTTTTATAATTTATAATATTTGTACTATTTTGAAGATTTTTTAGTTTGTAATAATTTTGTCGAGTTATAAGGACAAAAGATCAATGCATAAGTAAAAGTTGAAAATTATTTATGTCTCGTGGGTATTGTCATTATTATAAAAGAAAACAAGTTTTCATTTGAAGAAAATCAAAATCTTTATTATTAACATGCTATCAAAATTCACTAGGGGTGTGTTTGGCTCCGGCGGATCCGCGGGATCCGCGAAATCCATCGGAGCGGATTCCAAATCCGCCTCAGGGCGGATCCTGATTTCCGGAATCCACGCGGTATCCGCGCTGGCACCAAACCTGCGAATCCCCCATCCCGCGGATTCAGCGGGATGGGGGTACACCAAACACACCCTAGGTATAATTCAGAGATTTATGAATCAAACACTAGATTTCACAGAATCAGCAAATTCAGCTCATTCATACTAGACAAACCAAACGACAGAATCAACAAATTCAGCTCATTCCATACAGACTAGCCAAACAACAGAATCAAAACTCATAGAATCACCAAATTCAGCTCATTTCTCATTCGTCTCATTGCCGACATCAATTTTAGCTAAGGCTAAGTCGACTACATTTGCAGAAGTCCCCGGGCTGAATCCGCACGCATCAAACCAAAATTGGCTCGTACACAGTCGAGTCCATCCAAATCTCCTACATATCCCCGGTTTTGACGGCATCCTATACAAACCGGAAGAATAAGGGTATTTTGGTAATTTTACCCATCCAAGGGTATTTTGGGAATTTAGACCAAATTGCATGTCTAAAATTCCCACTACACTCCAAAATAGCCCTTACATAGCTTTGATGGCATCCTAAATAAGCTGTGTAAATATAGGGACGTTTTGGTAATTTTCCACCACACCTGGGAAATTACAGAAAATTCCCTGAAATAAATAAGAGAAAAATCCGAAAATTCAAATAAACCCAAACAAATACCCGACTTCAATTTGGCCTAAGTCCCGGCAAAAAATATACGCGCACCACATAATGCGCGCACGTGTCCACGACACGCACAGAAATCGCGTCGCCATGCGTCGCGCTTAAATAACCAAATCGAAAGGGTATTTTGGTCATTTAACCCCAATGGGCATTTTAGTCATTTCACACCTTCAGGGGTATGAAAATCCGGAACAGAGATATTTCATCTGCGCCGGGGACATTTCGGTCCAAAATATATGGCCGATAAAAAGGATATTTTGGTAATTTACACCTGGCTTGCCCGGGGATATTTCAGTAAATTTTCCAAAGTATTATATGAAATATAAAAATTAAAATTTAAATAAGGCATTTCAAATATCTGAATAATTCGACAAAGATTCGAATAATTCAAATCTGAACATTTGAATTTCAAAACAAAATATCTACCCATATAAAATCAACCAAATCATATATATCATACCATATGAGAAATCAGCATATTCAATTATGGTTGGATTGCATTCTCAGACCATATAAAAAATAAAAATAAAATCAGCATCTCTAAATATGGTGGGATTATATGAGCTATCCTTATATAAAAGGATTAGCATCAATTAGTATCCCTTAATCAGGATTCTCCATCCCATATTAAGATCACCTCTCGTGGCTATAAAAGGAGGAGGGTGAAGGCTGGCAAGGGGGATGGCGTGAAGGCTCTTGGAAACGCCGGGAGGCTGCGCAAGACACCCGAAAGAAGGCTGTTGAAGGAGGTGCTGAAGACTGGTTGAAGAAAACGGTGGAAGGCCAGAGGAAGAAGCCGAGTTCTTGTCAAGAGGTTCATATCTTCCGAAGAGTGCTCGGAGGCTTGAAGACGAAGAGGTTCTAGAGATGCTCCAACGTTGCGCACCACCGGACGACGTAGATCCAGCCAACACAGCCGGAACCCATCGAGACGCTCGCGTCTCTGGGTCGACGCTGTAGGAGGCTCGTCGATCCTGCGGCTCAAGCTTCACTCTCCTGCTCGCCCCGCGGCTTAGACCTCCAGCAAAGCTGCTCCAGCTTGATTCCTCGCCAGCGACGGAGATCGAGCCAAGGCTCTCTCCCTCCCGGCGGCTTTGAAGACAAAGAGCATCCAGAAGGAGTAGAGGAAGAAAACAGAGAAAGAAAGAAGAAGAGAAAGCTTGGACGCAGAGGAAGTAACCCATCGCCGTCACTGGCCTAGGGCCAGCCCCAGGTCGTCGTCGTCGCCCAGCCAGGAGAACCCATCGGCGTCGATCCAGCCCAAGGAGCTCGTCGGATAGCCGGAACCCATCGTCACCATCGTCCCTGATCCAGCCCAAGGAGCTCGTCGGATAGCCGGAACCCATCAGCGTCGTCCCTGTTCCAGTCGGTTAAACTTAAAGAACTCGTCATCTTCCTTCTAGCCGGTGCAATCCTCTGTTCAAGCTGGTGCATTCCCCAGTTCCAAACCGACTTCATCAACGTCCTCCCACGACCACGGAGGTCGGATCCGTTGGACGGCAACAACTCTTCCATGCCCAACGGACTTAGAAGCTCCGGCGGCAAAGATGGCGTGAAGGCTCTGCTGGGAGGTTGTGAGAGACGTCTGGAGATAGATGGCGAAGCCCTGCCGAGACGCCCACGTCGGAGACGATAAGAGCTTGGAGGCTTGAAGACGGAGAGGTCCTGTTGACGGCTTGAGGTTGTGCACCACCGGAAGACGCCGATCCCGTCGACGCAGCCGGAACCCATCCAAAGCTCAAGTCATTGGGTTGCCGCTGTAAGAAGCTTCGCCGGTCCTACGACACAAGCTCCATCCCTCCGCTCGGCCCAGACCTCCAGCGAGGCACTCCAGTCAGCTTCCTTGATGGCGACGGCGACGGAGATCAGATCCAAGCACTCTCTCATCTCCAACGGCTTCAAAGAACGACGCCTCCCCTGCTTCCCCTGTTCCAGCTGACGCTTCCCATCTTCCCGACGGTCCGGCGACGCAGGGGCTCAAACCCACTCTAAAGAAGAATATCCACCGTCGTCTCTCAAAGCCCGAGCCGGCGACACAAGCTTCATCCCCGGCCGTTCGCCGCACATCTGCTGCTCCCTGCTGCTCGCCGCACGTCCCCTGTTCCAGCCGGCGTCTACACTTCTCTAGCTCCAGCCGACTTCATCAAGTCCAGCTGCTGTTCTCCCACGGTGACGGAGATCTGGTCCCTCTGGATGGCATTCCTCAGCTCCGGCAGTCTCGAAGATCCGGCGACGAAGCTCCAACAATATCCTGCATGGCAATGAACGTGTTGGTCCATGGCCTCACGTCATTCATTTCCTTTTCATTTTATTTTTCTTTTGTTATGAAAAATACTTTATATTATTGGATCTAGAATCGGAGGTGTTCCCTACGGGATGTAAATGATGGATCTGCCGACTTGACGATCGGCAAATCCAGGGGTGTGGTGCCTACAATTTCATGAAATGAAATTAAAATATGATTTGCTCGGAAATAAAATAGAGATCTCGTCCCAACGAGATCGACGTTTTATCCACGAACAAAATCTGGCACGCCCGGTGGGACCACACCTTACCTCCCATCTCTAGATCCAAAAAAAAAACAAGAAGAAAAGAAAAGAAAATGATGATGAAAAAACAAATCATCAAAATAAAAAAATAAAAATACATATATACTCTTACATCTTGAAAAGTCTAACTTCTTAAATGAAGGATATGGTGCAGGCGACTGTTGAAGCGTTTGTCACTATTCGCTTTGGCGACCTCTCGTTTGACATCCCGATTGGAAGCGACGGCCTTCCAATGCCGACGACGCCATCAAAAGTTTCCTTCACCACTCCAGGAGCAGCTACCTCCGATGCACAAGCGAAGACTATCGTGGGATCTCATGAGAAGATGGTGACTCGCCAAGATGGGCTCCAGGTTCGTCGAAGGAAGCATAATGATGAAGCTCCCTCAGTTGGATCTGGCAAAAGTAAGACGGTCGCAAATGGATCTCGTGTTTAACCAGGAGCAGCTACTTTCGACACAAAAGCGAAGACTATCGTAGGACCTCATGAAGAGATGGTGACTCGCCAAGACGGGCTCCAGGTTCGTCGAAGGAAGCATAACGATGAAGTTCCCTCAATTGGATCTGGCAAAAGCAAGATGGTCGCAAATGGATCTCGTGTTTACCCAGGAGCAACTGAAAATGTCAAACCAAAGATGCCGGCGCCGTCAAATGGTTCGAGCCACCAAGTGAAGTTTAAGACTCCCCAAAATCATCCAGGTGTCGGGGGCTCCTCAGCCAGATCTCGCACCCATCAAGCCAAGAATGCCGAAGTTCCAATGAGCAAGCCGTGCACACACTCAGTGGCAGCCAACAATCAAAGACGCTTGTTCCGCAAGGACAACTGGGGGCAGTCATTCGCGTCGAACCCGTTTCGACCGATGACGACGGCTTTGCTCTCGTTACTTCCAAGAGAAGACCCATGGTAGCCAAGAAAACTTCTGCAATCCAGACGATCTTTGCACCATGCGCCAAAGATCCGAAAGGAGGATCCGAGGGCAGTCATTCGTGTCGAACCCGTTCCGACCGATGAAGATGGCTTTATCCTTGTTATTTCCAAGAGAAGACCCATGGTGGCCAAGAAAACTTCTACAATCCAGACGATCTCTGCACCATGTGCCGAAGATCTGAAAGGTAAAACCAAAATAATCTACCCATCTGTTGCGAAAATGCAGGCAGCCCCTAAGGTTGACTACGAAGCCCATTACGAGGTGTACCGTGACAAACCATGGATTGGCCTCCACACGACAGGAAATGATGAGGCGTCGCTCCACGTTTGGTACTGCTATGTTCAGTTACTCCGAGCGGAGTATGAACGCCGACGGAGGAATGCGGAGCCCAAACACCCGACTCATCAGAGTTACGTCGAGGATATGACATAAGTAACTTTTGGAAGCGTTCGTGACTATCGGTTTCGAAGGCCTTGGTTCGACATTCCGATAGGTACCGACGGTTTCCCAATGCACGCAACGCCATCAAGTGTCTCGCTCACTGCTCCAGTTGCTGCAACCTCCGGCGCAAAAGTGTCAACTACTACTGGTGCACAAACAAAGGTGTCATTATAGCGGCCCTGCAAAAAGATGACAACTCACGCAGCGCGCCAAGGAGGATACGACGCTAAGACCCCTTGGACCGGATCCTCTGCCCGTCAGAATGCTGGAAATGCTGCAAAAGAGTCTCGTACGCGCCTGAAAGCTGCCGAGGAGATGAAGCTAAAGAACTCGACGGATCACCGGATAAAATCAAGTACTCCGCAAACACAACCGGGGGCAGCCGTAAACGGACCTCGCGAGGAGATGAAGTCGCTACTCACGGGAGTAAGCGCAACACTAAAACGTCCTCAGTTGGATCTTGTGGTCGTCAAGGAGAAGAAACAGAAGATGTCACAAACCTACCTTGTACGCACACGGAAGATGGCATCAAGGACATCAAGTGAAAAAACATCAATGGGATGGAGCGGATCAAGTCGTGCACACCCCGAAGCTGGCGCTAAAGACAACAAGTCAAAGACGTCGACGAGATTGAACGGATGGATCACCAAATGATGGTAGACGTTCTACAAAACTGTCCGAGAGCGATTTCACGTGCCGGGGACTCTCCCGCCGGATCCCACATCCACCAAATTAAAGATCTCAAAGCTCCCACAAGCAAGCCGCGCACGCTCTCTGTGGAAGGTGGCCAAAGAACAAAGCGAGTTAGGAGCTCCGCAAAGGCGTCCGGGGGCGACTATTCGCAATGAGCCTGTCTCGACAGACGATGATGTTTCCATCCCCAGCCCATGAAGTCTTCAACCCAAAAGAAGCTACACGATGGAGCACAAAAGAGCGGGGGGTAGTCGTTCATGTCGGATCTGCTCCGACAAGTAACGACGGCTTCTCCCTCCCTGCTTCCAAGAGACAGCCCAAAATGCCTGACAAAACCCTTGCGACCCAAACAATCTCGGCACCACCTGCCGAAGACTTAAAAAGGTAAAACTAAAATAATATCTCCATCTATTGAACAAACAAAAATCATTTCCGAGGTTACATACGAAGCTTGCTTCGAGAGGTATGACAGACCTTGGCTTGGTCTCCATGCAACCGACGACGATGAGGAATCACTCCATGATCGCCATTGCTACGAGCCCGAAGTGTCCCGAATCATCAAACTTACCTCGCCGACATGCGAGCAGCCTATGCATACTGCATTGCTCAAGAATTGCAAAGTCTTCAAATCGAAGCAGCCTCAGACACAAACGACGCCAACAGTCACACTGGCGACAACATTCTCCAGCTCAAGGGGAACCACAACATTTCACAATCGGACCATTCCCTCATCAAGACAAAGAAGCTCGCTGAGAAGGAAAGGAAGAAAAAGTGCCATGCACCGTACTCCTATCCATGCCTGCTGCTCGAGTCGCCTCTGATACGGATTGTCAGCTAAAGCCGACCAGTCTAAAACATCATCTCCATGATGCGACAACATAAAAGGAGTTCTCCAGGAGAATACCTTCAAACATTCTTGCAGCAATGCCCATTGGAGTCCAAGACAATGAGACATCCACTTCCTCAAATGTCCCAACAAAGAGACAGAAGAAGAAAACTGCCGACATCATCATCGTCGATCTCCGTCTCCAAAATACAAGCTCGAAGGAGGAGGAGAATGCTTCTCCAATCTCAATCAAACTCACCTCCGATCAAGACAGCGCCGGTGCCTCTTCCAGCAAGAATAAGCCGCTACTGCCGCCGTCATCATCATCGATCTCTGTCTCCAAAATACGAGCTCGGAGGAGGAGGATAATACTTCTCCAATCGCGATCAAACTCACCTCCGATCAAGAACGCGCCGGGTTCTCTTCCAACAAGAATAAGCCGCTAGTGCCGCCGTCTTCATCGTCGATCTTTGTCTCCAAACACAAGCTCGAAGAAGGAGGAGAATGCTGTCCCAACTCACCTCAGATCATGTTTTCCATCATGACACAGCCAGCCGCTTCTCTTCCAACGTCCATGAGTTCGCCATCGAGACTCGAGATCATTGCTGAAGAACCCGGTCAAGGCTATTGCTGGTTGCTTGGACCTATGCTGCTGCCGTCGCCCCGTTGCGATGTCGCTGGACTTGGCCCCCATCAACCACTCCGAACTTTATTTTGCTGGTGGCATTTATGCACCACCATTGTTCAGGCACTGAGTTCCTCCCCTCGAGCTCCTTCCTCAACGAAACTTGGCCACCGACATGGCGCGTCATCGACTGTGAAGCTCTATTAACGAGCTACTGTTGTTTCCACGCCTAGCCTCGTCGCCAAGATCTATGTTAGGCTTCGAGCTCATCGTCGTGCCTCGGGCATGCTGTTCACTGATGCCTCTACTCCAAGCGTTGATCAAGCGCCGCGTCTCCACCGCATGCGCAAACTATTGCTGATGACTTCTCAGCATGCGTTGGACATTGCCCTCATTTTGCCTTTCCCAGCGTCAGCGAACTACCACGCCAGACAGATCCGATGCTGAGAGCTAGATAGAGCCCGAAGTAATGATCAACATGTAAACAACAAAGTGGATCCGATGTCAAAGGCGAAACAAAAGCTAGTGGCAACGATTGACACAACACCAAAGAGATCAATTGCCAACACAATAACACCAATATAAGAAGATTGTATGCGGAAGGCGGGACATACGCTCAGGCGGCAATCTACTCAACACCAAACCAACACATATCTGATGCTGGACATTGAAGGCTGAAGATCAATCATAAAACATCAAAACAACACAGATGTAGCGCCAGGCACTAAAGGCTATCTACCCAACACCAAAGACACAACACGCCTAAAGCATCACCACAACTTAAAGGCGGTGGTCAAGCAACCATTGACAAACTAGAAGAAATTAATCTAGGGGACAGAGGACGATCCTTGGACGAGAAGAACCAGTTTGTTCTTTTCCTTCGTGAGAACCGGGACGTGTTTGCTTGGAGCTATAAAGAAATGTCAAGCTTGGATGTCGATGTGGCTGTCCGCCATCTCTCCATAGCAGAAGATGTCCGTCCTATCAAGCAATCTCAAAGACGCTTTCGACCCGAGTTAATTCCAAAAAATTATCGCCGAGGTCGACAAGCTCATGAAGGTGGGCTTTATTCAAGAGGTCTAGTATCCAAAATGGCTCGCATAAATCAAACCATTGACAAGGTTTCCGAGCGCACAAGGAAGAATAAAGCTTCCCCAAGGGGAAAACTGTACTCCAGACTTCGGCGACGCGAATGCTTAGACCGAAGGAGACTTACGAGCTGCCTCGGTCTAGAGACCTCTCGTCCGATCCCACACGACGGCGAGTGAAGACCCTCAAGGAGAGGATTGAAAATGAATATTCCTTCCCCCGAGAGGAGGTCCCTGACATCTTCAAAGGTCTGTTGGATCTTGGAATCATAGAGCTCCCGGAGTCCCGACGCCCTCACGAAGCAAACAAAGTAGACGAGCCAAAGTATCGCCATTACCACAGAATACTTGGGCACACACTCGAAGATTGCTTCGTCCTCAAGGATCAAATCCAAAAATTAATTAACGACGGAGTCACGGATGCTGGGCTGCTGAAGAAGCTCTAAAAGGACAAAAAGGTAGAATCAACACATATGATTACTACCGAAGCGACCCGAACCCCCATCCGAGGAGTACACCCCCTCAACACCTCCCTATGAAGAAATGGGGTATGTCCCCCAGGCACCTCCCTGCATGCCCGTTGAGAACAGATGCACATCTATCTCTCCATATGAGCAAGGCGAGGATCATATGACTCCTATTCTGACACCTGCCGAGGGATGTCCATGGCCCACCTTGGAGGAGATGCATCATTCTGACTTGGATGAGGATGACACGTTGTCTGATTTCGAGCTCAACCATGATCGCTACGGGAGCCCCTATATCAGCAAAAGGCAAAGGAAGAAACAAGCTTTCAAGCAGAGGATTAAAGCGACTAGATACGCTCCCTCGAAATCTTTGTTTCCTAAAAACTGGTAGCCGAAGTCGAAGAGGCCTCCAAGGTACAAAATCTTGAGAAAGGTAATGGTCCGCGAATAAATCGAAGGGTTCATTCACCAAGTCTCAATAGATCTTCAAACCAGAAAGTCAAGTATGCCACAAAGCGACGTCTCTCGGGACAACTACTTATACTTAACTACAAAAGTCTTCGGGGACGATGATGAATCCCTTTGCTTCCTAGAAGACAAGGCTGAAGTCCATAAGATCATCACCAGCTCGAGCTCTTTTCTCAATGAAACTTGACCGTCGATGTGGCGCTTCATCGGCTATGAAGCTCTATTAGCAAACTGCTAGTGTTGCCACGGCCAGCCTCGTTCTTAAGATCTACGCCCTGGGCATGCTGTTCAAATGCTGTGTCTCCGCCACATGCATAAATTATTCCTGACGACTTCTCAGCATGCGCTGGACGTTGCTCTCATTCTGTCTTTCGACGTTAGCAAATTACCATGCCGAACAGATCCGATGCCGAAGGCGAGATAGAGCCAGAGGTGACAATCAACATACCCACAATGAAGCAAATCCCATGCTGAAGGTAAGACAAAGCTGGAAATGACAATCAAAATAACAAGATATATAGGTCCGATCCCGACGGTGAGATAAAGCTGGAGGTGACGATCAACATACCAACAACAAAAGAGATCCGATGTCGAAGCTGAGACAAAAGCAAGTAGCAATGATTGGCGCGACACCAAAGAGATCGGATGCCAACACGATGACACCGATACAAGTAGATCGTATACAAAAAGCGGGATATACACTCAAGTGGCGATCTTTTCTCCTAAAGCAACATCTTCCTCTACCATGACCTTCAACTTCTACTTCTCTACTTTCAATTGGGCTTCAAGGGCAGCAACTTCAGTTTCTCGGAGCTGCTTTCGCTCAAGATGACGTTGAATTCTGCATCATATGAGGATACCTGCAGCAGAAGCAACTCCAGAATACCTCTCAAAGGAGACGAGCCAAACCCTCGGTCAGGCAGTGCTGCAACCAAATCCTGGATCCGTTGCTCTAGCCCTATGATATCTTGAGATACAGTCAGAGCTGGCAAGAATATCGACACCAAAATCTTCTCAAGCTTTTTGAAGGCGCCAATGACTTCCTCATTCAAAACAAACTCAGAGGAAGCCCAAAGAGATCTCCATTGGCAACAAAGACCTAAGGATAAATGAAGAAAAGATGGGGATGATGACGATGCCAAAGGCTGCATGACATCGGCTGAAGGTAGAAGATAAGATCTTGCCAACAAAGGATTTAGCGCTGAAAGCCATATACGAGCTAGAGGCGATGATCAAGTTAACAACAAAGGGATCCTAATTGAATGCCAGCCTAAGGCAACACAGATCAGCAACATCAAAGTAACTCTCTGTGCCGAAGGCAACACTGATCGCTGAAGGCGCAACACCGGAGAATATCAACACAACAAAGTCCAACACCGAAGGCCAAATAGAAACCAGAGGCAACCATTCATATGACAATCACAAAAGAGATCAACTATTGCAGCTCAGATAGAAGCCAGGAGCATAGATCAACCCAACATCAACCTGAGAGATCGAGCATCCAAGGCATAAAAAAACGCCCAAGAAACGATCTTCTCAAAATCAACACAACAAACTCAATGCTAAGGGCCAGATACACGTTCCATGCAAAGATCAACACAACATCAACATGAGAGATCATGCGTCAATGGCAAGATAAATGCCCGTGCGAGGATCAACTCAACACCAAAAAGACAAATCAGATGCTGAAGGCCAGATGAATGCCCAAGCGATGATCGCTATCATATTAACACAAAAACACAAAAAAAAAAAAAATGGCCAAAATGCTCCAAGCTTCATGAGCCTAAACTGTAAGCAACAATACTCCAAGCCATACGAGTATAAACTGTCGGCAAAACATAAATTTTAACACACTTTGATCCAAGCTTCATGAGCCTAAACGGACAGCAAAAAAAAAAAAAAAAAAAACACATATGCTCCAAGCTTCACAAGCTTAAACTGATAGCACGAATGAGACATCTTGCGATCCGCGAGCATGAAATATACACAAGTACTGCTCGTACAATAAAAGGGGGCAGCGAGCGACCTAAGGCCCCTTACACACCGCCCCTGATCTGCTCTACTACAATTGGACTCGCCGATTCGCCAGCACCATTGCAGTCGCAAAACATTATCGCCATGCTTCAAGCATCCAAGAGGGAAGGCCCACTCTGCCACACGACCGGGATGAAGGCCGACAGAGGGACCAGGTAGATCGAGAGCCGAAGACGAATTAAAAACCGGGAGCGACGATCAACACATACCGAAGGTGAGATAGAGCCTGACGACCAACATCACTCGACGAGCCGATCTGCACGTCGTCGAGCTCAAGCATGTCGCAACCATCAATTTCGCCCTCACGAATTCGCCGCCAAGGCCGACGCCAAAGCACCAAGATGCTGTTTGCCGAGCTGCCCCGACGCGCCGCTACTCTACTATGCCTACGCCCTGTTGTACTGGCATCCCTCCAATGGTCTCCTTTCTTTTCTTCACCGTCGACCAAATTGCTGCCGGTCCTCACCGTCGCCAAAATGTCGACCTCCTTGAAGAAGCTTTGTGGAGAAGGCGCAGAAGAAAAAAAAAGAAGGAAAAAAAAAGAAAAAAAAGGAAAAAAAAAGAAGAAGAAAGAAAGGAACGCGGTGCCAAGACATCCACTGCTGCCGCCCAATACCTTGTCGCCAAGACATCGGGTTCTTTTCTTCACCGGCAGAGCCTCGTAGAAGAACAAAAAAAGAGAAGAAGAAGGAGATATTGCCGGAGCTCACCTGCGCCGCGCCTTTGTTGCCGCCCGAGCGTCGGCTCTCACCGGCGTTGAACCTCGTCGCCACCAAGCCACAGCCAATGCTCGTCGTCGATCCTCCTCCTCACCTTCGTCGACCAGGCGCCTCTCCCAACTCGCCTACACCGTGCGATGCCCGCTGCCAAGCCGTGCCCAAAGCTCGTCGCCCAGCCGCTGGTACTCATTGCTGGTACTCACCCATGCCATGCTTCGTTGGCGATGCTCGTCTATGTCTTGTTGCTGATGGTTCTCGCGATCGGCCTCGCCGAGATGCTCGCCTTCCACGCCGAGATAAGATGCACCGGCCAAAGCCAACGTGATATATATATATGGAGGAGCACGGGAATTGTGCATGAATTCGAAGTCCCCCTCCAGGTCCCGATGATTCTTCCCAATATCTGGAAGAGTCCCAAATGAACTCAAAGTCATGATCTCAAAAATCACAATCACAATCTGCAATCTCAAAAATATATATATATGATTGCAATTTGCTGAAATTGGCGATCTCAAGATATACATGATCGCACTCTTCTCAAAATTAGAATTGCAGTTTCCACGAAATTTACGATTTCAAAAAAAAAAATCACGGCAAAGGCCGCATATATGGCCAAGCTGTTTATGACAAATACCAGTGAACAAGTCACTAAAAATTTTAGAGCCCTGCCCGTTCAAATTACATGAATTTTACGCGTAGGCCTCGAGGGGGCATCTGTTGACATCAATTTTAGCTAAGGCTAAGTCGACTACATTTGCAGAAGTCCCCCGGCTGAATCCGCACGCATCAAACCAAAATTGGCTCGTACACAGTCGAGTCCATCCAAATCTCCTACATATCCCCGATTTTGACGGCATCCTATACAAACCGGAAGAATAAGGGTATTTTGGTAATTTTACCCATCCAAGGGTATTTTGGGAATTTAGACCAAATTGCATGTCTAAAATTCCCACTACACTCCAAAATAGCCCTTACATAGCTTTGATGGCATCCTAAATAAGCTGTGTAAATATAGGGACGTTTTGGTAATTTTCCACCACACCTGGGAAATTACAGAAAATTCCCTGAAATAAATAAGAGAAAAATCCGAAAATTCAAATAAACCCAAACAAATACCCGACTTCAATTTGGCCTAAGTCCCGGCAAAAAATATACGCGCACCACATAATGCGCGCACGTGTCCACGACACGCACAGAAATCGCGTCGCCATGCGTCGCGCTTAAATAACCAAATCGAAAGGGTATTTTGGTCATTTAACCCCAATGGGCATTTTAGTCATTTCACACCTTCACGGGTGTGAAAATCCGGAACAGAGATATTTCATCTGCGCCAGGGACATTTCGGTCCAAAATATATGGCCGATAAAAAGGATATTTTGGTAATTTACACCCGGCTTGCCCGGGGATATTTCAGTAAATTTTCCAAAGTATTATATGAAATATCGAAATTAAAATTTAAATAAGGCATTTCAAATATCTGAATAATTCGACAAAGATTCGGATAATTCAAATCTGAACATTTGAATTTCAAATACGAATTTCAAAACAAAATGTCTACCCATATAAAATCAACCAAATCAAATATATATCATACCATATGAGAAATCAGCATCTTCAATTATGGTTGGATTGCATTCTCATACCATATAAAAAATAAAAATAAAATCAGCATCTCTAAATATGGTGGGATTATATGAGCTATCATTATATAAAAGGATTAGCATCAATTAGTATCCCTTAATCAGGATTCTCCATCCCATATTAAGATCACCTCTCGTGGCTATAAAAGGAGGAGGGTGAAGGCTGGCAAGGGGGATGGCGTGAAGGCTCTTGGAAACGCCGGGAGGCTGCGCAAGACACCCGGAAGAAGGCTGTTGAAGGAGGTGCTGAAGACTGGTTGAAGAAAACGGTGGAAGTCCAGAGGAAGAAGCCGAGTTCTTGTCAAGAGGTTCATATCTTCCGAAGAGTACTCGGAGGCTTGAAGACGAAGAGGTTCTAGAGACGCTCCAACGTTGCGCACCACCGGACGACGTAGATCCAGCCAACACAGCCGGAACCCATCGAGACGCTCGCGTCTCTGGGTCGACGCTGTAGGAGGCTCGTCGATCCTGCGGCTCAAGCTTCACTCTCCTGCTCGCCCCGCGGTTTAGACCTCCAGCAAAGCTGCTCCAGCTTGATTCCTCGCCAGCGACGGAGATCGAGCCAAGGCTCTCTCCCGCCCGGCGGCTTTGAAGACAAAGAGCATCCAGAAGGAGTAGAGGAAGAAAACAGAGAAAGAAAGAAGAAGAGAAAGCTTGGACGCAGAATAAGTAACCCATCGCCGTCACCGGCCTGGGGCCAGCCCCAGGTCGTCGTCGTCGCCCAGCCAGGAGAACCCATCGGCGTCGATCCAGCCCAAGGAACTCGTCGGATAGCCGGAACCCATCGTCACCATCGTCCCTGATCCAGCCCAAGGAGCTCGTCGGATAGCCGGAACCCATCGGCGTCGTCCCTGTTCCAGTCGGTTAAACTTAAAGAACTCGTCATCTTCCTTCTAGCCGGTGCAATCCTCTGTTCAAGCTGGTGCATTCCCCAGTTCCAAACCGACTTCATCAACGTCCTCCCACGACCACGGAGGTCGGATCCGTTGGACGGCAACAACTCTTCCACGCCCAACGGACTTAGAAGCTCCGGCGGCAAAGATGGCGTGAAGGCTCTGCTGGGAAATTGTGAGAGACGTCTGGAGATAGATGGCGAAGCCCTGCCGAGACGCCCACGTCAGAGACACGAAGAGCTTGGAGGCTTGAAGACGGAGAGGTCCTGTTGACGGCTTGAGGTTGTGCACCACCGGTAGACGCAGATCCCGTCGACGCAGCCGGAACCCATCCAAAGCTCAAGTCGTTGGGTTGCCACTGTAAGAAGCTTCGCCGGTCCTACGACGCAAGCTCTCCATCCCTCCGCTCGGCCCAGACCTCCAGCGAGGCACTCCAGTCAGCTTCCTTGATGGCGACGGCGACGGAGATCAGATCCAAGCACTCCCTCATTTCCAACGGCTTCAAAGAACGACGCCTCCCCTGCTTCCCCTGTTCCAGCTGACGCTTCCCATCTTCCCGACGGTCCGGCGACGCAGGGGCTCAAAACCACTCTAAAGAAGAATATCCACCGTCGTCTCTCAAAGCCCGAGCCGGCGACACAAGCTTCATCCCCGGCCGTTCGCCGCACATCTGCTGCTCCCTGCTGCTCGCCGCACGTCCCCTGTTCCAGCTGGCGTCTACACTTCTCTAGCTCCAGCCGACTTCATCAAGTCCAGCTGCTGTTCTCCCACGGTGACGGAGATCTGGTCCCTCTGGACGGCATTCCTCAGCTCCGGCTGTCTCGAAGATCCGTCGACGAAGCTCCAACAATATCCTGCATGGCAATGAACGTGTTGGTCCATGGCCTCACGTCATTCATTTCCTTTTCATTTTATTTTTTCTTTTGTTATGAAAAATACTTTATATTATTGGATCTAGAATCGGAGGTGTTCTCTACGGGGATGTAAATGATGGATCTGCCGACTTGACGATCGGCAAATCCAGGGGTGTGGTGCCTACAATTTCCTGAAATGAAATTAAAATATGATTTGCTCGGAAATAAAATAGAGATCTCGTCCCAACGAGATCGACGTTTTATCCACGAACACTCATTCAGCTCATTCCTCATTCAGCTCATTCGTCAGATTCCAGGTTGCCAAATGCACCCCTAGTAGCCACTTCACCCATCATCCCTTCTCCTTCTCCCGCCGCCTCCCGCATTGATCTAGGCGATGACTCATTCTCCAAGTGGCCAAACCTTACATCGATCACTCCATCGACTTAGGCATCGATTCCCCAGCGGCTCTCATCCATCGCTCCCGACATCTCCTCCATCGTTCTTGGCGTGCGTGCGACCAAGCTGCCGCCCAAACCCTCCATCGATTTTGACGAGCGACGGATGGCTTCCACCGAGGATGCTCTCCACCGCGGTGTTGCCGGTGCTCTTCGATTGACAGTCACCTCAGGTCTGAGAAAAAATTCTATTTCTTTATATGGTTCGATACTTTTTGTTGGATTTTTGGCGATTGTTGGAAAAAAATTCAAATCAGATTCTAGAATTTGCTTTTGAATGTTGGAATTCTCTTTTTAACTTTGATTTGAGGGGTAGATTAACCTTTTTCTCGAGTTTTGAGGGGTATATGTGTAATAATAAACTATTGAGGGGTATGTTTGATATCTAAGAAGTTTTTAGTAATTAATAAGTAAAAAACCCTAAACTATATATACAACTTGAGCAAGGGGATCCGCGCTAGTGCAGTGAAGTACCATTAAACAAGTTGATACAATGAAATCAATTGTTTGATGAAACCAACATTCTTTTTTGGGTTAATTGGCGTTTGGGCCTTTGACAAGGAAATATTTAGTTGTAAGTCCGAATACATTTTCCTTAAGGCGTTTACTAACATGACACGTGGTTATGCTTAGATGTATTTTTTTAATGTCCAAAATACCCTCCCATGACGCTTGGGTTTTCTGACGCTTCGCCTTCCTTCCCAAGGTCGTCGGAGGTGGTGATGGGGAGGTTGTCGGTGGAAGGCCGATTGGGATCAGGTGGGGAGGTCGAAGATCCAGTCGCTGTCAGTGAAGGGGATGGGCAGGTCGGAGATCCCATCGGTGAATGGGATCCTAGGGAGGTCGGAAGGAGGAGGAAGAGGTTAGGGTGGGGAGGCCGGAGAACCCGTCGCCGTCGGTGAAGGGGAGGCCGGGGTGGGGAGGTCGGAGATCCCGTCGCCGTCGGTGAAGGGGAGGTCGGGGTGGGGAGTGTCACCGGGAAAAAATAAGGGAACAAAAGTTTCCCTCTTACTTGTCTGATGATGGTGCCAAGAGACCCCCTCGTCGCTGTCCGCACACCGCCACCGCCAGCCCACGCGCCGCTTGTGTTCCGCTTGCGCGTCGTTTGCACGTCGTCTGTGCACAGCTTGTGCTCTTCGCATGGCAGCCTGACTGCCTCTTGACCAGCCCTCCCTCTTCTTCTTCTTCTTGCACAAAGGCACACCAAGAAGCAAGAACACAAGTATGGTGAAGGGTATGACCCTCTTCCTTTATTGACCAAAGATCTTTACAAGAGCATCCCTCATAGCTCTCTCACCCTCCCAAGGTACAAAGATCACTCAATACAAGGAACTCCCAAACCTTAGCCAAAGCCTTGATGCCCAACACCTTGGCCGCCCTACTCCTTATATAGAGGAATAGTCCTTGGCTTGCTCCAACAAGCCACTCCTACAAAGTTCTACTCAAAGTCCTGGCTTACATCCATATCTAGGCTATAGATAAGCATAACATTAAATTACCAAGCTTAGCTGGACTCTCTCTTGAGTTTGACTTGCTTACGATAGCCATGATCGCTCCTTGACTCAAAATAGAACTCCTTCTTATTCGTTCACGCCAACAGCAAGTTTCCTTGAGCCAAAACGGTTATTCCCCATGTCATTACCTATTCCAAGTCGAACGCACACGAGACATTTGAATTTGCTCGATTGGATTGGCCTCCAAGGCACAACCATCTGGTCTGGCGCGACGTCTCCTAGTGCAACTCAGAGTCGTGCGTCATCTTCAAATTCTTCAGTGCCAAAATGGTTTCTAACCGTGTCATCAATCTTGGAGCTTCCATTCCAAGTGGAATTAGGTGATTAGCCCGCGTGGCTTTCTCCCAAGCACTTATCACATCAGCCTAGGCAAGGCAAGTCCTAGTTTGACTCGGACTGGGCTTCCAGGGCGGATTGCGCACACGCTGCGCGCTTTCTCTCGCGTGCTACGCGCGCACTCGACTTGCGCGCCTTTCTTGGTCACCTTGGCGCGTGTCCCGCTTGCTTGATTTGCTCCCGCGCGCGTCATGCTCCGCTGGGCTCGCGCCGCACCGCGTCCTGGCGCGCCGTCTTCCTCCTTGGCCCAGTCCACCATGCCATGCTCGGAATTCGTCGCGCCATCTTTGGGGAAATGTCATCTAGCCTCGTTCAAGGATGTTTGCTCATGCGATCATGGTGTTTCCATGCTGCCCATGCCTTGGTGTGATGCACCGTGCCATGGCCTAGGTCATGGCCCATGTCAACTCCGGCTGACGCACGCCATGGCTCGTGTCAGGGGTTCAAGTGCCGGGGGGGTGAAGTGTGGTAGGGGGACGGGGGGTTATAGTGGCATTTCCGTCCAATTAAAGTATTGATATCGTGTTACGTGGAACCATATATTTTTTTGAGACGTGGAACCATATTTTTTTTGAGTGGTTATCGACAAATCTCTTTTTTATATAAACCTATTTGTCCCATTCCATACATAGGAGGTCCTGGGCCATCCTTTTCAGATTCCCAAGGGTCGGTCAAAACACAGTGTTTCGTAGATTAGAAAGGATATTTGCTAGCTAGCTAGCTTCGGGAACATACATACATGCATCTATTGATCCATTAGTGATTAGTCACAGGATGGGTCGGAGGGGGACCTAGTACGTACCTACGGCATACCCCACCAAACTTATGCATGGTAGACTATTTAAAAACCCATGCATCACCTTCTTTAATTAGAAGTCTTCGTATGGATATCCATCACTGATCAACACAGCATCTTGGTTTATACCAATACCATAAAGAGAAGCTCTTATTTCTTTCGAGGGTTCTTCTCTTATATATCATCTTCAACTGCTATCTGTTAATAAAGATTAATGGCCCGTTTGGAATAAGGATAGGATAAGTTTGCATGGTGGATAACATAACTTTTAGGATAAATTACCTTTTTAGTCCCTTAAGTTTCATACAAGTAACGTTTTCGTCCCTAAGCTTTTAAAAGTATCAATTGAGTCCCTACATTTTCAGATTCGTCACAATGCAGTCCACCCACCCGACGCCGTCTGTAATCTTAACGGCTGGGGAGTCACGTGCGGTCACGTGATGGATGTCGTCTCCCCTCTGATGATCGCGACAGTGATCACCGTGCAGGGGTCGAACACCTCCCAGCTGTACTGCTCGTGCTAGAGAGGGTCGAGCGAGGTTGAGGATGGTCCTCGTGCGTACCCACTTGGGGCCGTACTTTGCGACGCAGTAGGCATCGGTGGTGTAGCCGTTATTAATGCTGACCTTCTTCATGGGGGCGAGCTTGCGCGCGCTTCGGATGCCGAGCTCGAAGACGCCGATGGGCTGCTGCTTGAGGAGGAGGTGTCTGGCGAATGCGCGGAAGTCGCTGCTGTGGTGGATGGACTCGTCAAGCACGTGGTAGCCGTCCTCGAGGCATAGTAGGAGCTGGATCTTGCTGGTGAACATGTGTTCCCTGCTGACGTTGTCAGTCGGCTCGTCCGGAGAGGAGAAGGAGGAGCTCGGCTTGAGATCGAACCATTCTGGTGGGAGTGGCGGGCGGTTGCGGTCCGGCCGCGGCCTGGCTCTCGTCATGGGCGGTTGCGGTCCGACCGCGGCCTGGCTCTCGTCCGGGGCCGACGTGGTCGACGACGGTGATGGTGAGTGGGTCGTCGAACGACTCCGACACGGCGAAGATGAACTCCTCCTTCCAGACGGGGTTCACTGACCTCGTGGCGGCGGAGGGCTTGCTGCGTTGCGTCTGGTTGCCGCCGAGCTGCATCTCGACGTAGACGTCCGGCGCGACACCAGCTGCGTCCGATGGCACGAGGTCCTGGGCCGCGATGGCCTCCACGCGTAGATAACAGAGCCTGGGTGAGAAGTAGACCTTGGATCTCGTATGCACGAGGCCTTTGCCACTGACGGAGTGGGCGTCTGAGTGCCGCGCGTCCTGGAACGCCTCGTCGGCCTGGGTGCCATGCCAGACGGCGAGCATGACCTCCCCTCTTGCCGCCATCTCCCCCTTCTTGTCCACCAGCCGGTACCACTGCGGCGCGAGGGGGCTGTCTGGCAACACGCGCGCCGGCACCTCCTCAAGCTCGAGCATGACCTCCCCTCTGAGACGGCATCCATCACGTGACCGCACGTGACTCTCCAGCCGTTATGATTACAGACGGCGTCGGGTGGGTGGACTGCATTGTGACGAATCTGAAAATGTAGGGACTCAATTGATACTTTTAAAAGCTTAGGGACGAAAACGTTACTTGTATGAAACTTAAGGGACTAAAAAGGTAATTTACCCTAACTTTTATGCAATGATAGCTTTACATAGCATATTTGCATAACTATAAGGTGTTTGGTTGGTTATCTTGCATAACTTATGGGATAAATCCCATGGATAACTATCTTTGAATACAAAATACCAAAACTAACCTTCTATTCATTTCATACTTTTGTTTTGTGAAATCAATTTTGAAGTTTCTAAAAATTCCTGATCCTTGTTTAATACCTGATTTGGAAATTTTCATGATTAAAAGCAGAGATAAAGTTCTACTACAATCTTCAGAGTTGGGAGATTGCGAGTAGGATGGACTATACCCTTCCAAAGAATCCACGACTAAATTATCAATAAGCAAGTGCTAAATTGGAACAATTGACCAAGAAAATAGAATTTGCATCTCCAAATTCCTCCATCACAGTTGTTCCAGAAATTTAGAAAATTCCAGGAGTTGGTTAAAAGCCACCTTTGGATGTTTCATAACTAAATTAGCAAAACTCAAAGTCATGTCACTTGTACATACTTTTGTTCAACCATCTTCTCTTATTTTAAGTGCTTATTTCAAGAACTTTTGATACAGCTACAGCTACAACAAAAGCTACCAACTAAATTAAAAGCCAAAGCAAATCCGATACAGGTTTTAATCCTATCTATCTGGATTCAAAAATCAAACTATGATCATCAATTTCTTAATCTTGCAGAGAAGTGGGAGTTGGTCACCAACACCGCATAGCTACTTATAGCAAAGAGTCCATAGATAAAACTCAGAGATCTTTCAGATAGTCTAAGATCAGAAATCAGCTAAGCACAGTGAATTCATGATCATAAAAGCAAACAAAAGCGATGTCATCATTTACATCTAAATTTCCCATCTGAATTATTAACAGAGAAATCCTCCATGATTCTCCTCACCTAAATGACAATATGTATGTAAACCATGCTAAAAAAGATGAAGGTTGGTGATCATGATCATCAATATGAAGACTTCTAAGAATCGGCCACCAAACCATCATTGACGGAGCCCCGGCATATCGGGCACTCGGCGAAGCTGGAGATTGGGAAAGACACCGTGATTGGCCAAGCAGAGAAGCTCACATTGTATGATCTTCCTCCATCATCAAATCAAGAATGCAAGAAATAATTTTCCAATCCATCTTGTGCTGAATAGAACAAAGGGAAGCCACTTCACAAAAAATTACATAAATTAAGATAAATAAAGCAAAATCATACGTAAGAGAATCCAATTAAATTCAAGCAAATTTCTGACAAATCATCCACACAATTGTTTGTAATATGGAACAACTGGATTCTCAAAATGTATCCTGCAGATAACCATGCAAAAATAGATACATGCCATGTGATATGGAATGCTTGGATGAAGAAAAAGAAGACTAAAGTTTAATCATTGTCATACTTCAACAGCCATACCCATCAAGCATCAACTCCAGGGGTTAATTTAAAGCAAAAGACACTTCAAGCCTTTTACCTCTTCCTAAACCTACCTTCCTCTCTATTTATCTCCAATCTTCCTCTATACTAATGCAACTCTCTCTCTCTCTCTCTCACACACACATGTGCGTGTGTTTCTTCTAGATGGGCAACTATAGGTTCAAGCTATCAGACATGATCCCAAATGCCTGGTTCTACAAGCTCAAAGAGATGAACATGCCCAGCAGAGACCCAAACACCTCAACCTCCACTAAGAGAAGCCTCAACCCTTCAAAAACAAAAGCTTCAACTATGGCAACTCCACTCCCATCACCACCAAGACAAGCCCTGCTCCCAAACAGACCCTCCTACTACTTCCCTTCGTAGTAGATATCGGCTTCTTCTCACGGGAGAAAGGAGGGGAGGAAACCTAGATCGGATCGGCGGAGAGAAACCCAAAGATCGGGTGCCAACGAGATGAGGAGGAGGACGAACCCTCACGCGAGAATGGAGGGGAGGCAAGGGTCGGTGGAGAGGAACCCTAGATGAGGAACCATCCGCCGCCGGACGGAGCACCGCCGGAGGGGCCGTGAAAGCAGCCGATGGCTGCGATGGACCTAGCGGCGGCTAGGTTATAGATGGGGGGAGATAGAGAGATCGGGGCTGGTATCGGGCGTTTAGTAGGTAGGGGCTGGTAAATATGGCCAAATAAAGGGGTAGAATGGTCAAATGATCATATTTATGCAAACTATTTATCCACTATCCTGTCTATAAGCTGTGATAAAAAACATCATATGAGTATCAGTTATGCAAGGTTTGACCAAGTTATACAAGGTAGTTATGTAAAAATGGTAAAATGGTGTTTGGATTGATAAGCATGATTTATACATGCATAAGTCCCCTTATGCACATTCCAAACGGGCCCTAAAGATCTTTAAAGCACAACTTTAGCTCTATGTTTAACTACAATCAATCTTGTTAATCATGATTTAGGATACCGAAGACACAATTGGCAACAGGTAATCACGTGCATGCTTTGCAACCTCCGAGACGGAATTACTAGATCCATAAACAGTTGTTAAACACGTGCCATCATCCATAATCGAGGTCTCGAAGGGGCTAATCCAGCAGCAGCAGTCACGTGCTTTGCTTTACTTCTGTCTAATTAACACCTTTAATCGAGATTCCAAGTGTTGATCTCTGTCTCGCAAATTACGATAGCCCCCCGTGTTGTGTATCCTTAACGTGATCCTGCTGCGGCGGGGCGGTTTGTTTCTAGTCCCTCAAAAAGATCAGCTGTTAGTCCGTCGGTGATGGATCTTAAGGAGATGATCTCGGACGAGGTGCTCCGTGCTCGCCAGCCCAGATAGATAGATAGATAGCTTCGACAGCTCAAACCAGGCCTCTTCTATCTTGTGGTCCCCACAAACAATCTCCTATGGGGCCTTGTTTGGTTTGGGGTTATCCCCGTTTTTAATGGGGTTATCCCCATTCCTACCCTAAACACCAAAAGTAATCATTACGGGTTTATCCCCATTTCACCTACCACCACCACTCTATTTTTTCCTATCCCCATTCCTTAACCCCACTTTTTCTAACCCTATTCCTCCTTAACTCCACTTTTTCTAACCCCGAACCAAACGGGGGTAGGAGTTGGGAGATGTCTCCTGCAACCCGCCCACCCACTGCTTTAGCTGTGGCGGTTTGGGGTCGCGGGTTGCTTGGGTTTGTTCTGAAGAGGCTCAGAGGTCCGTATGGGCTTGAGATGGCTTCCTTCCATGGGTTCGGAAATCGGAAAGGAGGGGTCCTTAATCTGGTGAAAGTTATGGGTTTTGGTGCCTTTCCCCTTTCCTGGGTTTAATGCAATGAACTGGGTTTATGATTTCTTTGAGGACGTCAGGCTTCCTGTTTGTAGTACTCCTTGATTGCATATAAAAATCAGTACAAGAGTGGTCTCCCTGATATAAGAGAGAGAAGAGTAGAAGATGTTTGCCTTCCTCACTCCTCTGTTCTTGTTTTCTTAGCTTTCATTCGCTTTCGGGATCTACTTCCCCAAAGTTTCTCTCTGTCGAATTGCCACCAAATAAAAGAAAAAGAAAAATCTGGGCTTTGATCAGATAGCAGGGTTTTGGGTTCTCTGACGATGCTCTTTTGCTTGCGACGTCTAATTGGTAAGTTCATACACTCTGTTTTCTTTAGTAGAGACTCTGTTTCTGGTTTTATGTCAGTCGCTAAGTGGTTTGTAGGAGAAGTTTTCTAGAGCTAGTGAAAGTATAGATGGATTCTTGCATGTCAAAAGCGTTCAAAACTTGATATCAAGATGCCCATCCATCGTGCTCCAGAAAGTAGAATCCTTCTTCAAGGCACCAAACATCCTCTTGTTGAATACTACTAGGAGGATTCTCGATTGTGTTGCAAAAATGTCTTCTTCTAGACCAGCACAGTCCTCCCCCAGTTCTAGCAGGAGCAGGCACAGTGCTCGGGTCATAGCTCAAACAAGCGTCGATGCAAAGCTTGATGCCGATTTCGAAGAGCTCGGCAACTCCTTCGACTATTCCCAGTCCGTTGCTGCAACCTCTCCTGATCCCCGGAGAGCCGAGAAAGTCACTGCTTACTTGCAGCACATCCAGAAAGGAAAGCTCATCCAACCTTATGGCTGCTTGTTAGCCCTTGATGAGAAGACCTTCAAAGTCATAGCATACAGCGAGAATGCTCCGGATATGCTCACCATGGTCAGCCATGCAGTTCCCAGCGTCGGCGATCACCCTACGCTGGGCATCGGCAACGATGTAAGGACCATCTTCACTTCTCCTAGCACCGCAGCACTGCAAAAGGCTTTAGGGTATGCTGAGGTCTCTCTGCTCAACCCGATTCTAGTTCATTGCAAGACCTCCGGCAAGCCCTTCTACGCTATCATCCATAGGGTGATTGCTCGTTTGATCGTCGACTTTGAACCAGTGAAGCCTTACGAGCTGCCCATGACTGCTGCTGGAGCTCTGCAGTCTTTACAAGCTCGCTGCAAAGGCCATTGCTAGGCTCCAATAACTGCCTGGTGGGAGCATGGAGAGGCTGTGCAATACTATCGTGCAAGAGGTCTTTGAACTCACTGGTTATGATTGGGTGATGACTTATAGGTTCCATGAGGATGACCATGGTGAGGCATATACAGAGATCACCAAGCCAGGGTTGGACCCTTATGTGGGTCTTTATTATCCCGCGACCGATATTCCTCAGCCTGCCCGATTTCTTTTTATGAAGAATAAGGTCAGAATGATCTGTGATTGCCGCGCGAAGCCTGTGAAGGTGTACCAAGACGAGAAGTTGCCCCTTGAATTGAGCTTCTGTGGTTCTACACTCAGAGCCCCGGCCTCACAGCTGTCACTTGCAGTATATGAAGAACATGAATTCTATTGCTTCTTTGGTTATGGCGGTGGTCATTAACGAAGGAGAGGAAAATGATGAGAATTCAGAAACTGGGCAATCGCCACAGCTGAAGAGGAAGAAGCTCTGGGGTCTCGTTGTCTGCCATAATGAGAGCCCAAGGTTCGTTCCATTCCCTTTGAGATATGCCTGTGAGTTCTTGATGCAGGTGTTTGCCATCCATGTCAACAAGGAGTTCGAGTTGGAGAACCAGATTCGGGACAAGAACATTCTGCGGACTCAAACGCTTTTGTGTGATATGCTGCTTCGTGATACTGCTCCTTTAGGAATCATGACGCAAAGCCCAAATATCATGGATCTTGTGAAATGTGATGGCGCTGCCCTTCTCTATCAGAACAAGATATACCGACTTGGTTTGGCTCCGACCGAAGCACAGATACGTGACATTGCCTACTGGCTCATCGAGTAATACAGGGACTCTACTGGTGTAAGTACTGATAGTCTGCATGGTGCTGGATATCCTGGAGCTCAAGCTCTTAATGACATAGTTTGTGGGATGGCAGCTGCTAGAATTACCTCCAAGGACATTCTTTTCTGGTTTAGGTCTCCTACTGCTTCTGAAATCAGATGGGGTGGTGCAAAGCATGACCCAGCTGATAAGGATGATGGGATGAGAATGCACCCAAGATCTTCATTCAGAGCTTTCCTTGAAGTAGTGAAAATGAGGAGTTTCCCATGGAAGGACTATGAAATGGATGCCATTCATTCACTACAACAAAATTGGGATTTCGTGACAAAAAAATTCATGGCAATAAGTCTTATATTTGTCACTATATACTTGTCGTGACGAATATATTTCGTCACAAGGTTTGTTACAATAAGTCCGTCGCAATAAATTTATTACGATAAATGTAGCAATTTACTACAATATGTGTACAAGCTACGACAAACAAAAATTCATCGCCATAACACTAGTACCGGCGACAAAATATTTTATCACTACAAATAAAAAACTTCGTGGCCATATATATGTTTTTGTCACAATAGACATGTTCGACATGGGGGATATTGCGACCAAAATATTTTGTCACGATAAGTTTTAACAAAATTTTTGTCACAATATGTTTGTCGCAATAAACTGATTTATTCCAACAAATGATTTTGTCACAATCTAATATAAAAATAACGATAATATATTTTGTTACAATAAATGCGACCATTGTGACAATAACTTCGTTGTAATAAACTTATTTGACTTATAATGACAAAATAATTTGTCATAATAGATACAATATTGTGACAACTATTTTATCCCCATAGATGTATTTCTACCTGTAAATAATTACAAATCAGCTTTAATAAATTGGGCAAAAATCACCAATTACAAAACATTTGCTATCAATTAACTTGGCAAAATGACCATCAAAGTATACAAAGTCAGCCAGTGAACAATAATAACAATTATTAACCACAAATAGAAACATGAATTGTCTGTCCAAGTTGCTGACTTCAATTGTGTACATGTCAATCTGCAAAAGAAACACACATCAACAAAGAATGAGAATAAATCATGCTGATTTCAGCTACTAAAAATTTTCAAATCAAGCAAGCCTTGTATGGCTCTATCTGCAGTAATGCCTTTCACAGTCACACATCCACAGACACACAAAGAGGCTAAAGCTGTCACATAGTTATCAAGGCAGAAGCTAATCTTTCTTCCTGATGTCTTAAAGAATTCTGAAATGTAGTACGAAGATGACAAATTGGGGATTAGCATTGGATATATCTATTCATATAAGCTAATCTTTCCCATCACTGTCTTCTACAATGCTAAGAAACCCAGGTGATCAGTTCTCCCTGTCCTCTCTTATCTTTCATTTTATCTCTAAAAGATTCAGTTTTCTTAGTCAAAAAATTCTTTAGGCAATTAATTGAAAACTAGACAATAGTTATCTTGTCATCTGTTTCATAGTCTACATGATGCATGATTTGAAAGAGCTTCTTTGCTACAAATCTAAAAATCATGTTTGGATGAGAAAACATGCATCCATAGACCTGATAATTAAGAGGAATATAAACACGCAATATGGCATAGAAGAAACTACATAGACAGACATGCACACATGCACATAAGAAAGAAAAAAGAAAAGGCTAAAACACCTCATTGGCTTTAAAAATCACTTTGTATGGCAAACAAACATAAGGGTCTGAAGAAAGTATGAAGCATCACTACTAGAAAAGCAGAGATAATATAATTGCCAACACTATTCTTCTTTTGTCTTTGTTGTTCTACATGCTTTGATTATGCTGGATTGTTCTTCATTAACTAAGCTATAGAAATTTAAAAAGGACAAAAACAATTGACTTACATATCTATTGGCTCTGTCAGCGCTGCAAATAAGAAAAAGATAATACCACATTAGCAAATTACCAGACCTGATCTAAAGTGGCTTACAGCTAACATGAAGATAACCATGGTTTGCACAAAGAGCGAGACTATAATTAGCCAAAAGTAGTAGGAAAATTTCAAGTAGCTATTGAAGTCAAACAAAGAAATATTTTGAAATGCAAGAAAAAGTACAATCTTCAAGCTAAACTAGAAAACATAAAATCTATGATGCCAGGTAGTTTAAGGTATACACTACTCTGCGAAAGGACATGGACAACTCCACTTAAAATCTATATGTCGTTATGTTTGCAACATGGAACAAACTATTGGCCTCGTCTCTGAGGCAAGATTTATAGTGCAACTACATTCTAATTCTTATTCACCCACCAGTGACAGTGGTGCTGAAATTCTCCTGACAAATCCGGCAGGAAGCCTCACCGATCAGGTTCTTCATATCACTGCAAACAAAATCAACAAATTAACACTGATTCAGGCAAAATGAGCAAAGAAAAGCATAAGAAAGTACTGCCAACAAATCATAAAATCAATAAAAAAGAGAACAAAAGGCACAAGGATTATGGCATTGATTGAAAAGAACCCATCATAACTAGCCAGATAAAAGCTAAAAGCTCTTCCCTCAATTTAAAGTAAAATGGACGTAAAGTTGAACAAAGAAAAGAGCACTAGATAATGCATACATACGGCACTCAACACTGCTTCCATGGTTGCAGAACGGGCAACAAAAAACAGTATCAAGCTTATCCATTCACTTTTTTGGAGCTGGCTTTGCCCTGGACTTCCTCTTACCCATTGTCAATTTCAAATTCTCCCCCATTCAGTATGAAACCTGAAACACAATGAACCACATTAAAGTTTTCTTTTGAGAACAGATCAAAAACACATAATCAAATTTGACAAAGCATATTATAAAGATCAGATTAGCAAGAATTGAGGGAAGATGCAAAAGCTTTCAAGGTAAACTCACAACTGCTAGTTAAAGCAAGCAAGAATTGAGGGAAGTTGCAAAAGCTTTCAACTAGAACTTTTCTTAATGTGCCGGACACTAAATGGAACTTTTCTTTTCCGGTAATTCTTGTTATCAGAGTTTTGAAGTACAAGTTGTAGTCTTTCTCAGGAGGAGGATTGGAAGGGTTCACTGCGTATGGCTCACTAAATGGAACAGTACTTTTGACCTGCATAGGATCACAGAAAGATGACAGCATTTTCCTTGCACAATTCTCCTAAGCATACTGCTTTCCCAGAGGAGGATTGGAAAGGTCCACGGCCGCCGGAGCTTCGCTGAACTCGGGCTTAACCGTCGGATAGCCACCATGGCGAAGAGCAGGGCTTCCTTCTTGCGGGCTCTAACACCAGACCCCCGAGGAAGATCAACGGCCACAGCCTCCCACCTAACCTTTCTAACAAACACAACCATCAAGCAAGGCATGTGTGTGCACACCCAGTGTGAAAACGACCGCCAAGGCGCAATTTCCCAAATTACCCCTGGGGTCAACAACAAGCAGAGGGATGGAGGGACGGGTCCTCACAACCTGAGTGTAAGAAGATTGTTGAAACTAATGCCAGTAATATTGGCTATGGTGGCATCTTAAAACAAAGATGCTCGGACTCTATTAACGAAGAGTTGGTCCGATATACATCGGGTAAGTGGAATTCTACTCAATTTAATTATTCCACTATTAAAAAAGAAATGTTATCTATTATTAAATGTTTATATAAATTTCAGGATGATCTCCTAAATCAACCATTTCTTCTTCGCATTGATTGTAGCTCTTCTAAGACTGTCATTGAAAAAGATGTTAAGAATTTAACTTCTAACCAAATCTTTGCTCTTTGGCAAGCTGAATTAGCAGTTTTTGATTTCACTATTGAATTCATTAAAGGAAAACATAATGTTCTCCCTGATTTCTTAACCCGTGAATTTTTGCAGGGTACTCATGAGAAGGAATGCTCCCCCTCATTGTGGGGGGGGGGGGTGGAGAGGTGGGAGAGGAATGGGTAACAGGGGAAATACTCCTCCTATTTACCCCACCACCTCACAGTCATCTGCATCTGGTAATAGTTGGAGAACGATTCACAGAGGAAGTAATACTTCCTATCCAAGTATTGTTCGTAATACAGCTACACAAGATATGTCAAGTAAAAATACTTCTCAAGGTAATACCTCAGAAACAAAGGAATCCTTTGCAGAAGTGGTCAAGGATAATGATCCTTTATTGATCACAAAACCAGCTCACGAACTGATGGTTCATATTGAACCAGAAGACATGTGTTACTTTGATAATTCAGAAAAATTGAGACAGAAATATCTTGATAATTGTCAATATCCTACTTCGGTATATAAACCGAGAAAATGGATAGAGGCTCTGTTATCACAGAGAGACGTTCATTTTGAGCACTTTTATAAAAATTCTGATGATCGAAAGCCACCTGCTTATAGCAAGTGCACAATCAAAAATGTGATGACTCCCAAGGATTGGGGCTTTAGCACTCATAAGCCATTTCCCTTCAAAATTGAGAAAGAAACTTATAGTTTCAACTACTGGGATTATAAAGATGCCTTTTATCTTTCATTCTTATGCGAGAACGAAAATTTGAAACATACATGGTTTATTAAGCAATGTCCTGAGATCCTTCAAAAGGGAATTCCAGCCTGGATCTACGACTGGTGGCACAAATATGGTGCCGAACTGGATATTTTGCCAGAACCAATTGCTGCTCTATATGAGAAATGGGTCTCTAACCATCCTGTTCTCCATACAAAGAAAGATGACGATATTTTAGAGGGAATGTGCCCTCTGTACTTCTTTGCTGAAGTTGAAATCCCATGGATCTGGAAATGGTTCTGTATCACCGGAACTGATGACTTATATCTTCCCTGTCTCATACGAAGGTATCAAGTTAAATGGTGGAAAGGTCTAGATGTGACTACTAAAGTCTCTGAATTATTAGAGATCATAAGCATGAATGAGCATGCCCTTAACCAGAATGTGGTTCGTGAAGTCCCCATGGACAATCACATGGCTTGAGTAAAAAGAGCCTTTGAAAGAAGATTTCCTAAAGCCACTGATGAGCAAATTGCTCAACATTGCTATGATTATATGAAAAATCAATTCAATAATATGTTCTCTGGATCAGATAAAATATCCATTGGATCTGATGATCCCATGCAAGATGCTCAAGACCCTTATGATAGGGATGAACAAGAAGCCTTATGGGATCAGTTGGTGGCAGGAAAAGCACAAGGAAAAAGGCCATCAAAAGACGCACCAACTACTAGTGGAGCATCCACTAGCTAAAGGAGGCAGAATAAATCTCCTTTACAGGCCATAAGCAGGGAATAAAGGCCACTCAACCGACTGCACCTTATCCAGCACACGTAGTGGCGGGCCCACTTGCACATGGCAGACAAAGAAAAGTGGTAATCCACTGGCCGACATGTTGGTAAGGGAATATATTCCCTCTCAATTATTGTACCCTCACAATTATTGTTCGATGCCAGATAGAATCCTTTGCCTCTAAGGCATCCCCGAGATCTATATAAGGGGAAGAACTCCTCTGAGTTCGACACACTGGTTTTCACCCCTTCTCTTCTCTTGTAACCTTCCTACTACCATTGTAACCCTTGCCAGTGGAATTAAAGCTTTCAGTTTATGCTACATCTCTCTTGAGTAAGTCCTTTAAATTCTGTATTTTGTTTAGAGATATTTTTTAGAAGTAATATCTAAAGGCTGGAACGTTGAAACGTTCAGTTCTACCTTCCAATCTCGTCAAACAGATAGGTTGAATCGAGCGCCAGTCTCCTCTAGATATTGATTTCTAATCAATACCTCCTTAGATATTGATTTGTAATCAATACCTCCTTTCTTCCGCCTTTCTGGTATATATATATATATATATATATATATATATATATATATATATATATATATATATATATATATATATATATATTAGTTGAGCCCGAACATCACATTGTATCATCATGAGACCACCAAAATGAGGCTCCGAGTTGACGACACCACCTCGCAATAGAGTCCGCCAAAACATTACAAGACCTCGGAATGTACAAAAAGGTCACCGAATCAAAACACAGCACCTTCGACCAAATCTTCATTGCCAAAACTTCCAACTCCTTCGGCCAAATCCTAAAGCCCCTTAGGATATCCACCGCCGCATGCGAATCGGATTCAATGACTAATTGAATAGAGCCAGCGGACTTAACATGTCTAAGTTACCTACCACAACAGTGGCATCAAACCATAATGTGACACCTTTGTCCCATTACATCTAACAAAGAGGAGAGTCCGGGTGAAGGAGCATATACGAGACATGTTGACGAGGAAATCTTGTCTTTGACCGGCAATAGTCAAACTAGTCAAAATCAGGGACGTGATAAAAGTTCAACTCCTTCAAACACTCAGTTCGAATAGAGGTGTCAAATTAAATAGAAAATGTGATCATGCTCAATTAAAATATATTTTAAGTGGATAGTAGTGAAGAAAACCAAAGATAAATCTAGATTATTCTTAGACAAAATCTAATTTGATATGAGATCATCTAAATCAACTAATTATACCAGGAAAACAAATAAAAGTACTTTAACCTAATTAAATCTAGATTATCCTTAAGTTATTCCTATAATCGGAAAGAACGGAAACTATTTAAATTAAACTAGTTTAACTTAATCTAAAGATTAATCTAAACTAATTAAATTTAGAATAAATCTAGATTAACCCTACAGTAATCCTAAGTTAATCTACTGGAGAAGAAAGAAACTAAAATTATCAAACCATATTAACTAGACTAATCTAAGAAAAACAGTAAATTAAGAAGAACAGTAAAAGAACTTAACTATCTCCATTAATGGAAATAACTTACAAGTATAAAAGGAACGCAGGAATCCATGCTTGAAAGCTGGTTACAACAGTGTCAGGGAGATTACAGTAGTAAAAGGAAGGCTATTTGTATCTAATGAACTAATAACTGCTCCCGCCTTAAGTGGTTACGGCGCAAGTGTAGGAGATCGTGTTGTAACTGCGCCACGACTGCTCCTTCCACGTTTAATTCTGGGTTGGTAATCACACTTGACCGATGATCCTTCATTGTGCACGTCACTATTATATTGGATTACTTATCGTTCATTATCCATGTCATAATTGCACGTGCTTCATGATCCTAACTAGCACATGTTTTAATTGTTTCTGGCCGATAGCTTTGACTGGCTTGCCTTATTATGACCTTTGGTCGATCATCTTCCTTTACCTGCTTCACACTTATCTTTGGTCGATGATTTGGCTTCATGACCTATGAACGATGCTCCGTCCCTGCACATCAACATATGATCGTGCATTTGACCGATGGTTTGCATCTGGACGATGAAGCCATGTACTCATCGGTCATTGGTCATTGTTACTTTACTTACGTGTCCATCATTAATTATTTAGCTATTATTTTGGCTAACAAGACGACAAGCTCACTCCGACACAAATCTACTCTCTCTCTCTCTCTCTCTCTCTCTCTCTCTCTCGCGCGCGCGCGCAAAAGCACTTTGTCCTTAGCATTAGAAGACTCGCTTGTACTTACAACCTAAGTAAAGTGAGTCAAAACTCATAAAAATGAACACAAAGCTACGTACATTTAGAAGTCAAACACCCTTGCCCAAGTACAATGGAACAACCCTTGTACTGCCCTAAAGTTTGTTGTGATACAGACCACAACTACTATTATCTACCATCTACTATATATGATCAAGTTCATCCTATTAGACGGATAGAGATGCATGATCCAAGTTAAGCTCGAATATATCAGACGACCAGCATAAAACCACGTGGAGGGTGGAGGGTGACGGTTATCGGATGATTAGGAGAGAGATGATAATTAGTGGGAGGTGTTGGTTACCCGTGTCAAGTGACACGGGGGGCCTACCTAGTCATGTAATATGATACTATAGCAAAGTTATCCAAAATAGTATAAACGTAGATCACAATTCAATTATCCCTTAAGCTTATAAGCCCATGCCACCATTAAAAAATCCTATTAATCCTTCAAAAATGTATAAAAAATGTTATTTCCTAGTAAGATTTTACAAATGAGTGCATTAATGAGCATTACTACAACTATGTTAACAAACACTTAACATACATATTCACGAACGAGATAATCAAGTCTGCTCACGGATGTGTTGATTGAGCTCGAACAGATTAATCGAGCCTCTTGACAAACATGTAATACGTCGTTTGTTCACAGGTCTTAACAAGCCGAGCTCACATCTATTCAATCTTGGCTTATTTATTAATTAAATTTGAAAATCATATTCAAACTTGTTCATATATCCTATTGAATAAACTAAGGGTCCATTTGAATCGAAGATATGATAAGTTTACATAATAAATAAAGTAAAAGTTATGTAAGTATTAAAAGTAAAATATAAGATTATGAATAATATATTTAGATATATAAATAAAGTTTTATACATAATTATGCTCAATCCAAACAGGCTCTAAGGGCGTGTTTGGATCCGGTGGATCCGGTGAACACGCGGGTTCCGCGCGGATCTGCGGATACCGTCCGCTGGATACCGCGGATCCAAACAGCCCCAAAATAAACGAGCACTTATCGAGCTCGCGATCGAGTCTACCCGTTAGAGATGAGCCTCTTCCGAGGCCTAGTGTTAGGTAAGCTCGGCCCAACTGTTTCCTTGGGGCACAAGTAGGGCAGCATCCCGTCTCCAAAACGACAGCGACCTTACAAAGGTACGAGTTCCTAATCTGGAGATCTCCACTCTCATGCTCTCAAACCCTAGTGGTTATTCGTCTCAAACATCGTTGATCGTGTCGCCTATAGCCTACGATGTCGCGGCGGTATGATAGCCGGACGACGATCTTCTCCCCGGAGGGGCGACTTTACCAGGTGGAGTACGCCATGGAGGCGATCGGCAACGCTGGGTCCGCCATTGGCATCTTGGCGTCGGACGGGGTTGTCCTGGTGGGCGAGAAGAAGGTGACCTCGAAGCTTCTCCAGACCTCCCACCGATCCACTGAGAAGATGTACAAGATCGACGACCACCTCGCCTGCGCCGTGGCCGGCATCATGTCCGACGCCAACATCCTCATCAACACCGCCCGCGTCCAGGCCCAGCGCTACGCCTTCGCTTACCAGGAGCCAATGCCCGTCGAGCAGCTCGTCCAGTCCCTCTGCGACACCAAGCAGGGCTACACCCAGTTCGGCGGCCTCCGCCCCTTTGGCGTCTCGTTCCTCTTCGCTGGCTGGGACCGCAATTACGGATTCCAGCTTTACATGAGTGATCCATCTGGAAACTATGGCGGCTGGAAGGCAGCGGCTATTGGGGCAAACAACCAGGCCGCGCAGTCCATGCTCAAGCAAGACTACCGCGATGACCTCACCCGCGATGAGGCCGTCGGGCTCGCCCTCAAGGTTCTCAGCAAGACCATGGATAGCACGAGTTTGACCCCAGAAAAGCTCGAGCTTGCTGAGATCTTCCTCTCATCTGGCGACCAGGAGGTCAAGTACCGGGTTTGCGCCTCTGAGGCGGTTGGGGAGCTGCTTGTCAAGCACGGAGTCACCCAGCCGGCAGCTGCGGAAACTTAAGTATGCATTACTTACTAGTCGTACGATCTTGGGACGATGATCTCCTTGAAGCTCGTAGTTATACTCGTGATTTGGAACTTGTTGAAACATGTCAGGGTTATTTCTCTTGGGATTTATGATGTTGGATTGGGGAACTTCTGAATGTTTTACTTATGATGTTGCTTTCGGATAACCAAATATGCTGGATATGTCAACCTGCTGCTTTGATTTCATTTTGTTTATTTGCTGTTGCGAGGACTCACATGTTGAGATCATCCACTGTGGAATGATGCCTTGTTGAATAGAAGAGTTCTCAATTCCCAGTATTGAAGCATGACATATTTCTGATCACAAGACCCTGACCTTCCTCTACCATTAGTTGTTTGGACTAAAACTTATCGAATCAAAGCCGAAAATACAATGGCGGAAATACTTAAAGTAAACAATCCAAGCTAGATATGACTTAATTGCCTCAATTTTGCCTGATATACCTGTTGACTTCTGATTTTTCTCGACTTAATATGAACTTCTTTCGACCTTCTTCCCCACATTGAGTTGGCATACCTTGTTGTGCATTCCTTTCAAAATAAAAGATGACACATTGTCTTAATTAAGTTTACCAGGACATTGGGGACTAGGAATTTGCGTGGGTGTTATGGAGATATAGTATTAGCTGTGCGTCCTATTGACATATGCTTAAAGCACATGAAATTGTGCATATGATACCTCTCATTTGAAAGGACAATAAACATCTATTTGTTTTGACCTATATAAGATAGGATAGGTAAAAACTTCATGAGAATGCCAATGCCAACTTTTTTTCAAGGGTATGTAGATGGCTGAAGGGTCCAGCAAGACTTAGAATTGCTTTTAACAAAGTCATGATTGTGCGTACAAGTAGTCTTGGGATTGTTCTTATTATTCCATAAGCGCGTTCTTTGATACATCAAGCTGATTCAACAGAATAAAGTTATCCACATTCATCTTAAGTAAAATGTTTCTTGCATACTAATAGTGGGGAACCCATTGGATTTTACATTCTTGTCTTATTTAAAAGATAGTGCTGTTGTTTAGGTCACACCTACAAAGTGAAGGTTTTAGGTTTCTTGAGCAGCCTGTCTAAAATAGTGATATTTTTTCCTGCATATCTTACCTGTCATGCTAATAGGGATAGCTTTAGGTGCAAATGTTGATTGTAGGTAATTAAGATCTTCTGTGGATGTTGTCAAGATCGATTTTATGATTTAACTCATGGTGTTACATATGTGATTACTTGGATCCTATCAGTGATATTAAGGGCTTAATAGTTTCCTTCCTATGTGGTCTTTAGTAGGTTACTTTAGCTGGCTTGAATTTATGTATGTTAGCTTCTGGTTATTTCATGTAGAGGAGAGACCATTACTGATTTACCTTGGTAAGAAACAATGAATAAAATGACCGGTTAGAAAACGCTTGATGCCCCATGTCAGCAAACCTATGTGGCCTCTTAGAGTTTAGTGCACCATAAAATTGCACACACAAAAAAGCAAGAGAACAATTGCATGACATTTTGCTCATGTGTGTGTTTTTCTTTACCTATAGACTTGTGAGTATCACTGCATTGTAAGGGGTGAGTCTTTCATTCATCTTTTGTTTCTGTCTTGAATTCATTTATTTAGCATTGTTGCTAGTGGAGTAACATCAAAATCTATGACGTTAACAAATATCTCTCATTTCTTCTCTGCTTCTTTCGATCCCTTGCCTCCTTTTTCTCCTTCTTCCAGTCCCTGATGCCTTGATTGTTGTTTTCTTGACCACAAAGGGTGAGAACTTAAGCCATTACCTACTGCCATTGCTATTCCTTTCTATAGCATCATTTCGTCTGCCATTTCAAAGAGTAGCTTATGTCTATACCACTGTGACGGCTGCCATTTCAAAGACTAGCTTATGCCTTAAAATGAAGCTGATACTTATTTCAGATATAGGGCTATGTACTGCTGGGACTGAAAGTTAGAGCCTCCACATTATTTATATCTATGTAGCTGTATAGCAGTTTCTAAGCAGTAGACTTGCTAAATTCCGTGCCGATGGTGGTGTTAATTGAGGAGAAAGGACATGCTGCATTAGTGGAAAAAAGTAAGTGGTGAAAGCTTGGAAGATAAGGGTTCAAAAGTCCTCAAGTTATGAACAAGTGCAAGGAATGTTTTTTCTTTATTGCAACAAAAATTGGATGTGAGGCCCATTCTTATTTGTTGAGCAAGATATGTTTTTCTCAATATCTTGGCTCTATTGTACAGAGAGGGGAAATATGTAGGGGGATTATTAGATTTGTTTTTGGAGGAAAGTGAATATTGTTAGGATTTTCACATGCATTTTCCATATTTTCCAACATAAGCTGAGAACTACATGAAGAGCACTGAAAGATATAGTGACAATCCGTTTTTTCGTATACATTTCTTCCTCGCAGCCCTCAATTTGTACTGATGTTGGCCTGTCTTAAGCTTGAGCATAATAGCCCTTTCTTGCTTTGGAGCAGTATTTGTAGGAACTAGCCTTTTTAAGGCTCAACTAATCAAACAAAAAAAATAATAGCCCTTTCTTGCTGAGGTAAATTGGAAAGATTTGGAAAGAATAAAATGTTTTATGTTTGTGGAGGTCATAATTTCTTCAAAACAGCCTTTTCTTTTACATTTCTTGTTAGCAGTCCTCACTTTTGCTAACAATTTGTACTCACATGTTGTCCTGGTCTTAAGCTTGAGGATAATAGCCATTTCTTGCTGATGCAAATTTGAAATATTTGGAAAGAGGGAATGTTCTAAGGTTTGTGAGACTGACTTTTGGTACACACTGTAGGGAGATGGGTGCACTACTAAATGAGTAACATTCTCCGGATCAGGCAAAACTATTCACAAAGCTGCTTCTTCTCCAATATTCAGTACTAAGATCACAGCTATAGACAAACGCAGATATTAACAAGATACTGCCAATAACAAGCTTACGCCACCAACTGCTATGAGTAATACATTTCCAAATGCACAATTTTTTTTCTTGATGATTTGAGCCAAAGAGGCTAAGCACTAAAAGCTCATTGTCCATCCTCAACAGACCAGGCAAAACTAGCATCATTCCGTCTACAATTTAGCTACACTATCAGCCCCGAGACGAATAAGAATAGAGTGGACTCGAAGCTTAAAAAGCTTGAGCCCAGATGCCTTTTTAACTATGGCGCCATACTCCTGGGCCCAAAGTCTTCTTCCACTCAGGATCTCCACAGCCTCCAACGAATTGGACTCGATAATGATCTGACGCCATCCACCGGAGCGCCGCCTCAATCGCTAATAACTCTGCTTGTAGGACCGTCCACGCGGTGACCTTTTGCCATATGTCCAATGTCCATTATGCTTGGCCATCCCTATCAGAACAAACCTAGACCTGTCCCCCAAGAGTGCAGCATCCACCTGTAGGACTTCCTCTGTTCCATGGTCCTGTCTATGACGAACCTGGTTACTCATTTGCTGCCACCAAATGCACAATTTCCAAGCTACTTCTATAACAAGCTTCTGTTACAAACTGCAATGACTAATACAAATTTCAAGTAACATGCTACTGCTATAACAAGCTACTTGTAACTATGGCAGCCATAAACATATTCACAAGTAACAAGCTACTTCTAACACTGGCAGCTATAACCAAATGCAGCTATTAACAAGATAATACAGATCCAAAATAAGATCCAAATAGTACTAGTTTCAAGCAGAACTAGTAGCGGTCACATAGTGGCAAACGCAACAAAGAGTAGCAAGTTTAATACAGACCAAAGTAGCAGAATAGTCATGAGTCACGACCAAAGTACAGAATAGAAGAGGACAAGGGTATCAGAGTATTACGATTGCAGACCCATCATTGTTTCTGAAATAATGCCAAAAAATAATGCCATTAGTGATGAATCTAATGTGGCGAGCTACCACCACCCCCATGCTCTTGTGCTGCATGTATTGCAAGAAAACGATCAAGCCATGCAACCCTCAAATCCACAGCCTTCGACAGGAAGGCTCTAGCAGCATTGTCCTTTTCAATGAGGTGGTCGAAGGAGGCAGCAAGCTGTGTCCTGTGATAGCCGTTTGCTTCAAGACTCATAATTGCTGAGTACAGATCATCTGAAAACTACATGACGAGCTAGTTTTTATCACACTAGCAACTTGTCGTATTGCAGCGGCAACCTTCGCAACTGCCATCGCCATTTCATTTGCACCATCCTTCCTCCTCTTCTTGGTACGAACAAGGGCCACCTTGGTGTTGCTAGTGGTCCCTGGACTCTGCATAGCCTCCGTATCATTCTCAGAGTTGATCTCAAGAGGGAAGGCATACTCTGTTGATTGAGACGCGGAGTCCTGAACCGGCGGTGCACTGAAATGGGGGTCAGAAAATGACCTTGCCCATTCACCCTTAGCCTGCTAGCAACCGAATACAATCATCAAATAATTGTAGTCAGCAATGGGAGTGTTAACAACAGGGGCATGCTTCGGAGTTGCCGGTGAGATGACTCTTTGGTTACGGAATTATACAGTTAATCAGTACTAAAGCAAAAGGATGCAGATGAGTTTCACACCATTGCGATACTAGTCACATTGCTCTCAATCTCCATAAGCTTTTGGTCATAGTTATCTCTTCGCAGATTCTTGACAGCATATGATCTTGACCTCCTCCTGATGAGTTTCATAGCTACAGGAATGACAGCGATGCCAGCAGCCATCACAGTGATAGCAGCGGCATGGACCCTTCTCTCATGGGCCCTTCTCTTATCATCCCTTGCCATCTACACATGACATTATCATATTTTAAAAAAAAATGATTGCATTTAGGATTAGGTCCCCCATAAGAAAAAGCTTTTAAAGATTGTTCTTTTGCACGAATCCTGGTTAACTTTCCTACAAATTCAATGCATTTAGGATTGTGTCCCTCATATTGTGAACACAACTTAAACAAGAGAATACTTATAATGAAGACTTCATGAGTCTTTTATGCTTTGTTTAAAGGTTATTCCCAGCTTTCTATTTTATGAAGCTAATACTTCCTTCGGTAATATACAGCAAAAGACATTATCTTGCTAGATTCAATAGCAGTAAATAATAGTCATACATACATATAGTTCCGCAGGATAAGCAGACTATACAAAACAAAATACATTAAGAAAAGTTATTAGCAAAAATAAAGCTTGAATACAACCAAAAGCACAACTATACAAAACAATCAAAGCACAACTAGACCAAAAGAGGAGCGAAAAAAGCAAATATCAGATGACTTACTGCAACCAATTCTTCTAAGAATGTTAAGGAAGAAACCAACAGGACCGAAGCTTTTAGAAAGATTCACATTAAGGAAGAAGCCAACATATATTGATAATGCCAAATTTGCCTCAACTGTCCATGCCATGAAGTTGAGATCCTGCATCACATCAGTTAGGATCACATTAGTTGAGATCCTGCATCACACCGGTTGGGATCACATTAGTTGAGATCCTGCAGTTCACAGTGGATATATTCATCTCTTCTGATAAAGAAATCGCAACCTCATAACCGCACGGATCCTAACAACCTCCTCCATGCGTCTATAAATATCTCCTGGACCCGTCAGTCAAAGGTAGACTCTTTTTTCTCGGCCCCGAAACTCTGCTAACATACTGTCACGAGTATTAAATCCTAACTTAGGCATCTGAGCAGAGTCCCGAGGCCATCGGCCTCAGATTTCCTTTGACCATCATCCCATGCAGGGCTGGCGGTCGTCTTCCTCGACGCTCTGAAGATCTATCATCATCCCCGAAGCTCCTGCGACTTACATCTGTCTTAATTTCAGATCTTGCATCATCAAATTGGCGCCCACCGTGGGGCCGAGATTTCGGTCCAGTTCGAGCTTCCCAAAGGTTGCTGCAGTCGACGGATTGGACGATCTACGGGAGAGTGATTTAAGGAGTCTGCATATCTCTCTTCCGGCCAGAGAGATCACGCCTCTTGTCATCACCAGATAGAGAGAAAGAGAGGACGCTCAGGAAGGAGAAAGCCCACTGGCGCGTCCTCCTCGTGAAGTCCCAGAGACGCCGGCGAGATCTTCTTCAGTGGCTTCCCCATCTCCCCCGACGGTCCAGCGACGTAGCACACCACCAGATCTTGGTGAACGGCAGACCCGCGACGCCGCTCCATCCCCTCTGCTCGCCGCATTACCCGTATCTCCAGCGAGGGTTCCAGCCGGCGCTTCCTTGGTTCCAACCAAGCTCCTTGACGGCAACAGAGGTCAGATCAAGGTGCGCCCAACTCCAACGTAAAGCTTCGACGCGCGAACAACACCGGCTTCGACGCTAGGGAACCGGATCGCGGCCAGATCAGCGTCCTTCTCCGACACCGGCTTCGACACTCGAGTCCAAGCTTTCAGATCGGGGCGAGATCACCTTCGGATTTTTCTTCTCCAGCCTCCGCGGAGTCTTCTCCTGCGACGACCAGCTATCCTCTCCAGCAGCTCTCTTTCTTCCCAGGCGGCTCCACAAGCGACCGGCGACCGACGCATACAATCTCTTCTGTATCACGCCGGTGTTGCAGCTCATCGGCCGTATCTACTACGAGAGCCAAGGCAATAAGCTGGGCGTGACGCCACCGGGCGTGATGACCGCCATGACTGCAATCGCCTTGGTCGGCACCGTGATCGACCAGCTCGTTTGCGGAGTGCTCGGAGATCGCGTCGACCGGCAACGTCCCCAACACCCCGCGTAATCAACACCAGATCGTGGTCAATGGTGCCTCCCGATGGTCCGGCAACGCAGGTGAAAGCTCAGATCCGATCTGAAGAAGGTCATCCGCCGTCGTCTTCATCCCAAGCCAGCGGTCCAGCGACGTCGCCATCCTCTCCGCTCGCCACATGTCACGTATCTCTGGCGAGGGTGTCAACCGGCGCATTCCCTTGTTCTAGCCTACATTTCCCGTGTTCCATCCGGGCTCCTACATTCCGGCTGCCACTCTTCCACGACGACAGAGGTCGGATCAAGGTGTTTTCCCAACTCCAACGTGAAGCTCGGACGCCACGAGATTCGACGAGCGGACGACACCGGCTTCGACGACTGCGATCTCTCACCAGAGAGATCGCGTCTCTCTCGACGCCATCCTCTTTATTCTTCCTTCTCCGATCTCTCTTTTGCTTCTCCGGTGGCTCATCTCTGGCCCAAGATCGGCGCCGATTCCAAGCTTTCGGCGACCTCGGGATCCTTCTTCTCCGGCGTCTTTCCTCCCAGCGAGTCTTGTTCCCGGCCTATCTTCTCCCGGGCGAGCTCCTCCCGGCATCCTTCTGCATCGGCATCTATTTCCGGCACCATTCCCTAACTCGTTCGTGCCTCCTTGCTTAGCTGCTCATGTGACCATCAGGTGCTCGACACTGGACTGCAGTAACGAACGCACCCAACAAGCACCAATCTTGCACCCTTGCAAGTTTGCGCGCGGCACGTTCCCAGCCCGCGCCCAGCTCCCTTTGAAGCTTCAACCGCTCACGCCTTCGCAAGCACGTGCGCACAGCCCTGCACTCTCGTTTCCTTTCTCTTACGCGCACGCAACCACACCGACGAGTGCCCAGCCCTGCGCCGACGCGCACGCAGCCCAACGTGCTTAGCAGCGCCTACAAGGTGTTCGACGGCTGTTTTTGAAGGATCCAATGGCCCTCCATTCAGAGCTTGACTCTCTTGCTCATTAGTCGTCTCCTTCATCCGTTTTTGAAGGTGTTCTAGGTGCAGTCCCGGAATATTTTGTTTGTACCACTACAGTTGTAGATCTCCCAGAGCCTATCCAGAGTCTTCAACAACAGATTGATCGTGTTCATCTTCCGTAGTCGCCCTATCCTGCTTCCTCGGTCTCGGTCGACTCCATTGCTATGGCTGTTGCTCCTGTCTGGTTCTCTTTTAACTAGTCCTACCACCCTCCAAATAATGAAGTCGACAGCCAGCACCAGCATCAACAGTAAAATGGATGATGTAATAGAGCGCCAGCGCTTCTGGTCATCATCCATCGTGCCAACGATGAGCTCTTAGCGGAGGAGTCATTCCGGAACTTTGCCACTACATCTATGCTCTCCGTCTACGCTGAGTTCGTTATCAATGTACCAGTCTCTGGCAGGTCCTCTGCGTATTTCTGTGACGAGGTCGGTGATTTCATCATGCCTCACTCGAATTATGGCAGTGGAGCTCAACAACATGAGCAAGTGTGACACCATCAAGGCTTTGGTTTAGACGGTCTGGGATGGGAGCATTGCTGGACCCTGAGAAAGCTATAAGAGAGGTGATGGGTAGAACATGCATATGTTGACTGCTAATCCCTAACACCTACATGTTTACCTCATAGAAAGCTACCTTTCAAAGGGATGAGTCTTCCAAGTTCTGGGTATACGTGAAGCATATCGCCAAGCACTCGATCTCGACCAAGCTCGGGATCGAGATCAGTTTATAAAGTCTTGGTCTCGCCAAGCACTCGATCTCGACCAAGCTCGAGATCAGTTTATAAAGCCTTGGCCTAGCCAAGCACTCGATCTCGACCAAGCTCGAAATCAACTCCAAAAGCCTTGGCCTCGCCAAAATTTGATGATGCAAGATATGAAAATAAGACAAATGTTAGTCGCATGAGCTTCGGGGATGATGATAGATCTTCAGAGTGTCGAGGAAGACGACCGCCAGCCCTGCAGAGGATGAAGATCAAAGGAAATCCGAGGCCGGTAGCCTCGGGACTCTCCTCCGATGCCTAAGTTAGGATTTAAAACTCGTGATAGTATTTTATCAGAGTTTCGGGACCGAGAAAAAAGAGTCTACCCTTGACTGACGGGTCCAAGAGATATTTATAGGCGCATGGAGGAGGTTGTTAGGATCCGTGCGGTTATGAGGTTGCGATTTCCTTATCTGAAGAGATCTGAATATAACCACTGTGAACCGCAGGATCCCAACTAATGTGATCCCAACTAATGTGATCACAACCGGTGTGATGCAGGATCTCAACTAATGTGATCCTAACCGATGTGATGCAGGATCTCATCTTCATGGAATGGACGGTTGAGGCAAATTTGGCATTATCATAAGCCCCCCACTCCCTGCCTGAGCTGAGAAGCAGCTTGGGGTGGGAGTAAGATAGTTGTTTCTTCTTGTTCACTGTAATGATCTCAAGCTTTGACGAGGCCTAGGATTCTAGAGTTGATCTCGAGCTTGGTCGAGATCGAATGCTTGGCGAAACCAAGGCTTGGCAGACTGATTTTTAGCTTGGTCGAGATCGAGTGCTTGGCGGGGCCAAGGCTTTGTAAAATGATCTCGAGCTTGGTCAAGATCAAATGCTTGGCAAGGCCAAGGCTTTGTAGAATGATCTCGAGCTTGGTCAAGATTAAATGCTTGGCGAGGCCAAGGTTTTGTAAACTGATCTCGAGCTTGGTCGAGATCGAGTGCTTGGCGGGGCCAAGGCTTTGTAGAATGATCTAAAGATCAAATGATTGGCGAGGCCAAGGCTTTGTAAACTGATCTCGAGCTTGGTCGAGATCGAGTGCTTTCGCGGGCCTTGAGCGTCCTTGATTGGTGAGTGATAGGTTGGCTGCTTCCACGGTTCCCGCTTGTGTGAGGCGCAAAGTGCGGGTGCTTGCAGCCGATGAGAATTAAAATTTGGGGAGCGACCAGACCCATCGGCGATAGCCCCACCTTATCTCTTAGAGCTCGTGCCGGCGTTGGTGGCGAGTGGGCCACAACGACGTCGTTGTGTTCGGAGAAAGAAGGAAGAAAGGTTGGAGCCCTTGTCCGACGCCGTGGCTGTGGTGCTTGGGGCCGCAGAGGTTGGTGACAACGTTGCATCCTTCTTGCCGGAGAAAGAGGAGATCGGCTGCAGATCTGAAAGCTAGGCCGCGCTCGCCAGTGCCGGAAGCGGAGAAAAAAGATGCTCCAGTCGTCGGAAGCTTGGAGTTGGCGCCGATTTGGGCCAGAGACAAGCCACCAAGGTGATCCCGGTTGTGGCAGTCATCACGCTTGGCTTATTGCCTTCGCTCTCGTAGTAGATTTGGCCGATGAGCTGCACCACTGGCATGATGCGGAAGAGGTTGTACGCGTCGGTGAAGAGGTCGACGCCGGCGATTATTATTGCCTTGTGATGATACCATTGCACGCGTGCTTGGTTGAACGCAGGGAGCACGAACGGCCGGGGTATCACTAATGCTGAGTTGCATGTGTGCACCCTTCCTCTAGCGCCCGGAGCCCCCCACTTCCTAGGCGAGCTTCCAGCCATTGAAGATGATAGCGTTGAGTCGTCGCCCCGGGTTGAGAGCAGCCATGTGCCGACGGGGAGAGCCGGGATTGAAACGCCAAGCCACGAGCAGCATCGAGGAGCGTCAAAATTAGGATTGCGACGATTGGATATATGCGCGTGGTCTAAGAGACCAAAGATAGGCGATGCACAACTTTTATTTTGATTTAAAATGTAAACACTTTAAACTAAAAGCAAAACTAGAGAAGTCTTGCGTTGATCTCCACAACCCAACTTATGGTTGCCTACTGTGCGGCTTGGCCCGATTGGTCGCCTTTGGTCGCGGTCCTGGGGGAAGGTCGCTATAGTAAAGGTTGCCTTCCCATCTTCGAACCCGTCTCTTTAAAGGAGGAGTCGAATCCAATCGCACTATCTTCCCTTGCTTCGTAAGCCGCCTCTTCTTTAAGGTTGGTGCTTGTGTCCGGCTAAGTTCTGAATTTGGTTCCAGTGGCTCCTCGTGCAACTCGGGCCATCGTGAGAAGGTGTAGGGGTTCCAGAGGAGGGTTCGTGAATCAACAGACTCAGCTGGTGCCATCTTCGAAGGTAATTCACGTGGCTCCTTCTTGGGACTAAGGAGTACCCTAGGCTGTGGTCGATGCTTGTCGGGGTACTCGAGAGGTGCTTCCACTCCTTGTAATGTCACTTCCTTGTTATGAACAAACTTTATAACGCTTCTTTGGAAGTCCCACTGGATTGGCCCCAAGGAGGAAAACCAATCCACTCCAAAAACGGCAATCACCCCTCCAACTGGAAGAATTAGGAAATCAATCAAAAAATTGAATCCGCCAAGGGTGGTCCATACCTATGAGCAAATACCCGCTGTTTTGACCACGGTTCCGTTTGCTACCATAAGTTCTGTGGTGATTGATTCATCAACTTCCAAATGTAGCAACAATGCGAGCTCCGGGCTGATAAGGCAGTGGTTGCTCCCAGAGTCGACCAGAAATGGAATCGATACCTAACGAATGTTGCCCTGGAGGTACATTGGCCGGACCCCATACCCGTTATATGTTGCCTGGATGTAGCTGGCTGCGGGCGTGAGGTTGCATTCAGGATCCCTCTCGTCTTGTCCATCTGGGAGCAAGGATGAGGTAGTCGGATGTGGTTGGAGTTGTTCCAGCACATCGTTGATATGTAGTTGGAGCTGCGTCAGTATCGTGGACACATCGCCTGCTGAACGTGTTGGTTGAGTCATCTTGGAGTTGATCTAGACAGGACGTCAAGATGACGATCTCCACACTAGAAAATCTCTTTGTATCCCCAGACCGCCTCACACGCTAGGGAGGTCTCCCCTGCTCTCCGCGCTGGAGTTCCTCCCCGCGAGCTCGAGCAATCTTCTCCTTCTCTTCACCGGTCGCCGGTCGTTGTGGAGCCGCTGGAGAAGAAAGAGAGCTGCTGGAGAGGATAGCTGGTCGTCGTCGTCGGAGATTTGACCGGATCTGGGGCTTGCCGTTGGAGGAGAAATCTCGTGCGATCTTCGTCGGAGAAGGCCGCGCGGAGGCCGGAGAAGAGCTAGGCCGCGCGGAGGCCGGAGGAGAGCTAGGTCGCGGAGACGGAGAAGAGGGATCCCAAGGTGATCTCGTCCCGATCTGGAGGCTTGGAGTCGACGCCGATCTGGCCGTGAAGCCGGTGTTGAAGCCGGCCTCTGTTCCTTTCCTCGCTGCGCTTCCTCCTTCCTTTCCTTGATGCGAAGCCGATCTGTCTGTGAAGCCAGTGTCAAAGAAGAAGGACGCCGATCTGGCCGCGATCCGACTTCCTAGCGTCGACGTCGGTGTCGTCTGCGGGTCAAAACTGGCGGCGTCCGAGCATCGAAGTAAGCGGCGTCCGAGCTTCATGTTGGAGTTGGGCGCGCCTTGATCAGACCTCAGTCGCCGTCGAGGAAGCTTGGCTGGAACCAAGGAAGCGCCGGCTGGAACCCTTGTTGGAGATATGGGTCGTGCGGCGAGCAGAGGAGATGGGGGAACTGCTGAAGAAGATCTCGAACGGCCTTGGTGTCGCGAGCTTGAGATCACGAACGGCGACGGACGGTGATGAACGGTTGGTGAAGGATATGGTCGTCGTTGGTCACAAGGGATGCTGTGGAGACAGGGGGTATCGTCGACGTCTTTGGGACTCCACAAGGAGCAAGGAGGATGCGCCGATGGGCTTTCTCCTTCGTGTCTGGTGATGATGAGCTCGGACTGGACAGAAGCTCGGACTGAACAGAAATCTCGGCCCCACGGTGGGCGCCAATTTGATGATGCAAGATCTGAAAATAAGACAGATGTTAGTCGCAGGAGCTTCGGGGATGATGATAGATCTTCAGAGTGTCGAGGAAGACGACCGCCAGCCCTGTAGGGGATGAAGATCAAAGGAAATCCGAGGCCACCTCCGATGCCTAAGTTAGGATTTAAAACTCGTGACAGTATTTTATCAGAGTTTCGGGACCGAGCAAAAAGAGTCTACCCTTGACTGACGGGTCCAGGAGATATTTATAGGCGCATGGAGGAGGTTGTTAGGATCCGTGCGGTTATGAGGTTGCGATTTCCTTATCTGAAGAGATCTGAATATAACCACTGTGAACCGCATGATCCCAACTAATGTGATCCCAACTAATATGATCCCAACCGGTGTGATGCAGGATCTCAACTAATGTGATCCTAACCGATGTGATGCAGGATCTCATCTTCATGGAATGGACGGTTGAGGCAAATTTGGCATTATCATAAAATTGGCATTATCTTCATCCTACAAATTTTGTGATAATGCCAAATTTGTCTCAACTGTCCATATCATGAAGATGAGATCCTGCATCACATAGATTAGGATCACATTAGTTGAGATCCTGTATCACACCGGTTGGGATCACATTAGTTTGAATCCTGCGGTTCACAGTGGTTATATTCAGATCTCTTCAGATAAGGAAATCGCAACCTCATAACCGCACAGATCCTAACAACCTCCTCCATGCACCTATAAATAGAGCATCACCCATCGTTCACAGGTAGACTCTTTTTTCTCGGCCCCGAAACTCTGCTAAAATAGAGAGTCCCGAGGCCACCGGCCTCGGATTTCCTTTGATCTTCATCCCCTGCAAGGCTGGTGGTCGTCTTCCTCGACGCTCTGAAGATCTATCATCATCCCCGAAACTCCTGCGACTTACATCTGTCTTATTTTTAGATCTTGCATCATCAAATTGGCGCCCACCGTGGGCCCGAGATTTCGGTCCAGTTCGAGCTTCCCAAAGGTTGCTGCAGTCGGCGGTTTGGACGATTTACGGGAGAGTGATTTAAGGAGTCCGCATATCTCTCTTCTAGCCAGAGAGACCACGCCTCTCGTCATCACCAGATAGAGAGAAAGAGAGGACGCTGAGGAAGGAGAAAGCCCACCGGCGCGTCCTCCTCGTGAAGTCCCAGAGACGCCGGCGAGATCTTCTTCAGCGGCTTCCCCATCTCCCCCGACGGTCCAGCGACGTAGCACACCACCAGATCTTGGTGAACGACGGATCCGCAGCGCCGCTCCATCCCCTCTGCTCGCCGCAATACCTGTATCTCCAGCGAGGGTTCCAGCTGGCGCTTCCTTGGTTCCAGCCAAGCTCCTCGACGGCAACAGAGGTCAGATCAAGGTGCGCCCAACTCCAACGTAAAGCTTCGACGCCAAGAGCTTTGACGCGTGAACGACACCGGCTTCGACGCTAGGGAACCGGATCGCGGCCAGATCGGCGTCCTTCTCCAACACCGGCTTCGACACTCGAGTCCAAGCCTTCAGATCGGGGCGAGATCACCTTCGGATTTTTCTTCTCCGGCCTCCGCGGAGTCTTCTCCTGTGACGACGCAGTTCTCCTCCGACGACCAGCTATCCTCTCCAGCAGCTCTCTTTCTTCCCTGGCGGCTCCACAAGCGACCGGCGACCGACGCATACAATCTCTTCTGTATCACGCCAGTGTTGCAGCTCATCGGCCGTATCTACTACGAGAGCCAAGGCAATAAGCTGGGCGTGATGCCGCCGGGCGTGATGACCGCCATGACTGCAATCGCCTTGGTCGGCACCGTGATCGACCAGCTCGTTTGCGGAGTGCTCGGAGATCACGTCGACCGGCAACGTCCCCAACACCCCGCGTAATCAACACCAGATCGTGGTCAATGGTGCCTCCCGATGGTCCGGCAACGCAGGTGAAAGCTCAGATCCGATCTGAAGAAGGCCATCCGCCGTCGTCTTCATCCCAAGCCAGCGGTCCAGCGACATCGCCGTCCTCTCCGCTCGCCGCATGTCACGCATCTCCGACGAGGGTGTCAACCGGCGCGTTCCCCTGTTCTGGCCTACATTTCCCGTGTTCCATCCGGACTCCTACATTCCGGCTGCCACTCTTCCACGACGACAGAGGTCGGATCAAGGTGTTTTCCCAACTCCAACGTGAAGCTCGGTCGCCACGAGATTCGACGAGCGGACGACACCCGCTTCAACGACTGCGATCTCTCACCAGAGAGATCGCGTCTCTATCGACGCCATCCTCTTTATTCTTCCTTCTCCGGTCTCTCTTTTGCTTCTCCGGTGGCTCGTCTCTGGTCCAAGATCGGCGCCGACTCCAAGCTTCCGGCGACCTCGGGATCCTTCTTCTCCGACGTCTTTCCTCCCAGCGAGTCTTGTTCCCGGCCTATCTTTTCCCGGGCGAGCTCCTCCCGGCATCCTTCTGCATCGGCATCTATTTCCGGCACCATTCCCTAACTCGTTCGTGCCTCCATGCTTAGCTGCTCATGTGCCCATCAGGTGCTCGACACTGGACTACAGTGACACACGCACCGAGTAAGCACCAATCTTGCACCCTTGCAAGTTTGCGCGCGGCACGTTGCCAGCCCACGCCTAGCTCCCTTTGAAGCTTCAACCGCTCACACCTTCGCAAGCACGTGCGCACAGCCCTGCACTCTCGTTTCCTTTCACTTACGCGCACGCAACCGCGCCGACGAGTGCCCAGCCCTGCGTTGACGCGCACGCAGCCCAACGTGCTCAGCAGCGCCTGCAAGGTGTTCGACGGCTGTTTTTGAAGGATCCAATGGCCCTCCATTCAGAGCTTGACTCTCTTGCTCATTAGTCGTCTCCTTCATCCATTTTTGAAGGTGTTCTAGGTGCAGTCCCAGAATATCTTGTTCGTACCACTACAGTTGTAGATCTCCCAGAGCCTATCCAGAGTCTTCAACAACAGATTGATCGTGTTCATCTTCCGTAGTCGCCCTATCCTGCTTCCTCGGTCTCGGTCGACTCCATTGCTATGGCTGTTGCTCCTGTCTGGTTCTCTTTTAACTAGTCCTACCACCCTCCAAATAATGAAGTCGACAGCCAGCACCAGCATCAACAGTAAAATGGATGATGTAATAGAGCGCCAGCGCTTCTGGTCATCATCCATCGTGCCAACGATGAGCACTTAGCGGAGGAGTCATTCCGGAACTTTGCCACTACATCTATGCTCTCCGTCTACGCTGAGTTCGTTATCAATGTACCAGTCTCTGGCAGGTCCTTTGCGTATTTCTGTGACGAGGTCGGTGATTTCATCATGCCTCACTCGAATTATGGCAGTGGAGCTCAACAACATGAGCAAGTGTGACACCATCAAGGCTTTGGTTTAGAAGGTCTGGGATGGGAGCATTGATGCCATGCTGGACCCTGAGAAAGCTATAAGAGAGGTGATGGTTAGAACATGCATATGTTGACTGCTAATCCCTAACACCTACATGTTTACCTCATAGAAAGCTACCTTTCAAAGGGATGAGTCTTCCAAGTTCTGGGTATATGTGAAGCATATCGTCAAGCACTCGATCTCGACCAAGCTCGAGATCGAGATCAGTTTATAAAGTCTTGGTCTCGCCAAGCACTCGATCTCGACCAAGCTCGAGATCAGTTTATAAAGCCTTGGCCTAGCCAAGCACTCGATCTCGACCAAGCTCGAAACCAACTCCAAAAGCCTTAGCCTCGCCAAGCACTCGATCTCGACCAAGCTCGAGATCAGTCTACAAGGCCTTGGCCTCGCCAAGCACTCGATCTCGACCAAGCTCGAGATCAGTTTACAAAGCCTTGGCCTCGCCAAGCACTCGATCTCGACCAAGCTCGAGATCAGTTTATAAAGCCTTGGCCTCACCAAGCACTCGATTTCGACCAAGCTCGAGATCAGTTTATAAAGTTTTGGCCTCGCCAAGCACTCGATCTCGACCAAGCTCGAGATCAGTCTACAAAGCCTTGGCCTCGCCAAGCACTCGATCTCGACCAAGTTCGAGATCAGTTTATAAAGCCTTGGCCTAGCCAAGCACTCGATCTCGACCAAGCTCGAAATCAACTCCAAAAGCCTTGGCCTCGCCAAGCACTCGATCTCGACCAAGCTCGAGATCAGTCTACAAAGCCTTGGCCTCGCCAAGCACTCGATCTCAACTAAGCTCGAGATCAGTTTATAAAGCCTTGGCCTCGCCAAGCACTCGATCTCGACCAAACTCGAGATCAGTTTATAAAGCCTTGGCCTCGCCAAGCACTCGATCTCGACCAAGCTCGAGATCAGTTTATAAAGCCTTGGCTTCGCCAAGCACTCGATCTCGACTAAGCTCGAGATCAGTTTATAAAGCCTTGGCTTCACCAAGCACTCGATCTCGACCAAGCTCGAGATCAGTTCCAATAGCCATGGCCTCGCCAAGCATTAAATCGAGATCGGTTCACAAAGCCTTCGCCTCGTCAAGCACATGATCTTCACAAAGCTCGAGATCATTACAATGAAGAAGAAGAAACCACTATCTTATTCCCACCCCAAGCTGCATCTCATCTCAGGCAGGGAGTGGGGAGTTTGTGATAATGCCAAATTTGTCTCAACCGTTCATATCATGAAGATGAGATCCTGCATCACATCGGTTAGGATCACATTAGTTGAGATCCTGTATCACACCGGTTGGGATCACATTAGTTTGAATCCTGCGGTTCACAGTGGTTATATTCAGATCTCTTCATATAAGGAAATCGCAACCTCATAACCGCACAGATCCTAACAACCTCCTCCATGCACCTATAAATAGAGCATCACCCATCGTTCACAGGTAGACTCTTTTTTCTCGGCCCCGAAACTCTGCTAAAATACTGTCACGAGTTTTAAATCCTAACTTAGGCATCGAAGGAGAGTCCCGAGGCCACCGGCCTCGGATTTCCTTTGATCTTCATCCCCTACAAGGCTGGTGGTCGTCTTCCTCGACGCTCTGAAGATCTATCATCATCCCCGAAGCTCCTGCGACTTACATCTATCTTATTTTCAGATTTTGCATCATCAAATTAGTTGATAATGCCAAATTTGACGATAGATCTTCATCGGTTCAGGGATGATAATAGATCTTCATAGCGTCGAGGAAGACGACCGACAGCCCTGCAGGGGATGAAGATCAAAGGAAATCCTAGGCCAGTGGCCTCGGGACTCTCCTCCGATGCCTAAGTTAGGATTTAAAACTCGTGACAGTATTTTAGCAGAATTTCGTGGCCGAGAAAAAAGAGTCTCCCTGTGAACGATGGGTGATGCTCTATTTATAGGCGTATGGAGGAGGTTGTTAGGATCCGTGCGGTTATGAGGTTGCGATTTCCTTATCTGAAGAGATCTGAATATAACCACTGTGAATCACAGGATCCCAACTAATGTGATCCCAACCGGTGTGATGCAGGATCTCAACTAATGTGATCCTAACCGATGTGATGCAAGATCTCATCTTCATGATATGGACGGTTGAGACAAATTTGGCATTATCATATATGCTTTTTGAAAGGCACACATTAAGCAGTCTATATATCTAACAACTCTATCATGACTTTGAAACTTACTGTTTACAATCAGCATATACAATTCTTCCCAGATAAAAAAATTATCTACTACATTGAATATGGATTGCTGCGAGCATGACTTATAAACTTTGATCATCTGGCCCACCTCGAAGAAAATGGATCAAACAAGAAGACAGGTAGAAACTATTATGACTTGGTCCAAAACCACATATCATTAAAAAAAAATTTGGTGGCTAGTAACATCTTCTTACTGTCCGACTATCTCCAATACCCTATATTGGCTGCAACTCACAGCAATAGCAGCTACTATGGCTAAAGTCATAGTCATACCTGAGCGCAGAAAAGATATAAGCCAACCCGGTACTATTTGTACCTTAGACTTGAATTTTTTCTTCAGGTCAAGTCAACCTATGACAAAAGCACAGGATGACCTCATGAACTTTCTGAAAACACATGAACTTTTCATTTCATCTAAAAAAAAGCATAGCATAGGAGATGTTACATGACACTATGATTCTGTGATAAATTTGTTCAGGATTGTTAAGTATGAATATTTAGCTCTGTTCTTTAAGAGGTGTTGAACTCAAAGATTTTTGTATTCAAGTAGTTAAGTGCAACATCAAGCAGCTGGTCTTTAAACAATGGATGGAAAGTATGCTACCTATGAAACCTAATGGAAATCCATTGTTCACATAACCCTAAAAAAATTGAACAAAAAACAGTAAAAAAAATCCTGGGCCAGGGTTCTTCTACACATGGATTTGGATCAAATGAGAAGAAGGAACATGATCATTACCTAGGCTCAGAGGCCTTCTTGGATCCAACTAGCACTTGAGCCCCCGGCAGCGAAGGAGGCTCTCCACCGACTAGGATCAGCGATGATGAGTTAAAGAGGTGTTCCATCGATGAAGGGGGGATGCGCCATCGCATCATGTGCCGGATTCAAACCAACCAAACAGCCCCTCCCCTCCACTAATAAGGCTCGACTTCGGTTCGGCTTGAAATAGCCGTGAAACCATGCTCGGTTCGGTTCGGTTCGTTCGGTTCGGTTCTTGGAGTGTTTTTTAGATCGATCTCCGAGTCCGGTGCCGCCACCACCAAGCTCCAGAGATCCATCCAATGGCGTCGCCGGACCACCTCTTTGCTCTGCGGAACAACTTCTACCTGGGGGCGTACCAGGCGGCCATCAACAGCAGCACCCTCCCGGGGCTCTCCTCCGAGGACGCCGTGGAACGCGACACCCTCGTTCATCGCTCTTACATCGCCCTCGGTTCCCACCAGGTCATCCCATTACTCGCCCTCCTATAGATCTCTCGGTGTGTTTCGTTGTTAGGTTTCTTGCGTATCTTTTTTCTGAGTGGAGATCTCTTGGATGTTTCTTGGGTGCAGCTGGTCATCGACGAGATAGATTCCTCGGCGCCGACGCCTCTCCAGGCTGTCAAGTTGCTCGCCATCTACCTCAAGGGGGAGAAGGTCTTTGAAGATTCATTGTATCTTAGCAATTTTAAACTGTGTTTTAGAGTAGCACCTTATAGCATTAGCATTATCGAGTAATGGACATTCATCTGAAATTTTACCTTTCCTTATGTCCTTTCCAATCATCCACCTCTCCTATTCGGTGTTATCTTCCATCTTTCAACTCTATGGAGCTCAAATTTCTTACTAATAATGAGGTTTTCTTGTTGGTTCTTATTCCGAAGGAAACGGCGATTTCAAGTCTCCAAGGCTGGTTAAGTGATGCGGCAATAGGGAATAACCCGGTCCTTCGACTCATTGCTGGAATTATATACATGCATGAGCAAGACTATAATGAGGCTCTCAGATATACAAACTCTGGTGGTACTATGGAAATGTAGGTCATCTTGGTCCCTCTTTTCTGTTGTTAAATGTCTAACATTCTGTAATATGTGATTCCATTGCAAGCCTTTTTGTAGCATAACCTTTTGGTTTGAGTCCTTTTGTAGCAGCGATCATTGACAGATATTTGGACAAAAATCAAGTTAAAGATAAAGGAAAATAATCTCTCTTCTGAACAAATTCATGTTTCAAGTGTCATCTCTTGTTGAGAAAATTTGTGCTCCAAGTCTTGAGAAATCCTTTTGGGCTCTACTCTTGGTTGTAAGAGCTTATATTGCAAAACCAACATACTTAGCAGCTATTTTTATGTTTGGGGTAAAACACTTCCTAAGCCAAATTGCCTTGCCATGAATATTGAACTATAAAAGCTAACAGCACTGTCTTTCTTTCTGGCGACAAGTTTTCTATGTGTATCCTTTAGTCACTCACTGTAGGTGTCTTATAGTCTGCAATTTGCTGTACATTATTGTCATCTTTAGTTTTCCATAGTTTTTTGAGATCATCGATGGATAATCCTCATCTGCCTTTATTCATCTTCCAAAACATTTCGAGATCATTGTATCCTTATTTTCTCCATATTGCGAAACGGTGAGGTCAGGATATAGCATCATCATTTCCTACTTACCTAGGAAATTATTTTGCCTTTTAGGATTCTTATAAATGAGAAGATAACAGTACATCTATGATGAATTTAGGAAGGGTAAACCATGGTCTAAATTATATTAAATGCACCTTCTCCATGGAAGTACTCATTATTTTTGTTGTAATGAAGCGGTCAACCATTGTTCAAATCAGAATAAGCCTTTCTGCACGGAATGTACTCATTCCTTTTGTGGTTGTTTATGAATGAATAATAACACATGAAACCTTGGTTATCATGACTTTAGGGGAGCCATATCCCTTTCATGCTATGTCTGCAAAGGCACTACTGTATGCGATCTCCAATGAGGCCTGATATGTATATTCTAATGCTCCATTGGAATATTACAGCAATAAATAGTCTCATGGTAACAAAATACTCAGCTATACCTAGTCTCAGCTTAGTTTTTTGTAAAGACAGTAGGCTTAAGATGTTTATAAGAAGAGGTATAACTTGTGGACATTCAACTATGTGCGGATTCTGGAAGTTTTCTAAGCAAACTAGCTGAGTACCTTACAATGCAGAGGCCTAAAGTATGCTTTATCAAGTATGTACATGTATCAAATTCGTTCATCTAGCTGTTGTTTGAATACTTGTCATTAGATCTGCTTTTTATTAGTTTTATTTTGAGTATTTGGTAGCTTGTTCAAAAATTTTTTCCAACAAATACAACAAGATCAATCCAGCACCTAGTGTTGACTAGGTGATCTGGTCACTAAGTTCCTGATTACCTAATATTTGGTTTTCCTTTTGAACTTCTAAAAAAAATAAAAATGAACCAGGATCATTTCTCAAAACAGGCATGCAGCTTCTGATAATCTTCTCCAAAAGATAAGTGCACAACACGTTGATTTTTAGTTTAGTGTGATAGACTGAGTCATGCAACTACTTTTGGGAGGAAAGAACCTTGATTCTGAACTTTTCAACGTCCTTTAAACTACTTGTCTGTAGGCATGCGTTGAATGTTCAAATATACCTGAAGATGCACAGGTCAGATTATGCTGAGAAGCAGCTAAAGATCATGCAACAAATTGATGAAGATCACACTCTGACACAACTTGCAAATGCATGGCTGAATCTGGCAGTTGTAAGTTTATTTTAGCCAATTGAGTTACGACATGAATGCAAGAGCTTGCTGAATTGTGACCATTAGGCTTATCGTTGTTCTTTGCTAGGGTGGTTCTAAGATACAGGAAGCATACCTTATCTTCCAAGATTTTTCCGAGAAGTTTCAGATGACAGGACTGATTCTAAATGGAAAGGCAGTTTGTTGTTTGCATATGGGTCATTTTGATGAAGCTGAATCTCTATTGCTTGAAGCACTGAACAAGGCAAGCTGCATCATTGATATGATATACTTCATAAGATTCTTGCCTTCGACTTTGTTATATCAAAACCTGGTCTATTTTTCGTTTGATTGAACAATCTTTATAGTTTTTGTTTCATAAAGCTGAATTTTCAAGGCCAATGTTCTTGCAGGATGCAAAGGATGCTGAAACATTGGCCAACTTAATTGTTTGTAGTCTTCACCTTGGAAAATCTTCATCACGTTACCTCAGGTAAAATTGAACTTCTGTGCTGCATACAGAATCTTGCCCTAGATATTTTTTGAACTAATATCAACTTTCTAAACTAGCTATTATGCCCTTGTAATGTCAGCTATCTGCTACGTATAGTTTGCTTGTTTGTTCTGTCTAGATAGTCAGCTATCTGCTACATATAGTTTGCTTGTTTGTTCTGTCTAGATAGGCTTTTTTTCTCGCCACTCAAGTCTGTTATTTCGCAACCAGAGAAAATGTGAGCTGAAAGTAGTTTGCTTGTTTGTTCTGTCTAGATAGGCTTTCTGAAATCTAGTAAGCATGTTAGGTCGTAACAAAAGTTAGTATCTTGCCAATTTCTACAAACTCAAGTTTTTTTTAGACCTTTCCCTCTGGATTCGAGATCTACAACTCTTTCATTCTGGAAGTTTAAGTTCCATTGATTTGAACATAGCCCTAACCATGGGCCGTGTTTTAGGTGACCTTCTAGTCACCACATTGAGTGGAGTCTCTCAGTGGCCGTGAATAACATCTGCGTGACTTTTTCTATATTATAAAGTCAAGTGCTTTTAACAACCCTTTTCTCTTGATTCAAGACCGAATTCTGTCATTGTGGAACCTTGAATTTCATCTGGGTAAACACACTGCTAGCAATGCACCATGTTTTGTGTCCCTGTCCAATGGTCTCGCAGCCATCACAACCATCACCACATCAAGTGGAGGCTGCTAGTGGCATCAGTGATATTTATGTGATTATTTTCCATTCCATATTGTAGATTTCTTTCCTCCATTTTTCAGCGCTTCGCAGAGAAGTTTTGCCGGAGACGGAGCATAAGATTGTTGGAAACCCATTGATTTTATCCGAAGCCATTGGAGCCCATTTGATTCCATACAGAACTGTATGAAACGCACCCATTGATTCTATCCGAAACCATTGGAGCCCATATGATTCAATAGAAAACTCACACCCAAACAGAAGTGCTTTGAAAATCTCCCAAAGCGCTTTGACATCCACCAAAGCTTTGACCCTTGACCTCATGCCTACAGTCAGCACAGCTGGTGTTGTGGCATGTAATCGTGCTAGAAGATGGTTGGAATAGTAGGAATAGCAATCTGAAAGCCCAATATGATATTTCTTGTACTGTGGGTATAATGTTAAACTGAAATTAGTCTCGTGGTAAGTTTTGATTTCGGGTATTTTTCTCTGTGGATATAGTCTTGTTTTGGAGGCTAGTAGGCAGCTAAAATAGAGATTGTGCTTGATGCTTCTAGATGATGTCCTTGCAATTCTGAATTCAAGTTTCCAACTATGAGAGAGGACACAAGAGGAATGAGGATAGTAGATGTTTAATCTATTACTCCGGAGAACTTCGGATGACTATGGGATTACTTTTTGAGCTTAGTATTATATACACGGATACAGTTTGGTGATCCTTGATAATATTTGACTACTACTGTCCTCTCAATCTGCAAACTCTCTGTTGAGAGTTGGATATTCCACCTAAGATAACGTTATACAAGTAGTCAAAATTCAATTCATACAGTAACCCTTTTTATGCATTTTGTTGATGCTTGAATGATCGTGGTTTAGATGATTTGAGAATGTACACAGAACTAAATCTGATTGGAAGAAAAGAGCAACCAAATTTGAGTGACCGAAATCAATGAATGCCACAGCACCAAAAGGCATAGCTGTGGTGGAAGAGATGAGATGGCCTCCATGAATGGGTATTTATGTTAGAACGGCCAAGTACTCTTGAAAGAAGATCAAAGAAATTGACGCCCTATTGATTAATTGATATATCATTACTGATACAAAAAATCATAAGCATAGTCCATGAGGCCCATCTTTTTTGTCTCATTTTTTATGCTGGTTCTGGAATTTTTGCCAGTATTTTTGTGTAGGTCATAGTGCACTACTTCATGTTTTCTTTTAGCTTGTATTGAATCTTATTTACAAGTTAAATCAGCCTCTCCTCATTCCAAAGACTATGGTTATTGTATTTAGTCCTTATGGCATTTGGTAGTACTACTGTTTGCAAACTCGCAGTATAGGTGCAAATTCATCTCTTTTTTATGAATGTACTCGGTCCTATAAATAGTTGTATTTTTCTGAGTCAGTTTTACCTGCGTGTTGCTAGTTTACCTTAACCAAATCAGGGAATCTCAATACATCTTGTCGTTCTATATTTGGAGGAGCTTTACAACCCTAATCTTCCCTTTGTTCTGCAGCCAGTTGAAGTTGTCACATCCCGACCATATGCTTGCCAAACGTGCATCATCTGCGGAAGATAGCTTTGACAGAGCCGTCCAAAGCGTCGCATAAAGACATGTGGTTTTTTCATTTGTTACAGGATGACTTGTCTTATGTTCCTTGAGAATGTATTATTTTCCAGTTCGTGCTAGTATATATTTAGGCAATTGCCCTTTGTTTGATCGATACGTTGGTAAAATCTTACGAGAAGCAGTTTCTTGCTAAAACGATTTGTGCCTTGAATCATTCATACACTGGAGTGAAGAATATCAACTTGACTTGTGCATTTTTAGTTACATTCCGGTGAGGAAACTATAAAGCTTGATTGAATGGATACTATCATAACATAGTCACAGAAATATCCCTCATTCCTGTATTATAGCTTACAGAAAAATTAATGTTAGATAATTACTGCGCTTTGGGTCTGGTTTGACATCAATGTTTTAAGTATTTTCCTTTTTTATTATCCAGGTCGGGCCGTTTGGTATGGGAATAAGAAAAGTGGGAATAAGGGATTTTGGGGTTAGGAAAAGTGGGAATAGGGGAGGGGATAAAGTTATTTCACTTTGGTGTTTGGTTGTAAGATGGGAATAACTTTGTAATGATTGGTTGGAATAAGGGAAAGGTGTTGGTTGTAATGGTGAAAAAAGGGTGGGATGAAGGGTAAATACCGAAAATGCCCTCCAAAGATGGTGCCAATTCATTTTATCAGATATCTCCTTGACTGATACAGGCTACTGCATCATAATATATTGTCACCAAAAATTATCATCTCCTTATAATATATTATCCTAAAAATAATGACTAATTCATGCAATTTTTTGTTATCAAAACTTCATGGGAGTTATGTAAGCACATGATAATATTTTGTCCCCAATAATTGCAACTGCATCAACAGAAACTGAATATTTGAAAATTACTGCATATGATCTTCGCATAAAACCACTATGACTAATACAGACGACATCAACATCACGACAACAACATATCAGCAACTACGACGACTAGGATGGCAACAAGTACATAGCAAATGGTCGAAGAAAACACTAAACACTGCTCGGCACGTAACATGTTCGACTCTGCGGAAGTTGGCCCGCTTACTTCATCATAAGCTCATCTGGCATAAGTTACTGGTCATTAGTAGAATCTAAAATAACACAACAGCAGAAAAAGGAAATAATTTGACAAATAAATTAAATGTTTCGTAATATAATAAATAAACAAAAGTAATTATAGCGCATGCTTCCAACCTTCTGTTTGCCCATAATTCAGCAGCAATTCTATCCCGCAATGAATCTCCCACAGTATCACGACGGACTCGCGTCATCTGTTGTGGATCTATGTCTTCAGTACCTTCATCTGCTACCGTTTGATGAGATTGTGATAAGTACGTATCGCGTTTCCAGCTTATGATAATATAGTTGTGTATTACACAACACGCCAGAACTATACGGCATTGCACTTCGAAAGGGTATGGCTGCATTATTCGCAGAACCTTAAATCGCATCTTCAAAACTCCAAAAGCCCTTTCGACGTGATTGCGTAGCTGTGCATGGCGATGGTTGTATATGTCCCGGGGACCACTATATTCATTACCGCGGCTAGTGCGAACGTTTTGAAATTCACTAATATGGTACCGTTGTCCTCTGTATGGTGCCAGGAAGTTCAGTCTATTTGCATATCCAGAATCGACTAAATAAAATTTACCTACAATCAATGTCATCCTCACAGTTACATGAAGATAGCGGCAGTGCATATTTAAGTGGAGTTCACTAGACTAAGTACCTTCAGGAACTGTGAAATGGCCCTTGTTAATCACCGAATTTAAGATACGCATATCTGCCGCAGAACCTTCCCAGCCTACGACGACATGCATGAATTGCAGATCAAATGACACGACGCCTATAACATTCTGTTATATGTACCCCTTGCGATTACGAAACCGCGGCTGGTCCGCTAAGGGGACAGATGCTGGAATATGTGTCCCGTCAATTGCACCAAGAGCGTTCTACACAATACCATTGATGCATTTATGCGATTAAGCATTAAGTATATGACATGAAATAGGCTCACTATGATAGAATATTCGTAAATACCTTAAACGGGGTGTAAATGGAATTGCCCTGAAATAAGGGATGGACGGGCACATCACCACCAGGCAGCTGCATGTAATCAAATCTTAATGCTTCTACACCTTTCAATACGTGATTGAAATGACGGCTTATTGTTTCTCCAGAATGTTGGAACATCTCACTCAGCACTCTGTTAGAAACTCCATGTCCAATTGCGTGAAGGAAAATTGCAAGTTGCTCCCTGCTGGTCATGTTCGGTGTGTCTTCAATCAAACCCCTGCTTTGTAATAACAGACACAAGCCCTTAAACACAGATTTCGACATCCTGAACATTTCCGAGCACCTATTTCCGCGGCCAGACAAAATATCATTCACCAGTTGATGTCCAGTGAATGGCCTAGTGCGACACGGCATTGGGGCTGGGCGCTGTGATGTGGATGAATGTTCATCTAGTACTGCCTGAATAATCATCATCTCCTCCTCAGATGAATCCGAGGAAGACTCATATGATAAAAAAAACTCATTTCTGTAAAAATTTAGCATGGCCAGACAAAATTATTCATTCAGAACCGCTAACTGTGAAATGGCCCTTGCTTTTCCATAAAATTGCGATATTTTAAATAACCAATACATACCAATATTTACATCCTGGGCATCCAGAATATGGTTATAAACTATGTTGTCCATGTTAATTTGAAAATTATTCATTTCCCAGTCAAAAAATTCTTCTTCCTACAAATATTTATCGTGTTTTTTGTAAATGGTAACCCTTATTTCATTCAGAACCGCTAACATGATCTGTATCCTATGGACAATATATATATATATATATATATATATATATATATATATATATATATGTTACCATAACAACAATCCCAAGTTACCATAACAACAATGCTGCCAAAGACCAAGAAGGCCAAATAAAAATGACACATGGAAAAAAAGAGGATGCATGGTGCAAATGAACCAGGTAGACAGAGGAGAAAATAAGATCGGTGAGAATATCTTTTTCCAACACTTGCCAACACTTGTCAAAGATGAAGAAGGCCAAATAAAAATGAAACATGCTCATGTACCACTACTATATTTGCCAACACTTGTCAAAACAGGTGATTGTTGGCTTATGGTATACTATGGACACATGAAAACACCAACACATTGAGAATACATTAACGAGAATACAAAAAAATGAAACATGCTCATGTACCATTACTATATTTGCCAACACTTGCCAAAGACGAAGAAGGCCAAATAAAAATGAAACATGCTCATGTACCACTACTATATTTGCCAACACTTGTCAAAACAGGTGGTTGTTGGCTTCTGGTATACTATGGACACATGAAAACACCAACACAATGAGAATACAATAACGAGAATACAAAAAAATCATTTATGAAATTACTACACAGTACCTTAATTGCAAAATGACTTGAGGCACCCACCAAGGACTCAGTTATCTCTGAGAATGAGCTCAACAGACTCAAATATATAGAAGAGAAGGGAAGCCACCATGCAATGGAATAAAAGCAACACCACCAGCCTATTTTAACTCATATGCCTACACCTCCTGTCATGTGTTGTCAAAACCATCTGACAAGCATGCTATAATGTCCACATATCAGGTATGGGTATCATCCCAACTACTACATCCCAAATAAAATATTACATAAAGCATACAACAGCCCACTGCAACATACAAAGCAAATAGTTCACGTCATGTCTTGTCTACCACATAATACAAATGCACTCAGAAAGCTACCACCTTCTTGTCATGTCCTACTACAATCCTAATAAAATAGTACATAAAGCAGACAACAGCCCACTGCAACATAATACAGGCCAAATAGTTCACATCATGTCTCGTCCATCATAATACAAATGCACTCAGAAGCTACCACCTTCTTGTCATATCCTACTCCTCCAGAACTGCTAGACTGCAACACTGTCATGGCCCTATCTCCAGCCAAATGCAACACAGCTGTGGCCCTCATCTCCCAACAGAAGCTACCACCTTCCATAGCAACAAATATGCTAATGAAAGTAACGTAATAAAGAAAATAAAACCCAAAACATGCTGTTAACAACTACTCAACATTCCTAGCAAACTTAATTAAGAAAATAAAACCCAAAACATGCTGTTATATGCAGCTGTCAATCATTTATACGCAACTGCAACAACCAAGTTCTGACATTCATACCCTAGACCATCTATTCCCACATTACATGCACACTACCACTTCAGTATATGCATAATTGATAAATCATCAGATTAGTTATTATACTGGCCTTCACAGGATTATGCAAGACAAAGGTTTGAATTTTGTTTTGACTAATTAACAAGAAGGAATTGCAAAAATGTGCAGATAAAAGCAATCCATTATTACAATCAACGTGGAATCCTCGCGTAGGGGAAGTGAGCATGTTCTTGTGCAACAAACATGCTGTTACAATAGATAAAAGCAATCCATTATTACTGTCTACATATGCAAGACATTTCACTCAACAAGTGACACAAGGATCTGCATAATTTCCAAGTCTGCCAATTTAACATTCAGTGAAATCTGAAGACTAATTACCTACATCAGAGAAGCAGTTGATTTTCATATATATGTCTACTTTTGCAATGCAACTAAAATGAACGCTATTGAAAGCAGAAGCATATTTGGCACATTCTAACTTTTCAATTAATACTATAATAATGATACCCCCATAATATAACAGATTACCTGAAAAAAGACCGCTAGACGTTTGGATTTGATCCGCCGTGTGTGCTACGGTCATTATCTGGCATCCCATATGTTGTCCAGGGCGGATTGACATGGTCGGCTTGCCCTTCTGGACCTTGAGCCACATTGTAGGTAGGAAAAAATGGGCGATATGCAAATGTTTGTGGCATCTCCGAGGGAGGCTGCCACATTGGTGGATGGTATGATGCTCCAGCCTGTGCACCCCATGCAGATGGCTGGGAGTCAACATTCCTAGCTAAGCTATATGCACGTGCACCCCATGTACATGGCTGGGTGTCAACATTCCTAACTGAGTTATATGCATTCACCTTTGCTTCTACCCACTTGCTTTTTTTGTAGTCATTGTCGAGAGACAGAAATCCTAGCCTCTGTGACTCCTTCTCAAATATTTCAGTCAATATGATCAATTGATCTACGTTAATGTCTGGCAAAGCCTGAGCTACTTTCACACACCGCGGAATAGAGTAGTCAGTGGCCCTTTGTAAAACCTCCTCTTTCATGTCCAGCCTCCTCCGCATCATATTTCCAATCTGTTGTGTACCCACACCTTCACCGGCCCCCCTTGTCTTCTTACCCTTCTTTATGTACTCTCGTTGTTGTCGCTTTCTGCCGGAAGAACACGACGCATCCATGCCAGTACCACTGCCTCCTTGTTTAGTTTGTGGCGTGACTTGTGGTCTTGGGTCACTGGAGTAGGTATCTTGTGACCCGTCACCGTATGTTGAAGACAGTGGTCCTCTTGTGTGGCATTCGTCGATATCGATATTAATAGCAGAAATACGTGACGGGAATGTGCGAGGAGGAGGTGACTGAGCATCTGACGGAGTATCCGATGATCCAGTGCTCTCAGAGATCTCCTTGACCACCTTCTTACCATCAAATTTGCTGTTGGAGGAATACGCATGCTCACCGTTGGCAGTATTTTTAGTTGTTATGAGATTCATGAAATCGTAAAAGATGTAGACCTTGTCTCTGAGTGGAATGAACTTTGGAAATTCCTAGAAGACAGAGCAGAGAATAGTAGACTATAGTAATAAAAATCTACAGCGAAGATATGAATACTAGTATTAAATTCTTACCCTAACAAGCTCGTCCCATCCCTTTGCATCTGGTGGATCTATCATATTTCTCTCCTCACTCCAACCCCATCCACTCATGCCCACAAGCTCTTTGTATAGGGCATGCATCCTTTTTAGGGTTTTCAACCTGTGCTTGAGGTTTTTTAACTCAACCTTATTTGCACAATTCTCGTTGAATTCGTCCAAAACTTTCCTCCATGCATCTTTCGTAAACTGGCCGTTAATAAAAAAACCCGTCCAGGAGTTTTATTCTCAGTAGTTCTAGCAGTTGGTAATCCTCTGCTTGTTTCCAATTTTGTTTCCTGGCTATTAGATTCATATTGACATTCCTCCTCGACATATTTCTGTATGAATGCAACAATAATGTTTTTGTAACGAACATTCTGGAAATACATGCATGATGAATACTATAATACATGTAATGAACATTTTTGTAAAGGTAGATGACATGGATCCGTTTGTCAAATAATACAACGCTGCCAACAGGAGATGACCAAGTTATTCCCTTAATTCTGTGTCAATTATGTCTTTGCTCTTCTCTACCTTTGTTTGCTCCTTAAATATGCTCAAGATAAGGAGAAACAAGCTTCAGTATAAAGTATTTGAAAGGAAAAATTGAAACAGATCAAGGGTTCAAATTCAGTGGGCTGGCTTGCAAAGAAAAAATTGAAACAAATTGCAGATCATAGGTACTCATGGCAACATCGAAATGTAGTTCAGGTTTTCATGGCAACATCGAAAAAAATTGAAACAAATTGCAGATCATAGGTACTCAGTGTACAGAAGAAAGAAATGACAAGGAGCTACGCAGATCCATGGTGTACAAGAACACGACATGAAAAAACAGTCAACAATGATGAAACAAATTGCAGTCATAGGTAAAGTGTCCAAAATCGAAATGCAGTTCTATGTATTTGCTGCTATGTAACATAGTTCTATCCTAACCAAGAGCATCCTTGATTAGGATCATGATTCGTGGGGAGCAAATGTCAGAATGCAAAAACAAAAATCAATGATGCAACCAAACAGCTGAGAAAATCAATGATGAACCCAAGAACATAACTAGGGGTCGAAGAAAAAAAAAATTCCGTATAGAAGGAAAGAAGAACGAAGAACGAAAGATGAAAGAAGAAAGGATCGACGGCAAAATCGAGAATGAAGCCACTCTCCAGAGAGTGGTATATGCTAAATCATCAATCATACCTAGATCAGAGAAGATCAAAACGAAGTAGACTCTGAAAAAAGGGGAAATAGAGAGAGAAGCATGTATGTCGGGAAGGAAAAAAATAAGAAAGAGAGAAGAGTTACCTGGAGAATGCAATCGGAAGCTCTGGTTCTCTCGGTAAGAAGAGGGCTTGGATGGGGGTTCCGCCGCCGTGCATGGCAAGGGATCGACGAAGGCAGGACCTGTGTACTATGAGGAGCACCAGATGTTTTCGTGTACACAGTGATCTCCGGCCATCACCGTCGTTTTGTTATCAAGGGGATGCAAGGTCGGCTGCCGGTCGCTATTGCTGGTGGGGTTGACAGTAGATCGGCGGATAGGTCTCCAAAGAAAAGAGCTGGTAGGGTTGAGAGCGGCTGATAGGTTTTCTACAAGGAAAAGAGGAGTGGGGGGAGGGGCTACCGGTCGTCGCTGTTGGTAGGGTTGAGAGTGGCGGATGGGTTTTATCCAAGGAGAGGGGGGGGGGGGGGGGGGTGGTGTCGGGCGTTGCTGGTAGGGTTGAGAGCGGCAGATGGGTTTTCTCCAAGGAAAAGAGGAGAAGGTCGAGGGAGAGGCGCTGCCGGCAGTGGCTGGTGGGGTTGAGAGCGGCGGATGGGTTTTCTCGAAGGTAAAGAGGAGAAGGGGGCAGGGAGAGGCGCTGCCGGCAGTGGCTGGTGGGGTTGAGAGCGGCGGATGGGTTTTCTCGAAGGAAAGAGGAGACGGGGGGCGGGGAGAGGGGCTGCTGGCCGTGGCAGCAGGGGTTGAGAGAGGGAGATGGGGTTTCTCCAAAGAAAAGAGGAGGGGGCCAGGGGGGGAGGTGAGAGGGGCTG
>OY986965.1:7752502-7903104 GCA_963920575.1 Narthecium ossifragum | reverse complement strand
GTGAGAAGTAACTACCAATATTTGTAGTTACTTCCCATAATTGTAGTTACTTTTCCATAATTTGTAGTTACTTTTTCATAAAAAATGTAGGAAAACTGGGAAGTAACTACCAATATTGGGAAGTTACTTCCCATAAAAAAAAGGTAGGAAAAGGTAGAAAAACTGGGAAGTAACTACCAATATTTGTAATTACTTTCCGTAATTGTAGTTACTTTCCCATAATTGTAGTTATTTTTCCATAAAAAAAAGTAGGAAAACTGGAAAGTAACTACCAATATTTGTAGTTACTTCTCATAATTGTAGTTACTATTAATGCCCCCATTAATGCATGCATCCAGCCATAAGTGGATGCATGCATGCCTTTCCTGTATTGGGAATAGGTGTATATATTCCCAACCACTCCAATAAATGCCAACCACCTAATTCAAAAAATATTCATCTATCTCTCATTTAATAAAATACATAAAGGGTATTTTAGAGATAAAAAAAATACAGCTGTCCAAAAAGGGACTAAATGACTTAAAATTTTTCAAGGAGACTAAATAGCAAACATCTTCTCTCAAAGAGACTAAACGACAAATTTGTATCAAATCATAATGTCATTCATTAGGGCACCAAGCACAATGCTCATATATAAAATAAAACTCACGTCCCAAAACTAAAACTTTGGAGTTTTTGACTTTTGACCATGACCCAAATAAGTCTGAAGCACTAACTTACCTAGAAGTTACCAAGCAGGATCAAGGCCTGTATAATTGAATGGATACAAGGAGGCCACCAAACCAAACCAGAAGGAAGCACTTTGCAGCGTGTAGCCTGTGTAGGGCTATTTTATTTGGTTGGCTTTGTATCGGGCGTTTCTACACCGTCCGATGGACTTTGATATCCTGCCATGCGTTTCAGCCGATGTCAAGTTGTGAGAGCATCTATATAACGGCATATGCCCTTCCTCCTCTTCTCCTCAAAACCTCTTCGGCCGAGGGATTAGATTTGAGGCTGTTTTCCCTTCGTAGTTTTGAAGATATCATTATCATCTACATCTAGTATCTAGTGGAAGGAGGGAGAGTAGATATCAGCTTTCAAAGCCTGTCGGTATGGGTTGGTCGGGAAGTTCCCTGGAAACCCTTTTGAACTCGATCATATGAGATTGGGTTTTGGGTGCTTTCCGATTCCACCCATACCGATTGTTTTTGAGGGTTGTTTTCTCTCCCTTCACACTGTTTCAAAGTCATCATCACAGTTGCAGAGCTTCAACTTTGTTTATGAATGAATCTGGCATGGATACATCTTTAATTTCTCCTCTTTCTTGTGTTTTTTATACTTTGCTTGGTATATTTTCCATGCGGCTTTGGCCTTTTTCTTCGGATCCTTACAGATCTAGTTCTTCTTGATGTTGTTCGTGACGGATTTGGTTTTCTTTCTATTTATTCGATTCGATAACTTTGGGGCTTTGGTTTGATCCCTTTATTAAAGATATATAGGAGGGTTTTTTTTTTTTGTTGGCTTTTGTATGTCACTGTTGTATGAGAAAGGATTCTTAAGCTGTTGTAGAACAGTAGCACTGCTGGTCTATCCAACCCACATCCATGGACGCAGACTCTAATTTATCTGTGTTTGGTATAAGAGAACATATTTCTTATACAAATCTAAGCTTGGACTGTTGATTTTGCTTGAATTAGGTTTTATTTTTCATGCAGAGTTTTTCAGCTAATAATGGCTTTAGCTTTCTATGTTTGGATTCGAATTGTTATTGGTGAGGATTTTGCCTTAAGACATAAGGTGAAAGTAAGGAAAAGATGCACAGAAAGTGAGACTGTTAGGATAATTAGGGCGTGTTTGGTTTAGGCATTTTTCGTTTTCATTTTCATGGAAACAGAAAATGGGCCAGAAAACATGATTGGTGCATACATTATGAAAACGTTTTCAGAAAATGAAAATGACATTTTCTGGAAAATTTGGAAAATGATATTTTATCGTTTTCAACCTTCCTCTGAAAACGGAAAACGTTTTAAAACCCTCCTGATCGAAACCCCTCTCTCTCGATGGGGCTCGCGAGAGGAACTCGCGATTGACTCCTCTCATCTTGTGTGATCTCATCTAGGCCACCATCGCCGCCGCCGGAGATCCAATCCGCAGGAAACAAATAACCATCGTAAGGACCTCTTTCTAGATCGAAGCGACCTCTCTCCCGGACTCTCTCCCACGGACCACTCTTCCGATGGACTCTCTTTAGGCGGTTCTTGTCTAGCCATCGTCGCTGCAGGAGTTCACATCCGCCGGATCGTGAGATCAAGAGTGCATCGAAGGTGAGATCGCCCTCTTTCTTTCGCTTTCCTAGCCCCCTCTCTCCTGCCCTCTCTCTCTCTCTCTCTCCTGCCCTCTCTCTCTCTCTCTCTCTCTCTCTCTCCTGCCCTCTCTCTCTCTCTCTCTCTCTCTCTCTCTCTCTCTCTCTCTTCCATCGTATTGAACAATAGAGACGACCCTCTGCTTCTTTATTCCCAGTCAATTACCCCTCTCAGATCAAACACCTGGGAGTCTGATTCAGAGATATTTTGGAGGAATCAATCATATATCCTCTTATCCTCTTCCTAGATCTATGTGTTTTTGATGAAAATTAGAGGATTAAAACCATTTGAGTTGCTTTGTGATCTTAATGATTTGAATCTATAGTTGAATAATAGGGATTAGAATGGCTGCTTTCTTTGTTTGGACTTTATCACTATTCTAAATAGATCTGGATTGGAAAGTTGAGATTTTTACGACTAGAACTATTTTCATGATGGGCTTTGCATAGTATTCATACCTAATCACTCCACAAGAAGATCCATCTCACTATTTAGGACCCTAAATACTATGATTTGTATTTGTCCTAACTTTTAGCTTTTATTATTTCTTTGTATGCTTTGTCCCAATTAATTGGCTATTAGAACACTGTTCATCACTGCAAACTTGATGATTTTGTAAACTTATGGATGTGAGATCCAAATTGTTCTCTCCCCAAAGGGTTTGGGATGAAAGTTTGTTCCTACATCTCTTTTTTTTATGGGAGGGACTGCTATGTCACTTTGGATTTATTGCCGTACTGGCTTCATGTGTAATAAACCTTCTTGTATGCTAATATATATTGAAGGTAGACCTTCTTTGTAAGCAAATTGGATTTGGTGGAAATTTTCATCCAGTTCAAAGCAATATTAATCTTGTTTTGAAATCTTGTTATTCCTTTACCGATTGTATATGCTTCTTTTTCTGGGGGATCCAAGGGTTGCATGTTCATAATCTTGGCTTGCATATCTTGGCAGTCAATGTTGCACTCCACCCATTTTGCCATAGATTATTATGAATTCATGGCAACTAAAGTCTCATATAGAGAAAGAAAGTACAAGCTTTACCTTTGGGTATCAATTTTTTCCATTGTCTGGTAGCCTAGGATTCCATATCAATTTTTTCCATTTTATTTTTAAAGTTTCTGAAGATTTGTTACTATTAACATATGTTTGTCTTTATTGGTGGTTGTAAGAAGAGGAAAACGATCATGTATCTTTTTTGTGACTACTGATTGCTTATATCCTGTCTTGTAGCTCTTCCTACTTATCAATTTCCAAGTATTTGCTAGATGATCCGCCTCTCAATTGATTGCCCAAGGTGTTGGCATTCGGTCTTATTTGTTTAACCTTCAGCTGAATGCTGCAGCAGATGATACAGATACTTCATGATATTGTATCGAGACTTCTGATTTTAGAGGAAAAAGGAACATACCTAACTCATATATGTTAGGAGGGTGTCTCATTAATAGGAAATTTTGTTTTGTAAGCTATTGATTCATTATTATTTGTTTGCAGGAATGCTGCATTTGCCTCACCTCGTATCAAGATGGAGCAGAACTCCATGCCCTTCCCTGCAGCCATCATTTTCATTCTGAATGCATTGGTAAATGGCTTCGGATAAATGCCACCTGCCCTCTTTGCAAGTATGACATCCTAAAGGGCAGCGATGCTGTATGAACCAGCGAACTAATTTAAACATCCCTTCTTTTGTTTGACAATATTTTGATTCATGGAAGAGAAGGAATATAGCTTCTTGCATATGTAGTGATCAAGAAAGCATTTCTGACACACTGTTTGACGAAGTAATTTGCTATACAAAAGGAAATCCTCTCCTGAGTGGCAAAGCTTCAGGGCAAATGCATGTTTGACTGTAGGACCTGTGATCAGTTGAGGTTGAAGGTGTGACAGTTTTCATTATCTATCAATGTAGCAGTTGAATACTGCTTTAATGCTACATGTGTTTTAAATTTCTAATTTTTATTAGTTTGTTTAATTTAAAAGTCAAACATATTTATTGCTTATGAAAATAATTATGTCTTGAATATATACATTATATACTTGTATTAAAAAAATATGAGGTTTAATAGCTCCAAAATAGTAAATTACAAATAAGAAATAAAACTCATATATTAATGATGTTTTTCGTGCATAGATGTAAAATAATGATAATCAGCTTATAACATTAAACTCATTAAAAATAAAAACTATAGTTATAAATCAAACATATTTTCATGTTTTTATTTTCAGAAAATAATTTTTTAACATTTCAAACCAATCGTGTTTTCATATTTCCATTTTCAGAAGTTGAAAATAGAAAATAGAAAATGAAAATAGAAAATAAAAATAAAAAATGTTTTCCAAAACCAAGATTACATTGAAGAGGAGAACAAGATCCATTTGTGAGTGTCTTTGATTAGACATCTGAATGATTGGAGATCTTAAAGAGTTGTCTATGTTGATTGCTTGCTGGGTCTATATTTTGTGGAGATTTTGTAAGTATTTCAGAAGCTGAAGCTTAATTTGGGTCGTTTCATTACTGTTAACTTTAATATGCGTCTTCTTTTATGCTTGGAGCGCCGCGTTGACCTCAATCCTATTCTTTGATCCCCATCCACACAAAGTCAGGCCATGTTTGCATCCAAACTCATTCAACATGCCTTCTCCTTATCTCAAGACAGGGCACTTTGCCATATGCATGTTTAAGCTGTCAAGTAACATTTTGCTTCTTATGTACAAGCTAATTTCCGGGAAGTTTTGAAGATAAATGGCGGTAGTTTGCTTCTTATGTACAAGCTGTCAGTAACATTTTTGCTTTGAAGATCTCATGTACTTGGCTTTGATGATTTTAGTTCTGAATGGACTCTTGAGAGGTTCATCTAGAAGTATCCTGATGTTTGTTTGGTGTTCAGTAGTGTGTGTTCTGTTATTAGATTTAGATAGTTTAATTGATGTTCACTGGGGGCTTGGTCGTTGATGTAATAGAAGTTTTGCATAGGCTGTGAGATAGTGATATTGAGACCATCTAGCCATCCAATATTTGGCACCTTTGACCTTATAGAGGAAACCCTTCTTGTTGGGGTCATTCGGATTAAATGGTGGTTGTTTATTTTGCATTCGAAGGATGTTTTTCGATAGGGGTTTTAATAGTTTGATACCCTCTAATTTATCTTATTATAACTATAGTATTTTTTAGTTTCAATAATCTATTTTAGTACCCTCACCTTTCAAAACCTAGACAGACGCCCAAACGGCGTTAGCTCCCCTTACAAAAAACCACTCACATGCATGGTATGTACACGTGGCTGCACATGGTGAGGAGAGAGAGAGAGAAAGAGAGAACTAGAGAGAGAGGGGTGGTGCTGCCGGAGGGAGTGCGGAGGCAGCGATGCCTTCTCGTCGGGGAGGCCACTCATGACGCCGGCATCCTGGCCCGTGACACCAGACGACTGGGAGACCGCTGGATGCTGCGGTGCTAGAGCTGCTGGCTGCTGCTGTGGTGGATTGGCGGCCTCCTCGTCGCCTTCGAGCGGCAGTCTCTCGTAGACGGCGTTTGCGAAGGAGGCCGCCATGAGCACCACAGGCCCTGCCGCCACAGGCCAGCATGTTGCTGGGTGGTTGATGAACACGCCGAAACTGGACCGGACTGGGTGGTTGATGGGCAAGCCGGCGCATGAGGTCTAAAAACAGAGGAAAAAGCACTCTGTTTTCACCATTACTGGAAACAGAGCAACCATTAAGACTCAAACAAAGCACTCTGTTTTCAGATATGTTTTAAGCTTAGTGGATGGAAACCAAGATGAGCTACGACCACACCTCTCTTACCAATGATCTGACAGAGGCCAATGAGCTAACGAAGCATCTGCAAGTGAGCCTCAACCGGCCTTCTGCAAATGAATCATGTCTGCCATTGGCAGTGAAGATAGGGAGCTTGGTTGACAGAGCTCTTTCCATGGCCAAGTCCATGGATTTAGAGAGCTTGCAGACCGACTCCTCCCGCTTAGGCAATGGAAGCCCACGGAACGACAACTCCAGGCGTGCTTTAAAGGATCAAGAAGGCAGGATCCGAGCGGGGCCTGGCGACGAGGCTACCTGGTGATGAAAGGCCGGGCTTGGCGTCGAGATGGTGATTGGAGGTGGAGGTGGTTGTGGGGCTGGTCGGAGATGCCGAGGACGGTGGCATCTAGTAGGCTTGGCCGCGATGTCGAGGTCTGACGGGTGGTGATGTAGAGATCACGCGTCGAGACGGTGATCTTCTGTCTCTTCTCTCTCCTCTCATCTCTCTCTCTCTCTCTCTCTCTCTCTCTCTCTCTCTCTCTATCAACAGGATACCACTTTTTGAGTATGAAAACCGCTCACGTGCCACGCATGTGGGCGGTTTTGGGTGAAGGAGACTAACGTCGTCTGACGGGAGGGTACTTGAGTTATAATAAGGCAAATTAGAGGGTATTATATTGATATTATTCAAATTAGAGGGTACTAGAGTTATAATAAGGCAAGTTAGAGGGTATTAAACTGTAAAAACCCCTTTTCGATATGGGTATCTATTGTTGTTCATAACGTTGGAGTTCTTAGGCAATTGGTGTCTTGTTATTGTTGTTCTATTGAAGAATTTGTAGACCTTTATGTATGTTCTGGATTAGAGTTGATACTCTGTTATGGTGCTCTTGACGTGGGTTTTTGGATGTATATTGTTAAGAGGTGGCTGGGTTGAGGAGATTGGAATTTTTGAATTGTCTCTGTTCTTATTTGATACTCATCTCTTGTCTAGTGCTCTGTTTATTGGTATATAGGGATGGGTTGAGGAAATTGAATTTTTTGGAAATTTGTTTTGATCTTAATTGCTACTTATCTCTTGTCTAGTGATTCTTTGTGCATAATTAGTTGGTATTGGGAGAAAAAGTGGAGGTGCTTGGGAAGAGAAAAGAAGGTGTTGTTTATGTGAAGAATTGGAGATGATTACTGACAATTAAAGATGATTCTCATTTGTGGAACTTATATATACTAGATCTAGTTTCATGAAAATTAATAATCCAGTTGACTTATTTTTTACGTTGATTATGCCCTTCAATACTTGGATTAAACAAGCTGAGAGGAAGCATTTCATCATGTATGATACATCTTTCGCAGCTGGATTAAACAAGTTACATGAAAGGAGCTTATGTGATTTCCAGCTCATTTTCTGAATTATGAATTTTTCAGTGCTTTTTCTGAATTCTTCTTTGGGTTAAGAGTTCTTGATATTTAGATGTGGAAGGAAGGTTTCAATTACTCACATGGGCATTCCTCTTTTTCTACTCAAATCATGTAAAGTGATAATCACTTATACAAAAGTAATGGTATAGTTTTGAATATTGTGTTTACTCACTCCCCTTTCCTCTCCTTTTTAGATGGATGGTTACAATGAAGAATTTGAGAGGATGCGGGTACTCATTGTAGTATACGCTGTTGTAGTTGTTTTAATTAAAAAGTACTATGTATCATGCGATCGCATTAGTGATATGCCCCGGGAGCATAGAGAGGAGATTAGAAAAAGACATGAATAGGATTATGAGGGCCGGTAGAGATTATTGTGTCATTTACATCAGTATAGATGTGGATGCATTGAAAGAATTGGCCAAGCAAATCAGACTGACATTTGTCAGAGGACACCTATCGTGTAACCGTCGAAAAACAGTTGTGTATATTTTTACATATTGTTGGCCACAACACGAAAAATCGAGTGGTGCGGACAAAGTTTTTATTGTCCGAGGAAACCATCAGTCGATATTTCAATGTTGTTTTGAAGGCAATATGCAAACTTCGTGACCTCTACATGCAACAGTCGGGGTTAGCCACACATCCGAAAATCTTGAACAACCCCACATATTATCCATACTTTAAGGTAATAATTAATACTAGCTATTGCAACATTCTTGGGTTGCACCGGTCTATATGACAAATGGATTTATATGACATGTTGTTTTCTTTATGTGCATGTAGGATTGTATTGGCCTTATAGATGGCACACATATTCATGTGAATGTCCTCGCAAATAGAATCCTACCGTTTCGTGGTCGGAAATGAGTGACTCAAAATGTTTTGGTTGCATGTACACTAGATCTACGGTTTACATATGTATTAGCTGGTTGGGAAGGTTTGGTCAATGATTTACCGTGTTGAAAGACGCACTTTCGAGACCCAGGTGCATAAATTTAGCGGGGCTTGCTATCGCGGGTTCCGTAATCATAACGATGCATTAGCGTCATTTGCTGATTACGAGCTTGAGTTTGGAAAGGGGAAACTAGACAAAGAAAGGCAATATTCGGCGGTTCCTTTACTGATCTTTGTGTTTGTTGTGTTGATCATAAGTTGCATTATTTATATTACATGTTAACGTGTTAAAGATTGTTGTAATTTGATAACAATGGACGAGATCTATTGAAGTAGATGAATTATGATACTTTGTGGTTGTACATGTTCTTGTTGGAATTAAATGAAAGCACTGATGTATTTAAGATATGGGGAATAAATAGTTAAGGGGAATAAATTAATGATTTCCTCTCATTAAATTAAGATATATTCAAAAATTCTAAAATATGCATAGTATAAATGGCATAAAGTCATCTCTTATTAAAGGTAATAAATATGGATATTATAAACTTGCACAATTCTAACCAAAAAGTTCAAATTTGGCATGGCTGGTTTTTTAGTTGTCTACTACTATTATTATAAAGATAATAAATAAAAGACAATAAATGAGGAAAATAAATGATACGATTTTGTTGAGAGTTGAACTCAAGAGTTTAAGCTCACCAACTCCTGTGGAGGTGACCATATCCTCCCTCTCAGCACCAACCAAACGCTAGAAACTACAAAAGTATATCAAATCAGTATCCACCTCAGCACCAACCAAACAACAAAAAGTCTAAAAGTCAGTAAACTCAGCTTCCACTCCAAGCACCAACCAAACAACAAAAACTGACAAATCGCTTCAGTCCAATCACTTTTTACAAGTCAACACTCTAAAGAGTTAATCCAGTCCAATCATTCTTGTGGAGCCAACACATGCCCTTAGCATGACCTCGGAGTACTTTAGTATGTGTTGTCTTTATTAGTTTCAGGGTTATTTACATACATATATCCTCAAAATACGTATTTACCCCTACATTCTTCATATTTTCATATATACCCCTGGAAAGAAATAATCTCAAAAATACCATTTAGGTTAGTTGCCGTGGAATCCAGTGGGAATATTCCCAACGCCGTTAACGTTAGCAGGGGAAAAGACAGTTTTGCCCCTGGAGTACCGTTGTAGTGATACAAACCCTTATTTAAACCCCTGCATCCTTCAACAACCTCATTCCTTCAAGCCCTATGCTTCAAAATACGCCATTGTTGCCGACATCGAGCTCGTCCACGAAGTTAGATCGCCCCCACAACTCAAAATCCATGCAAGGCCTCGCATTTCCGGTGAAGATCCGTCGGGTTTGGGACCAACTTCTTCATGGCCCTGAGGAAGAATAGTAGATGGGCATCATCCGAGCCATCTTCTCCAGCAGCTTCATCCGGCTTTGATTGCAAGGTCATCCTTAACCTGACGGAAGTACATGGAAGGGTATTTTGAAAATTATTTGAACTTTTCAGGAATATATATGAAAAAATATATATATAAATATGAAGAATATATGGGTAAATACGTATTTTAAAAGTTTTTTGAGGATATATATGTAAATAAAAGTATATTATCCAATGCAGATGCTCTAGTATTTTGCTTTTACTCAGCTAATTTGTTGTTGGTAGTTTTGAATTCCGTGTATTGTTTTCATTTAGATTATAAAGATTGTCCCTAGAATGTTTCATTGTTTATGCATGCACTGACTAAAAAGATGGGAATCTAAATGATTTGATTTTTTTTTTTGTTCTTTAAATCCCAGAGGTTTTTGTCATGCTTACTCAATGTCTTCAGATATGAAACGTTTTTGTGAGATCCATAAGAGAGCTGGTGTTCTTGTTTATTTCTAGAGATCGTAATCATGTAACGGATCGCTCGGAGATATTTGATACGCCAAAAGAGGAAAAGAAAAAGTAGAAAATGGAATGAGAATAACTATGAAATACTAAAATATGTTTACTATTCAAAAATCGAAAGTTAAGAGAATGTTACTTTTGTAATCTCTCAAATGGTGACCGTTCTCGGCGAAATGAGAATGGGAGACTCTGGGCCTGTTTGGTAACATGGAATGGGGGTGAATGGGGGTGAATCCGTCGGATCCCGGAATCCACGGATTCTGGATTCCCGGATTTTGGCTCACCGACGGATTCCGCAAGGGCGGATACCAAAATCGGCGTCCGCCGTTCGCGATATCCACTCCGCTCCTATGGATACCGTGGATTCCGGATCTCGGATTCCATCCGGAATGGGAGCCAAACAGGCCCTCCGAGAATCTATTTTCATTCTCATTTCGGTTCTTAAAAATCAATCAATTTCCATTTCCATTTCCATTTCATCATTTCCACCGTCATTCCCAGCAAATAGATGGGCATGCATGCATATGATGAGATTTGAGTATTTCCGGATGCCTCCCATTCCTTTTGCTTTTGTGAGCTCTTTCCTCTTCTTGACCCCCTTCAAGATTTGGTTTGTTCTTCAGCTCTCTCCGTCCTGTAAGGGGCTGTTTGGCTCCGGCGGATCCGCGGGATCCGCGAAATGGGATCCGCGGAATCCGCCAGAGCCAATTCCGAAATCGACATCCCGTAAAAAAATCGAGACGCCGAAATCGGAATCCGCCTCACTGCGGATTCCGATTTGCAGGATCCGAATGGGATCCGCGGCGACGCCAAGCGCACGGATCCCGCAATTGGGAATCCGCGCGTCCCCGAATCGCGAATCCGGGGCGCGCCAAACGCCCCATGATCCCGTGGATTCGCGGGATCCGGGGCGCGCCAAACGCCCCTAAGTGGACTCTTCTTGCTTCCATTTGAGTACTAGTTCTATATTTCTATGTAATTAGTCTCTATTATTATCCAGAGAGGTAATAACCTAGCCTTCTTAAGAGGTTCTTAAGGGGTTCTATTTGTTCAATAAAACATTCCCCCACCCTAAACCCGTAATCTCTTACGTGCTATTAGGGTTTCTTTGCCACCATTAGGGCTTTCTCTTTTCTATTTCCAAGATGAATAGGGTCTTTACCCGTGTTAAACCCTATTTCTCACCTTATCTCAGCCCCCTTGGGCGTTGGAAAGGGGAGAGAGGACGGCGGATGTGCTTCCCCGAGATCCGTTTCTTCTTCGTCGACCAGTGAAAGAGGAACCTTACCTCAGCCCACTTTGGCGTTGGAAAGGGGGAGAAAGTACGGCGGATGTGCTTCCCGGAGGTTCATCTCTTCATCGCCTACCCAAGAAAGAGGAACCTTATCCTAGCCCACTTGGGCGGGAGTCTCTGGAAGAGGTACTGGTTCTGTTCATGTTGGTGTGGTGGTTTCTTGGATGAACAAATACAATTTTATACATACATGGGTTGATTAGATGCAAAGATTTACAAATTAGTATTGCCTCGTGCAGGAGCAGCCTATATTAAGCCGGCAATGGATCACTGAAAGGGATTGTTGGCACCAATCTGAGGAACAACAGAATAAGGACTAGTTTAGGTTTGAGGATAGTAAGGTTGGTAGGTGTTGCTGCTATTGATAGTAGTATTGCTGCTTCTGTCGTGAAATTAGAGCCATTTGAACGTTGGGTGGAGGCGCCATGCCTTCTGCCATAGGTTGGGGTTTGCTGCCTCCCGCCTGCATCTTTGTAAAGGCTCTTGTCGAATCCACCAGCCTGTTGCTGCAAACCAGATTAGGTGTCAGAGATGGCAGTATGGAACCCCTAACATGTGCTTTTATTATACTATCAACCCTTGGGGTCAGCCATAAGCATTGAAATCGAAGACATATAAACTTTTCTGTTTTATTTTACCAGGAAGTGATCCATAGATAGGATAACATCAAGCAATACTTTTCACCGTAATGTCGTCAATTGCCTTTTTGGATAACTCCACATGAAAAAGGTTAGTGAAAGGTTTTGTTGTGAATTAGGATGAAATCATCCATGTATTAGTTACTAAACATTTTATATGCCACAATCTCAGCACCGTCACAAGCTTTCAGTGCATCCTATTAATTAGGTAGATAATACATAAGAAGTTGATTACTAAATGAGTTGGCACGTTTCCATTTGAGGCTGAAATTGAGAAGATACAGAACATGGCATATTACAAAATTTAACATGCAAACTTCAGCTATTTTGATCTTCGGAAGATCTGAAAGAGCAAGTCAAGGAGCCAAACTCACATTAGATGTCCTGTCTGATAGGAATATGAGCCAGCTGGATAATGAGGATTGTTACATCATAAGTCTAACAATAACATGTCTTTAGCAAATTTATAGTCATGATCCGGAAAAGGTAACCAATGTTGAACTCCTGCGACGACATACAAATTGTAGGTTGGTAGCAATACTCCAACTAAGGACAATTGCCGTAAACTGACAACAAAAACAAAAGAGAATCCATGTGGACATCAAAACGTTGCAAATGAAACAACAAATAGGCCGAATAAGATTCATGGAGAAAAAGGAGTTTTTGGAACATGATATTCCTGAAATGGATTTCATTGCTCATCAGGCATGTACGAAGGTGCATCCAATACCTTACGAAATGAAGGAAATAATCAAAATGTAAAAAAAAGTGGTTATAGAACTGTTGAAGCAATGACAAAGGGTAGTTCTTTTTAGATTCTGTAATGATTCTTAGTATTGCATATTTAGCATTACAAATGCCAACTCCTCCTTCATTTGTTGGTAAAGTACATGTTTGTTGAATTTAAGTGAATGATAAAGATGTTTATATTCAACATTGAGGCATCATGTGAAAGATACCTTTTCATAATATCCTAGCCTTAACAAATGAGCATTTTAATTGCCTATTTCCATGTAAATGTTTGATTTCTTACCAATCATAAATGTTTTCAGATGGTTTGCCGCTTTGACCGCAATACAGTAGATATATTAAGGAGAGCGTAGCTGCATAGAAGAAGTGGTCACAAAGAATTTTAGAATGGGGCCAATATGGATTGAGTAAGTTTGTCTATGTCTGGCAAATATATTTTCATTATCTTTTGTTCTAATTCATCTCTCTGCAGTTGTCCTAGCAGTCAGAGGTGTCGTCCTGTTTGTGATTGAGGAGTCTGTTCTCAAACTAAGATTTTGAAAAATATACGATGCTTTTTCCTCCCACTGCTGTTGAACTATCTGCAGAAAGAGCAGTGTAGATAAGACTCATCGAGGCACAAATGAATGCGATGAGAGAAGTCGTTCAACTATTCGAGAAGGTTTGTGCATGACCAAACTACCATTTATTGGGCAAATTCATTGTATCTTCAACCTATGTTTTGCTCCTAGCTATGTTTTAGGTAATAATTGTTAAAAATCAATCTTTTGGCAGAAACATATCAGGAGTCTATCAAGGGAAGTAGGACCTCCGGCAAGCTCGGATCCACCAATACCAAGGCAACTAAAGATGCAAGTCCAGGCTCAACGACATTTATCCTCTCAGGTTGGTTATACTATTGGTCTATCTTGCTTTCATGGTACAACTAGTTGATGGAGCTTCTCATGAAGTTGGTAATGAAGAATCCAAACTGGCTGCCCTTTGTAACGGATTCTGCTTCTTTAGCCTCTTGTGCATGGGCCAAAGAAGTCATGCATAAGAGCATCCTTTGCACTGATTCAAATCCTTGGTTCATTGTCAAAGACTTGTCCACCAGATCAAGGAATGACTCGGGGATGACCTCTAAGAACTATGGTCTCCTAGTGATCGGCACACCCCAGTCTTTTAGATCCATGCTGAAGCAGGTGCAACATGTTCTTATACAATGAACCAAGGATTTGGATCAGTGCAGAGGATGGTCTGATGCATGACTTCTTTGGCCCATGTCATAAGAGGCTAAAGAAGTAGAGTCCGTTACAAAGGGCAGCTAGTTTGGATTCTTCATTAGCAACTTCATGAGAAGCTCCATCAACTAGCTATACGATGAAAGCGAGACAGACCAATAGAATAACCAACCTGAGAGGATAAATATCGTTGAGCCTGGACTTGCATCTTTAGTTGCCTTGGTCCTGGTGGATCCGAGCTAGCCGGAGGTCCTACTTCCCTTGATAGACTCCCGATATGTTTCCGCCAAAAGATTGATTTTTAACAATTATTACCTAAAACATAGGTTGAAGATACAATGAATTTGCCCAATAAATGGTAGTTTGGCCATGCACAAACCTCCTCGAATAGTTGAACGATTTCTCTCATCGCATTCATTTGTGCCTCGATGAGTCTTATCTGCACTGCTCTTTCTGCAGATAGTTTAACAATAGTGGGAGGAAAAAACATGATATATTTTTCAAAACCCTAGCTTGAGAACAAACTCCTCAATTACTAACAGGACGACACGTTTGACTGCCAGACCAACTGCAGAGAGATGAATTAGAACAAAAGATAATGAAAACATATTTGCTAGGCATAGACATACTTACTCAGTTCTGTATATTGGTCCCATTCTAAAATTCTTTGCGGCCACTTCTTTGCAGTTATGCTCTCCTTAATATCTATTGTATTGCGATCAATGCGGCAAATCATTTGAAAACATTTATGGTTGGTAACAAATCAAACATTTACATGGAAATAGGCAATTAAAATGCCCATTTGTTAAGAGTAGGATATTATGAAAAAGTATCATTCGCATGATGTCAAACATGCCACAGCTCGTGCAACCAGGACCTCAAGAGAACTCTTGATGCCAAGCTTAGTTAGTGCCACAAAGAAAATGCAAAGGCTGTGCTATGTACCATCTTTGAAATTTGCTCGTAGTACCAATTGGTACTGTAGTTTTTTTTTTTACGTTTTCAGTACATTTTTAGTACATGAAATGCATGTTTGTAGTCCTATCGCTTGAATATATTAATCGATAAGACGATTGTTTGTAATGTAGGTAAAATATAGGTAAATTAAAGCAAAAAAAACCCATAAAAACCCTAATTAGTAGGTGCTGGGTTTTCCGTGTGAAATCGGGACGACGACCCATCCTCCAATTGAGTTCAGGCCTCGTGACTACGAAGCGGAAGAATCTTCCATGGCGCTCTCTCGGGCACCAGCCCACCATCACCCTCTCATCGCCCTGCGCCCTTCGTCTCAGGTCCTTCATCCCTCCACACCCTTCACTTCCCCATCCCAATTCTCTTCTATTTCTTGTCGCAATATCGCTTCAGCGCATATCTTTATTTCTCCTTCTATTCCTCATTCAGAATAATTCAGAAGGAGATAGAACCGCATTTGAGAGAGGCAAGGAAGTTTCAGAATTGTCTATTTGTTACTCTGGTAAATAGTCCAATGAAAGTTATGGATCAATTCAAATTGGGTCATGGAAAGATTTGGTGGAAGTTGTATCAAATTTGATCATGGAAAGATTTGGTGAAAGTTATAATGTTCCACCATTTTGTGGGAAATCGTTAGATATGAATTCGCTGGTTACCTATTTTATAAATGGAGCAATAGTATCTCTTCATACCGAAACTTTCTTTTTAGTGAGAACGAGGAGAAAGTTTGAGGATGTCCATGTTAAGATAACAGATATGGCTCTTTTCTGAAAAAGAGGAATCAATTGTACACAAGAACTAGAAATTATGTGGATCATTCACGAAGTGAAGTCAATTTGCTTTTGAATAACGAAGATATTCAACTAACTTTAGGTATGGGGTTGACGGATTGAGCCAACTTGCTTGATCATGGTATATGGCTGGCAAACAAGAATTTGTGTTATTAAAGGGACTATTGTGATTGCTTTTAGGATGGGGTTAATGACCTACTATGGTAACTTTCTCTGGATGAAAATGCTAATACTGTTCTTGCCTTCACTAAAGGATTTTGACTTTTGGGAAATGTCATTATCCTCCGATAAGAAGATGTGAATTCATGCAACTGAATGATTCAGCATCCATTCATTCTAGCAATTAACGCGGGTGATAAACTTTTGACCTTTTAAGTCATGGTTACCTTTTGTGGACCATGGTTTGGAGTTTTGATCTCGGTCCTAGTTCAAAACTACGTGTTTTGGTAGTTTCAGTTTCTTACTTTTTGAAGATTCTACAAAAAAGTTAACATGCTAAATTTCTGATTTCGGTCCTAGTTCAAAGTTAATGCCGCAAAACCAACAACACGGTACGTACCGGCCGGCACGGATCATCATTGCATTGATTGGATTGCAAGTTTTTTGTTTGGCTTTTTGATTACTGTATTCTTGTCATTGAGGTTGGTGAAAATTGAAGTTCTTGTAAAGTAGCTAAAAAGACCTACAAACAATGCAAATTTAAATGCATCTAAAGATGTTAGTGACTTGTTACACCAAAGAAAGCCGTTGGAGAGATGGAGGAAGCTGGAGGAGGGGAATAGCTCGCCATCAGCCAAGGCTTGCTTTCGTTTTTACCTTTACACTAGCGGGTTTCAGGTGAAACCCATCCAAAACCCACCTAGACCATATGTTACTTTAGTTAAATAACAGGTTTCGAGTCCAACCCAAAAGGCAAAAGGCGCTACTGGTACGCACCCTAAGCCGGCTGGCATTCACCTGAGCTGACCAGGATTAGCTGGTATCTAGCAGTACCCTGGTGCCACCTCATGTGCCCTGTGCCTGAGTTGGTTCCGCATGGGCTTGGCTAAAGCCGACCAGCACTGGCTGAGCTAGTTGGCATCACTAGTTCCAGCATATAAGGTTTGCAACTCTATAATTTTTTGAAGTACTTGAAAGGACATAAAAATAGCATTAGTGGTCTATAAGAACCCTGGCTTTCATTCCAATCTAACCCTAGTTGGGATTTCTTACGTCTTGAACTTGAAGCATTTGTGTGTACCAACGATCAGACATGTAGAGAGAGTGTGTGACTTATACTATGAAACAAGATGGAATCAAGGTGCTGTTATTAACCTGAATGATTTGTACCCATTGAGAGTTGATAGCAAAACAAGTCAACCTTTGCGAATGGAAGCATTGTTCTTTTATGCAATTTGTGATGAATTTTCTGTATTTTCATCCTGTGCCTGATTCAGTAAGTAGCTTTAATTGTTGACATACAAAATTAAGCATAAAGGATTGTTCCACAGTTGTAGTACCTGTTAAGACTTTCTGTTATCTCAAGGTAAGTTTTAAACTCCAAGTTACCCAACTGGTCTATTATCTTCGAGTGATTTTTAAACACCAACTGCCCAACTGAGACTAGAAAGTTGCCATTATCTGACACAACATATCTCTTAGTATGAGGAAGTTTGGACATTTGGAGGCTTGCTGCAGTAGTTTTGATCACTGTTCCAACTGTCAGCTTTGACTAAATTCAGAAACTCCACGTTTGAGGGTTGCAAGCAAGTTTATTTGATGTTTATTGATATATTATTATCTCTTTATGTTGTTCTAATGGATTGCAGGAGATCTAGTCCTCTCCGTTAGTGATATCAACATTCTATTGGGGCAAATTGTATTTGGAAAGGACACCGGTAGAACCAATCTTTACAATAACAAGAAGGTGCTTATTTCTCTCATGGAACCTGCCATAGAGTGGATTATCAAGTGCTTGTTTATTGATGGATACCAGGTTAGCAATGGATGGGTGTTTCAAATTTCTAGTGATTCTAGTTGCAGCTGTTGTATAAAGATGTTCAAAAAGATTCTTTCAATCAGCAGAATTTCATTTTTCCTTGTGTTTTGGATTACCAGCTTCTATGTTTGTATTTGTTATGCTGACATAGAAGCATGGATTTCCATGCCGGTCCGGCACCGTGCCCGGGGGTTAGCGGCATTGAAACCCCTCATGTACCGTGCCAAGAAGAAGAAGAAGAAGTAGGAGGAGGAGGGAAAAAAAGGAGACTGGCATGGGGGTGTGCACCCGTGCCGGCCCAGCACACACCTGTGCCGGCAGCATGTCCCGTGCCAGCAGGTTGCCGGCATGGCGCGTGCCACCGGAACAACAATCCTTAATAGAAGTACCTCAACCTCTTTTCATCCTCTAAGCTATTTACTTTTCATGGAATATTGCATCTTCACAGTCATCTTAGAATCATCTTAGAAGGTCAGTTCCATTAGTAATTGCTTGTCTGCTCTTTTTGCTGCATCCAAGCTTGTGAGATCATTATTTCTGACTTCTTGGAAGACAACACTAAGTTATCCACTGTACATCTTGTAAGCAGTAGTTAGTAAAGCATTTGGGTATTGAATTGCATATGATTATGTATCTTATTGGTTTCTACTTTACTCTTAATTATATAGTAATGTGCTTAAAAATCTTTTAAAGCATCTACTTTTGAACATCAAGCATTAGGAGTGTGCTTAGAAATAGTAGTTATTGATGCTATATATACTTTAGTGCATTCTACTTGGAGACAACAGTCACAACACTAAGTTATCTATTTTGTATCTTGTAAGTATTAGTCAGTAATTGCATTGGGGAATTGAATTGCATATGATCATTTTTCTTAATGGTTACTACTTTTCTCTTAGTTATATGCTTGTTTGGTTAAAAATCTCTTAAAGCATCTACTTTTGTACATCAAGCATTGCGAGTGGAAAAAATTCCATGTTCTGAGCATCAATCATTGAGCTTTCTGTAGAAGCTCTTCTGAATTTTTTTCGCTCTTTATTACAGTGTTTTGAGCTTTGAACTAGTGAGTATGGTCACAAATCCATCTATATTTGGGAGTGTGAATTTATTATAGGATTCTGAAATAAGAGTGATAATATTTTGGCAAGTATGCCAAGTTCATCCGAGCAAGGATCTCACTAATACTTCTTTTGAGTGAGGCTCGTTTACATCCACGAACCATGCAATTTGGCTGCCAATTGCCAACAGGTATTATAAGCATTCTGGAATTTAATATTGTCTTCAGTCAGAAACAGAGATGTCAAACTTGGGAGGATTTGAAATTACTTTGGTGATGCATTATTTGACGGTTCTAAATGGGGAGGATTTGTTAATAGATGTAGTTCGTTCACTATTTGTCACTATGGATGGAACGAACGATTATCGTAGTGGTTGGCACATACGCGCACAGACGGGTCTCGGGCTTAGCGCCATGATAGCTTAAAATCAGACCCAAGAAGCTTTAGGGTAGATTGAAGTATCATGCCAGCAAATTCGGCATGATACGTGCAGGTTGGCACACACAATGCAGCTTGGCACGGTAAACCATGATTGGCATATATCTATTGGAGGATTTGACAGAATTTGACTACTTGCTTACTCATTCATTTGTACCCGATCATTTTGTTGTGTTGTAGACCATTTTCCTCCAAGGACAGATGCAAATTGTAGGAAAGATTTACTTGTTTTTTCCCCTAAATTTTGAATTTAAAGCAATATTAGTTCCACGCAGATGGCCTACTTTATCCATCTAGGTAAGTAAATCATGCATGTCGTAATTATTCTCTCTTTTAATGGTAACAGTTTCCTACCCTTTCTCTTTTTCTATTGTTCCTTTTCATTGTGTATATTGGATACATACTATTTATTAATAGTTAACTTCTTTCTTTTCAAACTGTTATGGATCAAAGTAGACCCGAATTTAGGCCACCCGACCCGATTGGACATGACCAGCTCATCATATCATACTCACCTACTTTATTAGTTTATTACTTTATTAGGTCACTTGCTATATTAGTTTCTTGCTTTATTTGGTTAGTGGTTTAAATTTGAATTATGTTTCCTTTACGAATTGTAGTTGTGTGAATAAGAGATTCTCTTTTATTAGAAAGGTCCTATTCTAAGCCTATTTATAGGCCTTTGTTTAATGAATAAAGGTAGACAAGAAAATTATCCCACAACTTATGTTGTTAGGCTGAGCTTCTCTCTTGAGCTCTTCAAGGTTGAGATCGCCCTGCTCCAGGCATCTCATCAACCACTTATCCATACCAGAGACCCGATACGAGAAGGAGACTTGTAACATTTGGTATCAGGAGTGAGCGATTTTCAACCCCCTCCATGTCGAATCTTCTGATAAGATATTTCACAGAGCAAAACCCACCAGTGCAAGAGGTTGTTTCTAAGCTTAGGCTTCTTTCCTGATTCTGACGAACTTGTCGAGCCTGTGATCCACGAGAGCCCACCATTATCATTTTCCATTTAATCTACACCCTCATTGAAACCCCATACACCCACCCAAACCCCTCTCCTTTAGTCTCCCCACAATTAGATCTCCCCCCTCCTCTCCATCTAAGGGCATGTTTGTTTGGCTGGAAACCAGCCTAGAATGGTTGGAATGGAAAAAAAAAACACTGGAATCAGTTTCCAGCTGTTTGTTTCGCTGGAATGGGCTTGGTTCCATTCCAACGCCCCCTGTTTCCAGTGAAAATTTCCGGCCCAAATTGGGCCAGAATCGCTGGAAACCGCTCGCTGGACTAGCGATTCCAGCAATTGCTAGAATAGACAGTCCAGCGCCTCGATTGCCCTTGCGAGCTAGGGTTCTCCGCCCTCTGCCCTCTGCCCCCTCCCCCGATCTCCATTGTTCTCTCTCGAGCACTCTAGGGTTTGGAGCCGCCGACCCAAATCCTCTCCATCTCTCGTGAGATCCAACCCCTCCGCCTACCCATCTCCCTCCTCCTCCTCTTTGTACCGTAGGGCTCTCCGCCTCTCCGACGCGGCTTCTCCGATCACCAAAAACATGTTGTCTATCTCGGCTCCCCTACGGTCTGTTTTTTTTTTTTTTTTTGGGTTAGATAAGCCTGAAGTCTGGGATTACATATGTAGGCAATCAGGTGGCTACAACGGCCCACCGAGCCTCCGCCACCGCTCTATGAGCAACCAAGTTCTGCTCCCTGGGAATATGTACAAAGCAGGAAGAAATAAATTAGGAGGACAGCCACCAGATAGGTTTTAAAAACTCCGCCGGTTCACGCGGTCATTCAAATCTCCCATTTATATAATCAAAAACATGTTGTCTATCTGGGCTCCACTACAGTCTGTTCAGTTTATGTTTCTAAATCAATATAAAGTAGTCAAGGATGTTTTTTTTTTTTAGTACTAGTCTTTTTATGCAAATTTATGCTTCAAATTTGAGTCAGTGATAATGCATGCACTACAAGGACTTTGAATGACAAACCTCAAGTGATACATATAATTTTTAAAACTGCCCCTTTAAATCAAATTCCTGGCGTGAGGTATCCATGATGCCTTCCATGCCTACGTACTGAGCACAAATTACTTGGTTAATACTATTTTCATCAATTATGTTGAAAGCATCATAAGCTACAATACAAGACCAGGATTACTGTTTAGGGCGATCATAAAAGGATGGGATCTCAGTGGATTCGAACCACAAAACTCTCAAGCACTTCAGTGCTTGAGCGCTCTCGCCCCTGAGCTTGAAGATCCACAATTTAAACCAACAAAAATAACTGAAGCCAATAGTTTGATTCTAATCAAGTTTCTATAGTTTGAATGACAAAAAGTGAGAAGGAAAATGAGAAACCTCACACTCCATAGACCACCTTCTCAAACTATTAGAAAGTGAGCTACTCGTTCGCTTGCTTGATCTTTAATTTACTAGCAAAACCAAGCACCAAGAAATAAACAATTCAATCTGGCCTGTGCTCTGTGTTTTTGACCTTTTCGAAATCATAACACCATGGTTGGCTTCTGTCAGCCAAAAGATATCTAGCTTACAAATTTTGCATCAACCATATCTAATTTTTATTCATTATCACAACCCTTTCAAATTTCCCAAACCCCGGCCTCCACTACACTGCATATAGGGATAAGAGCATTAAACCTAAGGCCGTTTGGATGGGAGAAAGTCTATTTCGGGTTAAAGGACTTTTTAGATAGAAAAAATGAGAATAAAGTAATGATTACTTAAACATTTGAATGGAAAATATAGAATAAGGATAGATATAGTTTATTTTTTTTGTTTCTATTTTTAATTTTATAAATATTGAGGTTTTCATTTATATATTTTTAATATAATATTCGAGATGTAGATGTGTTTGAGCCATAAATATATTTGGATAGAAAAAATGAACATAAAATAATGATTACTTAGAATAGAAAAAAAAAACGTTTGCATGGAAAACATGGAATATGAATAAATATAAGGGATATTTACTTTTGTACCCTTCAAAACTTCTTAAATTACAAATACACCCCTACAATCTTTACCTTCACATATGTAACCCTAAAACATTGAAAAAATACTAAACATGCCATTCTGTCAACTCTCGTCATGTGAACTAACCTAACTATGGTTAAATCCTAACCATGATAGGCAATTTTACTTAAATGACCCTGATCACATATCTAGGTTTTAATTGGTCCCTTCCATTTCCTCTACCAGCCCCGGCGCTCACCGGCCTAGACCATCGCGCCCGACCGATTTAACTCCTACGCGGAAGGCGCCAATAACCCCAACGTCACCTTCAAGAGCTACAACGGCGACAACACCAGCTTCACTTCCTACTCGAAGTTCGGCGACGTAACCTTCACCGACTATAAGAACGCCTCCGTTGTTCCCCATGAGCTTGCGTCCTCTGTGACGCAAACCACCACATCCACCACCGACCCCGCAATCAACACGAAGAACAAGGTGATGGGGAACAAGTGGGTGATGAAGCAGGGAAGTTCTTCATGGAGAGCCAATTGTTCTTCGCGGTGCGGCCAGACACCGCGCTGGTGCAGGCCATAGGCAACACGATAGGCGAGCACGAGCACGAGCTAAGACGAGACCAAGCGCTGCGCTACCTCGACGCAAGACATGATCGACAACGGATGTAGATAGAACTGGATGCTTTGTTTCACGAGGATGCTCTGTTTCACGAGGATGGAGATAGAGGTTGTCACCATCGCCATAGTTGCCCCACCCCGCCGGGACCCACCGACCTACCAATCGTGGACAACCTTCTCTCCTTAGAACCCGACCCACGCACCTACGACCTCATCTTCAGCATCCGCCTGGGCACCAAACTCGCCATCATCATCTCCTCCGCTCCCCTCGCCAGACTCAGGGTGTTATCTGGTTCGCAAAAAGGGAAATGAGGGAGGGGCGAGCTCATAGCGGTGTTCGACAAGGAGTAACACCGTCGTCATCTCCTCCGCTCCCCTCGCCAGACTCGAGGTGGACGTTGGTGGAGATGAGGGCAAAACAGCCTTTTTACATACTAATGTTAACGACGTTAGTAGGAATGGCAATGGGGCGGGTTGGGGCGGGTTTCACCAACCCCGTCCCCGCCCCAAAAAAATTTACCCTGCCCCAACCCCGCCCCATGCCCCGTTGCGGGGCAAGAAGTTCGTCCCATCCCCGCCCCATCTACATTTCCCTCGTCCCTGCCCCGCCCCACCTTTGCCCCGCCCCGTTTAGGATTCTCATTTTCTTTTGACAAATTTAATAACGTCGATAATTTTTATCACAAATTTGTTAAGTATCATATAAACTAATACAATATTGTGAACTTTCAAGCGCCACATAGTTCCAAAAAAAAATAATTTTTTGACTTCCAAGTGTTCCCACTAAATAAGATCATGCCAATTACAAAAGGTAAAAATGAACCCCAAATTCAAAAAAAATTAACTTTAGATATGCTCAAAATTAAGATCGATTAGTTTTATACTTTCATTCCTTTGTCCCTTATAATATAAACTAATGGAAAGCAATGCGTCATGGGCCTCGTAGATATGTGACCATGTAAATCTTAAGTGGTCGGTAGCTAATATATTATTAGAACTAATTCTTATATCAACACCTTTTTTAACCATTTGTTCTAAATCAAAGAGTTAAAATAAAATTATTAAACTAATTTAAAATTACTAAAAAACATATCCGGGCCGGGTCAAAAGCAGGGCGGGTTGACCAAAGCCCATCCCCGCCCCGCCCCAACGTTTAACCCGCCCCGTTTAGTCCGCCCCCGCCCCGCCAACCCGATAATTGCCCCATTTCCCCGCCCCAAGCGGGGCGGGTCAAGCGGGTTACCGGGGAAACCCAGCTCATTGCCATCCCTAGACGTTAGAAATATTCCTTCAATATTCCATCAATATTCACCGGCTAGTAACCCAAGGGTATGTTTAGTATTTTCTCAAAGTTTTCAAAGGCACGTGTGAAGATAAAGTTTGTAGTGGTGCATTTATAATTTAAGAAGTTTTGGAGGATACAAAAGAAAATATCCCTTAAGATTTTCATTCATATTTTCAATTATAATTATCAATATGTAGATGCATCGATGTTTGTGTCATATTATTGATGTAGTGAGAAATAAAGGTTCAAAAGTTGTATGTGATCCTTGAGTTTTAAATTTCATTTTAAATATCTTGTCATCTGTGTAATTCTTGCTTCTCTCTATTAGTTTTCCGGTTTTCTTTTCCCTGCGCATGCGGTACCAAAGCCATGCAATGCGAATCGAGTATTCCCCTATAGACTTGATCAAGGAAAGATGTAGATACAAGAACATTAATTTTATATATGATATTTCTGGTTTATAGTTCTGCGTATTGGTGAGTTATTCACATGTCCTATCTATTTCTTCTTCTTCTTATCAATGAATTGATTCTATAGATCATCATCTAAACAACGTAAGGTTCCATAAATCGGATATAAGCACTGAGATAAATCCTATAAATCATTGGGATACATCCTATAAATCGTTGCTAGACGTGTAAAAGCAGAGTCAGAAAGCACAAGAGAAACTGAAATAGATGAGAAGTTCATACAAGTTGTTGACTAATGATGAAGCGCAAAAAGACAAATTAGAAAATATATATACATATATAATTTTTCTACTTAGATCTATATATATCTCTGGAAACATGGCATCTGCCTCTGCATGAAGAATTAATAGTATTAAAGATAAAAATTAAAAAATTGCTCAATTAGAATTAGAGGTTTTAAAATCAATGGACAATCCCTAATGTTCCTCAGAAAAACATCTATTGCTGTCTTTATTAGGAACATCATTGATTTAAAGCTTCTACTTCCAGTTTTTATAGATGTCTTTATTAAGAACAACAAGGATTACCATTGATTTAAAGTTTCTAATTCAGTAAAGACACATAGCGTCTGGCACGCACAAGATAGGTAAACAAGACTAACATAAACCAATCAACCTAAGAAATCAGCCAAAGAGAGTACATAAGTGCTTACTAAGGAAAATAAAAGGCATGGGAAAAGTCCTTGGTATGAAGAAACTCCAAAAATGAACAAATAATAGTGAGTACTCAATTATTCAACAGAAGACAAGATATATAAACTGCGGGTAAACCAAAGTAAGCAAACTATACAGGATCAACCTCTCAATTGTCATGTATCACGACCAGTACCGTATAACATTTAACTGCAAAGACATACTACGGAAATCATTACACCAGTCACAAACCGATTAACCTGTGTATTTTTTGAGACCCCGCTCAATTTGACAGAAAAACGAAGACAACTATGTCGCCATTTCCAATATTAAAGCTTCCAAGTGAAAATTGCCAGGATGTATCCAAGAAATATTGATGTCGTCAATAACTGACCAAACTAACATAAAGGAATATTATGCAGTTCCACACAATCTAGACAAGGAAAAAATGTTGAGGTAAGTTTATGGGACATAACTACAAAAAGATTTTGGTTCTAGATATTGTTATTTTCAATCATCTAGCTTAAATAATATCCAACTAAATAGTCGATGGACTCGAGACTCTCCCCCCAAAAAAGAAGAAAAGAAAATTATTTTTTTTAATGACTTCACCATTCTGTCTTGCAAACTAATCATCACCAACATGGTATAAGGAGATACCAATACCGAGGACTAACCCATAGCAAAAGAATATGAAACCATTCTACTTAATATCGATGCTTGAAATTAATAGGGGAACTAAGTGAATTGGTTGGATCTTGTGAGCTGTTCCAAAGCAGTATGTTCGCCAGCTGACCCAATTATTCACCCACCTGAGAGTCTTTGCCTATAGAGATCAGAAAACAAATGTTTGCCCCAGCTTCTCTCCACTCTAATCTAAAAGTTCTACTGAAGAAGAAATAGTTAACTGCAGAAATGAGGCAAGACACCTTTGGCTCACACTTGAAAACATAAATAAACATCTTAAGAATTCAAAATAACGACGCCTAACAGAAAATAACATTCCCTCAACAAAAAACCAATAGACAAAGCAATTTCTACCAAACTTCTGAGCAGGCTAAAATAAATCTTACACAAGCGGCAGTTAGTCTGCATGCCAACTCGGATCACATAAATAACTGAACATGAAAACAAATACGACAGAGGAGGCAGACCCAAGAGGAGATATCAAGACTAGGGTCACATAAAAAATGAAAGAAGTAAATGCTCAGAATCTGCTGACCTGCCATGTAATTTAACTCTCTTCTCCAAATTAAGCACTTCCAGCACTAGTAAGAGAACAATAATAACGTTCTGATTTGAGAAGCCTCCACACCTTTCAATGTTCCCGAATTTACAGAAGCACAGCAAGAGCATTATTATTGCTTCAATCCTAGGACCTCAAAGCAAAAGGTGCATTCAGCAGCACGACAATTGTGATGGTATCTTATACATGTCTCCAGAAGCAAAGGCAGCGAATCTTCAAAGAGGTAAGATCTTCATAGCAAATCCATCCCACTGTCTGCCATAACCAAGACTCGTATAAGTTTGAGCTTCCTCATTCATATTCCTTCAGTAGAAAGAATTCCATATTATCCCTTGATCATCGTCCTTCTCCACCGCTTCCATTTCATTCACATTAAATCATATGAAGCGGCAACAAACAATTAAAAGAATGAGCATTAACAAAAATTGTAAGATGCACCTTCCAGCTTCAAAATCGAACTCATGAGGTCCGACAAATACGAATGGTTCATAAACGCATATCATATCTCATGAATGAAAAGCTACAATAAGATTGTGGTTTCAACTTGTTAACATGCCCTGCAATTGCTCAAGTGATGCTCTCTGCAAAGACTACAAACATTATCTTGATGTATAATGCAACAGAAATCCGATAGAAACGTAGACATACATCACCAAAGATTAAAAGGTTGCTGTAATGGAAGTATTTTCTCAATCATGTGCCTGCCATACATAGTATACGATGTAAGACAGCTCAATGATCTTAAGGTTTATATTGAACAAAATGCCACATAAGATTGTGGATTCCATTGTTCAAATGCCCTGTAATTGTTAAAGCAATCCTCTCTGTAAAGACTACTCAGACCATCTCCATGGATAATGCAACAGATATCTGCTAGAAACCTAGGCATGCATCACCAAAGATTAAAGGCCTGCTAAAATGAAGGCACATTCTCAGTCACGTGCTCTATATAGGATATGATGCAAGACAGCTCAATGGCCTTAAGATCTATACCTGTATGAGCAATCCTCCTTTTTATATCGATAAGTGGATGGAGCATCAAGAATTTTCGCCTATTGTTCTAGAAGGTTCATGTGCACATTGCACAATCAATAGTTACGGGAGGGGATAAAAAAAAAGAACACCAGAACAGGGGGAGAACACAGGGTCTAAAAAATGTAATCCCCGTGCAATCTCCCCCAAAAGCCCAACAAAAGCGAACTTTTATTAAGCAGTGACCTGCCATGCGAGCGCACCCAACATGGCAAAGGTCAGGTGGTACAATCTATCATACCAATATACAGGAGAAGAACACATCACCTTCGTGGCTCCTCAAAACTCTCCATCTCTAGTTCAACATTACAAGCACAGTCTATGTCATTCTCAGGTCATTATAATCAACCAAAATTTGGCCTTCCACCTGCCAATGGATCTGAGCTTAAGTTCTGAACATTACACCGCCTTAACCGGTAGGATATCATCATCAGTAACCATATAAGGAATAGATGCATCTCCAGTCATATGAATGAGAATAAAGGCCCTCGCAGTTATGTCAGACTTAAACACAGAAAACGCCTTCACTTGTACAGCTTGGGCGACTTTCCTTCATTATGCTGCAGAAAAAACCCTCATTCAACTCCCACCATAATAAACTCTTGGGCAACGTCATTCATCCATCCATGCATCCATGACTGCAATGTCTCCTGTGAGATTAGAATATGACTTCTCTCCCAGATCCCTGAAACATATCCACGCAAAGGGCAAAATCCTTCCTAGTCTATACTGGATCAACAAAATGGCAAATCTATAGTAATGAAGTAATCTGGAAGATCTCTAAAAGGATAGAAGACAACAACAAAAGCAACATATGAATACAGTTTAATTCTCTTCATATCGCACTACAATAAAATCATATGTCCCATATAACAGGGACCTCAGAATACTTCACAGAAATCCGTCAGCTAACTCGCCTTATATGATGAGAACTAAAAAAAGCAGATACCATAAACCTAAACAATTAAAACAACTCACCTAAATAACCGGCGTTTCAAGAAATAGGTAAGTTCTAAAATCAAACAGAAACCCAAAGAAAAAGAAACGACCAGATAATCAAAACAAGCAATGGAAACAAAGAGTGAATTCATCATGCAAGGACAAATAAGGAAAAAAGAGTGAATTTAAACCTAGACACCATGAATAAAAAAAATAGTAGAACATCCAAGATAATTTCAATGAACAAAGCAACAATTCCACCGAATTCATCATCCTCCATGACCAACTGAACATACAATGAAGATACCTCTGGATAAATGTGGAGGAAAAGGAAAGCTATCAAATAAGGATCAAAATCACCAGAAATCAATGGGACCATGGTTTCAAAAGCGATTAAACAACAATGATCCATACTAATCCATCATCCATCTGGTGAATAATTCTAATAGAAAGCCAGAAAGTCCGACCGACATGTCGTATCAGTCATCAAAACAAATAAAAACCCACAAAAACGTAGTAAATAAACCACTAAATAAGGATCAAATCAGAATTAAATCCAGCCTGATCCGATCATCATCAAGCAAAAGGATGCTCGCATCTGTTGCATAACTCTAAAAATCGACAGACGTGTAATAAATCAATCATGAAAATAGAAGAAAACGCAGTAAATATTCAGAAACCACTAACATCATCAACAACATAAACAGATCTACAACAACATTAGATGCACTAATGAACTGTTAGCAATCATACCAAAATAACGCAAAATCAAACACATACTGATAACGGATAACATCACAGGTAACTAATCTAAATTATCAACAACATACTATCAGAAAGGAAAAAAGAAAAGCCACACAACTTGCTTCGTGAACAGCCATAGAAGATGATGCGCTGCAAACCGGCGCAACAGCGGAGAGAGACCTATCAATAGACCCTCTAAAGTGAGATCGACGGCTTATTATAGGCGGTTTGCCAACAAACGGAGGAGATAGCTCCACGTGTTTACTTTCGATTGGTTCTTTACAAGGAAGGCGGTTTGTTAAGAAATTACCGTACGTTGGATACGTGATTAGATCGGAGACTTGCTCACGTCTTGACTTCGGCCGCATCGTGCGGTCCAAGGATCGAACCGTAGTTAGAATATCAAGGGATCCAACGGTGGTGATATTCCCTCTAAGTGAAATAACAAGTGGTGGTAGAGCCGTAGAGGGTAGAGTTCTAATTGCTTGCCATAACACTTCTCGTCCTCCAAACAGCAAAAAAAATCCAGTTTCTGAAACTACTCAGTATTTTCTCTCCAATTTCCAGCAAACATTACAGTCTCTTCGAGAAGGAAGCAAACATGATTCCTGGCAGTGACTTCCATACTAGACTTTGCGAAACAAGCCCAAACTCTGACTTCGAGCTGATCAGGTTATATATCAAAGAACTAATTACACATCAACTTAAACCAAAATGTTTGCCAAATAAATTACACAAGAACACACCACATCTCCAAGAGTTCCTCGAAGCAAAGCCAACCCAGAAATCGGTAGGCAGCAACCAACAATAATGGTCTGGTGGGGTTCACACGCTTGCTGAGATTCTTTGGTTTATACTTCAAAAGTCCAAGTCAACAAATCAATCGTTAGGTAGGGGACGACCATCTTCTTCTTAAAGCCTCATGCAGTACTGTTGCGATCGATATGCCACCAACCCCTCAAGGAGATGATGAAACCATCTCATTTCTCCAATATCCAAGCTTTAGCGGTGTTTGCAACTCTGCTTGCCCTCCTCTGTTCTCCACACTTATTAGTATTTGCCAATGAAGGTAATTAAGTATCAGCTTCTCTTATCTTGTAGGTAATTAATGGCTTTCTTCTTGCATGCTAATTGTGCATACTTCTGTTGCTGTAGATATATATATGAGGCACAGGACTACTTTGGGTTGGAGAAAAGGCACCTCTCCTCCTTCTCCTAAAGGTAGCTCATATATTCATTCCAGGACTAAGCCGATTGGGCCTGGGTGTGGAGAGGATCCATACTCATGTGTAAATGCTCCTGCTCCACCTCCTCCACAGATGGAAGCAGCAGTGCCGCTTGGTGGAAGCAAGCCATAGTTTTTCAAGAGTATCAGTAGTTATTTGAAGGAGAAATACATATATATATATGCATGCAGCTGGAATATAAGCTCTAGAATTTTTCGTCTCACAAACACTTGTGATCTTAAATCACGTGTGCTTCTAAGAGTTGTACATTAAAGAAAGTAATTTGTCCATATGTTTGTTGTTTGTAATATCACTTATAGGTTCCAATAAGGCATTTCACACTTTGTTCTGTTTCATGTGGTTCCTAATATATGTTGGGTAAGGATTTTTTGTTCCGGAACGGTTTAGCCGGCCGGTTGGCTTAAACCAATACAAGGAGCCAGTTCTAAGAGGACCCTCTCCACTTATCTGCTAATTGCTTAAATCTCCTGCAGAACTTCATAATCTCTTGACGAAAATATTCACTTCTTCTCTTTCAAAGCTGTCTAGATTGTGCTGCATGTGTACACAATGTACCTTAAGGTATCCTTTATTCAGTCTATTCATAGACTATATAAGTAATTAACTAGGATTCATCTAGTTCTAGTAGGTCTAAAAACATTCCTAGCACTGAATCCTGTCCAGGGAGGGAATCCCCAATCCTGCCAATCTAGGCAATTAATCTTCCAAGTAGGAAGTCCTAGTCCAACTAGAACCACTTATGCAACAATATAAGTATGATGATGGATTCAATAAAACGTGCATCAATAATAATAAAAAATTATTTTTTGGATAAAAATTGAGTCAGAGGACTAATACAAAATTCTAAAAAAGAAAGCTAAAGTGAAAGTGTTGGCCGTAGACTATTTAAAATCAGAAAAAGTTGAGAACAATGAATATATCATGAGGCGTGGCATTAGATCCGCTTAATCTTGTCAGCCTTGATGAGAGGGTTGGCTTTAGCAAGCTGATCACGTCCCGCGGCTTTAAAATCAAAATCACATGCATGCTTTTCAGGGTATCTATGTGCCGTGCAATACGTGTGGCCGCAACGGCACTTGAATCCGTTCAATAGCCCAACCTTCTTGTTGCAGCGACCACACCGATTTCTGGCCGACCGCAGCAGCTTTCCGGCTGACGAACATGACTTGTCTTCTATGGGCTTGCTTGAGATCTGCAGTGATTCCAGCGGAGCACTATCAACCACAGTAGTCTTCGCTTGTCTGAGGCAGTGCTCTCGAAAGCACTTGGAACACATGTCAAGAGTAGTCGGGTTTCCGAAGAAACCACAACCATTGCTGCAGAGAGAAGGAGTACTGTCTTCTGAACTCATGATAAATTAAGTAGAGAGCGGAAGCAAGGTCGGTAGCAAGTGAAGTTGTGGAGATTTAAGATCCTCGGTGGGGACTTATATAGAGGGCATGCATCTAATGGAGTACGTAGTGTGGACTCTGGATCATATGTGTGGAAGTCGGCTTACATGTAGGACTCGGATTCGAGTCCTTGTCGGAGCAGTGGATATATTGTTGAGGGTTCTATTCTGTTTCCGAATAAGCACCAATTTTATAGCTATATTGTAGAACAAGCAGCGTACATTTGCATTTTGCAACTTTTTTTTTTTGGTTTTCGTTCTGAAAAAGACCTCATGGTTAAAGTCTATTTTTTAAAAATAAACTAATAATACCTATATTTACTCAAACTCACATAGTCACATGCTAAACATTGAGTGACCGTGAGCCATCCGGTGGCCGTCATCGACATTGCACCATTTTTCCCACTAATTGGTCCCGACCCACCGGGCACTAGTTCTGCATTGGAATGGCAATTTGTGTCTGTCGGTTTAATTTGGGTCAGGTCAAAAATAAGATATTTCGACTCAAACCCAACCGAAGTAGACATGTATGATAAACGGATCAAGTTATTTAACCAGAACGCGACACGTTTATCAAACGGGTCGGGTTAACGGAACGAGTTGAAATTAGTAATTACTATCTAGTCTAATTATTTTTTCTTAGGGTTACGAGTTGAAATAGGTCATAGATCAGGCTGCGGTCGGGTTTGGGTGCATTTAGTTTTATAACTTTAGTTAAGGTTATCTATTTAGATAAATCGAAACGAGGTCACAATGGGTCAAATAGGTTACCAGATAAGCCCGAAAATCAACCCGTTTGTAAATCGGCCGCTAACGGGTTGACCTATTTTTTACCCAAACCCGCTAGCTTTTGGTCAGAGTCAGCTTCACGCTTACAACCCTAATTGCCTCCCCTATTTTTTTTATATATATTATTTATGAGAAGAGCCCGAAGGCAGATGAATTGCCTCCCCTATTGCAAGGTAGAGTATATGCAAGGTAAAAACATCACAGCTTAAAGGCCAACGACAGGTGGTTCTGCAAAATGTATAATATGCAGTGTCTTCTGTTTACTATTTATTATAATGCAGGTCCGTTATGGATGTTTCGTCATAGATTTGTAGGGCCTGCCTGCTATTGTCCATGAATATATATGTATGAGACCACAGTAAAAACCTTGAGAAAGTAGCTCAGAATCTTCATGCTGCTGCATCAGCAGAGGAAGAGATTTGTTGGATGGCATAAACTGGATCACCCAGCCTAACAATCTTTCCATTTACACCAGCAGAGAGTGATTTCTTGCATACTAAATTTTGGCCAAAAACCAGTTCAATCTAGCTATCTACAAAAAGGAAGAGTAGGATTTTTGGCAGAACCTAGAGAATAGACATTCTGAGAATTTTGCTAATATAAGCTTGTTTTCTTGCTTAAGAAACTATTTTGTGTGACACAATTCCATTTGATACCCACATTATCAGATATTTTACTTTATTTGATACTATTAGACAGAGTCTAATCATCAGGAAGACAAAAAGAATTAATGCTCAAATAGAAACTAGGGAAAACAGCATAAGCCATAAGGAAATTTAGGTATACTTTTATTTCCAATGACTTCAGGGTATGATTGATGGATTGCTTGTGAATTTCCAATATCTAATGTTGGTTGATGGTGACCATGCAAACCCATGCCTAAAACTCCTATCAAGAGAGAAATAGATATGCTGCAGCCTGCAGTGGAGAAAATGAAATTTTGTGCCCAAAAATAGAGGTTTTAATAATTGTCCATGTCCAGGTAACTATAGATAGGTAGACGTAGTTAATAGTACTTTGCAATCCTAACTATATGTCGCCATTTTTTTTGGTTAAGGAATTTTTTTTTCTTTTCTTTTCAATCAAGCCTTTTAATCTCGGTCCTACAAATGTGGTTCTTTACCAAAGAGGTACTAAATCAACACCTTGTGTATTTTTCCATGATAACTAAATCAACTTAATAATGAAATAGATCTTGATTGCAGTGGAAAAAGGGTGACAAACAGCTTTTGATCAACGCCATCTGCCTGTCTTTAATCTGAAATATCATTAGTTTGACGCACACCACATTTTGTTGGCATGAACACCAGTAAGGTAGAGTTATGATGTAATTGAGAATATATTGTTCATGTTTTCATAGAAAATTGAAAATTTACTCATTGATTTTAGATCGATTTGTTTTATGTGAAGTTAATAAGGAGTTGATTGTGTTACCAGACTAAAGATTCACACTAAGAAGATTCATCATATCAAAGAGATCACATGACATGCATGGAAGGTACCATCACTGTTTTAATTGAGGTGAGGAATGCATTGCGATTTCAGTTGGTTGCAGGCGTTAGTCTGTATTTCAGTCCGAGGAGAGCATCACTAGGGTTAGAATTTTCTATCCACCTGTTTCCCTTGGCCATGATGATGATGAAACTAGGAATTTATTTTGAAGTAGAGAGGGAGATGCGAGGAGCCATGTGAGAAATTGGAGGCAACCAAGGACTTCAATTTTGAGACAAAGATAGATTAATAAAACTTGGCTCGATAAATGTCCTTAGATTATGGCATTCCCCGTCTTAAAGTCAGAAATCGCATGCATGTTCTTCAGGGTACATATGTGCCGTGCAAACCTATTGTCGGCCCTTGAGAAGCGCCAAACAAAAGATAAGGAGTACTCCGCTGCTATCTTCTGAACTCATGGTGAAGGGCCATATGTTTTTTTTTGGGTTGATGGGGATGCTTATTACAATGTTTGGATACAAAAAAATTCATGGTGAAGGATTTGCTAAAAGAGTAGTTGAAAGATCTTAAAGCAGGGCAAGTAAAGAGATCTGATTAGTTTCCTAATTACGTTTCTATATTACAAAAAACACCACGCATTTACATTTTGCCCCTTTTATTGGTATGGGTGATTCTCTATGCACCAATACATCACATCCCTATACATTCGGTAGTCCACAAACATAGCATTTGACAATGGGCTACCAAAATTTAGTAGTCTACTATCTAACACTGTATTCAATGGAAAAAGAAAAGAAAAAAAAATTAGTGCACGCGGTAAAAAGTGTGGTGTATTTAGACGACACCCTATTTGTTTTGTTGAGAAAAGAACATCCCCGGTTAAACTCCATCCAAAACAAATAAATTAATTAATAATACCTATATTAACTCACTTGAACAACACTCACTAAAGTATTGAGTGGCCGTGAGCCGCTCCAGCAGCCCGGCATCAGCATTGCATCATTTTTCCCACTGATTGGTCCCAACCCACATAGCACTAGTTCAAGGCAAAGTATATGCAAAATTTACAATACAGTGTACATTCCGTTTACAGCTTTTATTACCATGCATCCCATTAAACACATTATGGATGTTTCATTCGTAGTCATAGGTTTGTAGGGCCACCAGCCTATTATTGTCTATCGATATCAGACCACCGTAAAAACCTTGAGAAAATAGCTCAGAATCTTCATGCTGCTGCATCAGCAGAGGAAGAGATTTGTCGGATCACATAAACTGGATCACCCAGCCTAACAATCTTTCCTTTTACACCAGCAGACAGCGATTCCTTGCATACTAAATTTTGGCCAAAGTATATCTGCAAACACAAAAATCGGTTTAATTTAGGTATCTACAAAAAGGAAGAGTATGACTCATAGCAGCAACTAGAGAAATAGATATTCTGAGAATTCCGGGTAGAAATTCTTTAAGTATGACTCGGTTTAAAACTTATCAAAGCAAGCAATTGTACCTTTCCTTGCGTTTTCACATTCAGATGCAAATCTTGGGCAGACCGAAACTTCGAGAGAGTCTCACTCGGCTCGGTGCCAGCAATTCCAGTATCTTGATTAATAGTGGGCACCTAAAGAAAAGGAGTGTGCTAACTTGATCCAACTCATTGACAATGATTAGCAAATACCATATGTCTTAAGTGCAGTTGACAGGTGTTGTGCAGGCCTTTGCAGCATGTTACTTGTCGACTGTGCCAAGTATGTTTATCAAACAAGAAAATTACTGGCACAGTAATTCCCAGCGCACACATAATACTACCTGGTAAAACATTGTTGGCAAGAACCAATCGACTGCTAGCTAAGAGAGAGAATTTGAAATCAAAAGCCACATCTCTGATGTCAAGGGGATAAAACAGAAATCAAATTGGTAACCATTGAGAAAAGTCATCAAGCAAGAAGCATGACAGGCCACAATAAGCACGCACCAACGAGCAGAAGGTTGATGATTGGTTTCTTTGTGTGGGGGTGGGGCGTTGGTTGGTAGAGTCAGGTTGGCAAGGGAAGCTTGAATAGCAACAAAACTACACAGTTAACACCTCTACCAAAAGCTAACAAGAACTCTCGTTTGCAACCCACCTTTGAAGGCCGCAATCTCTATGTACAAAATGTTTCTTTAAGTTGAAAATGTTAATTCCATGCTCCCAACAATCAGCAACTGACCAGGAAATTTCTTCCCCAATGCCTCCTAAGGATTTTATTGACTCCACCATATATTAGGGAAGCAAGATGATGATGCATCATATGTAGAGCACATCCAAAGCATTTGATGAATAATGGTTATTAAACACTTCTTTGGCAAATTAAGAGCGCAGCACAACCATCTTGAAGAAAGCGAGACAATAGGGGTAAAACAGGGCATACATTACAATCAAGATGAATCTATATGATGAGAGGAAAAGACGAGGAAAAAGGAAGATTTTTGAATATTGGTAATATTGAGAATCAAATGCCAAACAGAGCGAACAAAATACTTGTCAAGATTGATATAAAAAAAGCTACTGGAACAAAGTTGCACAAAGGAATATGTAACAAACAATAACAAGAAACTTGAATTATATCAGATACATACTTGATGCTATGACCAAATTGTGACAAAGAATATCAACGCTCCATTGCCATTGATATTTGCAGCATTAGATGATGCATCCATAAGAAAAGTCTTAGATTCAGAGGATCTGATTTCCTTCCTATCAGATTCCACTAGGAAAATGGCTTCGATTAAAAAAAACAAAGAATGAAAGCTCTAACCAAACACATGAGGATAAATAATCCCTGCACAAGATTCTAGTGCCAAAGGCCAATTGAACAAAGAATAGTGTAGATGGTTTTATAGCTCTAAGAGATTGATAAGTCACCTGATTAGGCTTCTACATTTTCTTTCCCCTTCTAAGTGACAATGAATAAGTTGACATGACTACAACTTGGGGATATCCTTGCCCATCTTTTCCTTTTATTTTGAACAAGGAGTCTAAGGATGATGTAAACTCGGTAACAATGATGATCGATTATTGGAGTCAACAGGGGAAGATCATGATGGCTTGGTTATAACATGAGCATCTGTGCAACAAAGAAAAACCATATTCCATGTTTAAGCGCAGGCAACAAAATAATCTAGATGCATTATATAAACTTTCATTGCCTTACATGGCTGAGCTTGTTCTGAAGCTAAAAGTTTCATCTTGAAAAATTTTCAGAAGCTTATGCTAAAAGTGCTAATTCTAAATGAGGATTTCAAAGATACTTTCACATTCTGATATTTCAATTTCCACCATTTGAAATTGTTCATCTGGACAAGGTCTAGTTTGGATGGGCTCCATAAGCCTGCTTACCCTGAAACAAACCATTTTTTCACCTAGCATCCCACTTTTTAAGCGTAGAGATGCACCTTAGCTGACACCAAAGACATTTATTTTGATGACGCTAGAGCTCTATGGCCAATAAAGATCCAAAACTAGCACAAGTCAAAACCGAAGTTAAAATCCTTGAAGGTTAACCATGTCTCAATCACAATAAAATGTAATAAGCATGAAGCTTACCTTACAGCGAGAACATAACTTGACACCATGAAATGTGAGCTTGTTCAATTTTAATACTCTCCACAAATCTTCTGAGAATGGCTCACAACCATCAACGAGAATACTGGATAACCAATAGGAGTAATCTGTGAGACACTGTACAGATTCTTCACTGAATTGCTTTAGGCATGTCCTCAAGGAAGATAAATATAAACTTCCATTAGATAAATTCAAACTTCCATTAACATTAATCGATAAATGTTCACTGCTTACTTTGGTCTGAAACGATTGATGGGCACTGGTTCCTTTAGAAGATTGTTTAATGCATCAAGTGATCCCTGCCAATCGAAGTTTAATCAAGAGCATGGAAACTATCGATCCCGAACCTACAATTTGGATATCAAGCTTGTATAATATGAGAATTGATGTCACTAACCTGGGAGGCTAATAGGAAAGGATACTCATCAGAAAACATCGTTCTATGTCCCTGAGCATATTTAGGATCCACAGATCTAACTTCTGATGCTGCAATTTGATGAAGTAGACATAAGTAATCAGCATGCTTGATCTGCTAACAAATTAGAAAAGGTGCCAGATAAATCTTTGCATTGGCATATGACCATCAAATTCATTTTGGTAAAAAATAAAATAAAAAAGGAATGTCGATGGAAATTTAGCTCATGCATATGAACCAAACCCAAAAATAATTGCGAAGAGGTGGAAAAGAGAAGATGCCAGAGCTTCCATTCAATTAGACCAAAACAACGAGCATAAGATGAAGTAGACAGAAAAAACATCATGAGGCACACAAACGTATAACTACCATGTAGCTTGTGACTGGCAAGTAAAAGAAGACGAACGAAGAGAAAAAAGTAGGTTCTTAAGAAAATGTACTAGAATGAAGATAAACGGAAAGAAAGACTTAATCTCTGTTGCACCTGAAATATACTTCTTAATTGACTCCATTGTCTTCCATTAATCACGGAAGGGATGGTTTCAATTCTGGGGGGCAAAACTTACTCCAAAAGGCCAGATCCAAATTTTGAAACCAGTGCATCTTTTGATATAAGTCAAAGGCTCGGAGTAATGATAAGGTTTCTTTTATTGCAAGATCCTATTTGCACCATTATGATGTGGAAAATAAAGAACCTATGTTATTCAACACTGTGTTAGCATTAAATAGATGGATTGATACTGCAATATTTTCTAAAGCAACCTAGAGAAATCTTACTTGTGTCAAAACGCACTAAACGACTCGGCTTCTCCAAATAATTTGAAAACCATTCTGATGCTTCAACTCCTTCATCAAATGCTGAACCGGACCAATCCCATACAGAGATGCCATTGATAACATCTGGTACCTTTTTTAAAGGCATATGTAACGTTTCCATCCCTGGGGCCCGTATCACTGCAGAAAATGTCAGACTGAAACCATCAAGAAAAATGACCCACAATCGATGGGTTTACAGTTACACTGAGTGTACAGCAAAACTAGAAACACTGACATTATAACCTGCTTAAATTCCAACTTTAAATAGCCTTCGTGCTCAACCATCAAATTATAAATCTGTTGATATGAAGTCGAGACACAAATACTTATGCCTTCTTTCTTACAGTATCATTAGTGTCTCAAGGAAAAGTAAGCGATGGACATGGTTGCAATAACACTCAGCTACAAGATTTAATATGGGACTCAAATGTTTAGACTTTAGAGTGGCATGGAAGATCATATATGAACAATGTACTTACATAAATTTGCGCTATCAGTTGGTTCCCAGTCCTTGGTAAAGGCATCTTCTGGAAGTTCTACGTCAACCAACGCAAGTTTTGGTTCAACTCTCTGCGTATATGCCCTTCCTTTCGAATTTACAACCAACCATTGCCTATCCCACCGAAATCCTGTGTAAGCATGAAAATAAACAAATGGCAATAGGGGCATCTAATCTTCATAATTTGACTCTCTTCTTCCCATCAGTATTACCATTTACAAGGCAAAAGAGAAGTTCAGAACCATCGTGAAGAAAAATAATTCAACAAAGTATAAAATCATCAGTAAAACTATATCAAACTGACGAGGATTGTTTTCGAGTAAGATTGTTCATAGACCAAAGCATTAGCAGGGTATTCAACCCATAAAGATCAAGAGCAAAGTGAATATCGAATTTAATTAGCTTCACAACATATCAGATTTGAACTTATGACCTTTTGAGTTTTGCTATTACAAAAGTTATTGAATATAAGGGAAATGTAAGTTGGACATTCTTTGGCAATTCTCTTAAGCCATGCTTCTTCTATAGAATTTCCACAATAAAATCACCAGATACCAACATCATGGATTCTTCATCCGATTGAACTCTAAACTTCACTATGAAGTCTTTTCCACACAAGTAGAAGTGCAACCTTTTCTTTCAGTAATTCCAATCAATGGATAAGTCATCTACTGAGCATGCCAAATATATGAATATACAATCCATAGTAGCCCAAATTACTATCCTTCGGGCGCAATAAATACCCATGGAAGTTCATTCCCCTTAGAACATAATCACAGTCGACAAGCCAGGTCTTGATTAGAGATAAATAGGCATGCAAAAATGGCAGCAATCAACAGAAATGACAAGGGAAAACCTCAGCCATCTGAACCCACATAGGTGAAGTATTGTGATAAGAAAAATCTAAGCCTTATGCTTTCAATTGATCGCTGTTTCACTCTCCCAAATTGACAAGTCTGAAACGTGCATGCACTCTGCGCTAAGAATACTTTACAAGATGTATCCTTACCATACTCTAACTTGTTGGGCTGTTTGGTTACAAAATTACAAACGAACTCTGAGCATGCTGAAGCGCAATCAAATCAGGAGCAATAAGCAGCAGTAACGAAAGAGGGCCAGAAACAAAAGCACGAAAGTTAACACTGGAAAATTCAAAAGAGCTTTACCAATAAATTATCAGAAATGGGTGGGAGGGATGAGAGCAAACCCACCAGTGGAGGTCACGCAAGCCTGAGGGACAGAGATCCCCCGGCACGATTTGATGGGGTAGATGAAGATGGAGGTGACTCTGGCAGCCGGCTCCGACGAACTACTGCCACCCCCACCAAAAATCGAACCAATAATGGACGAAACCTGCTCCATCTACAGAGAGAGATCCAAGAGGAGGAGGATGCCTGTGGTTTCTAGTTTCTGCTACTCTTTTGTCAATGCATAAGCTTGGTATCATAGATTCCTACACAAAAGGAGACAATAAAGCAAGTCGGTGTCATCTTCACTAAAACAAACTACAAGATTAGGGTTCGTGTAACCCCAGCGCAACTCTAGCATTAAACAAAGACGATTGCCTTTGTTCTTTGAAAGGGAAAGATTTGTTTTCTTTATCATCATTACTTGCATTAAAAAAAATCACATTTTTTAGGGTGAATCCGAATTAGCTAATGTCATTATACTTCCTAGAACAAGAATTTCACCATTTTATGCCCAAATTTTATCTGCTTAAACGAAAAGACAAACGAAGAAGGTTATCAATATTTACTCATCCGTAAAACATTGTAACCCTAGCTACAAACCAACGTGATTTACCTTACATTTCTCTGAGCTTGGAATCCAACTGCTACGCATTGCTGAACCCTCTGCAACCTAATCTACCCTAAGCCACGAGAAAGATCTAAATCGCCGCCGATCGGAACCTTCAAACCCTAGAATCGCATGCCAATATCGATAATCCAATAGATGTGCTAGATTTTAGTTTATTACTTTAATTTCCAGGTTCATACACGAAATTAGTCCATTTCATATTTATTTTTCAGTTCCATTGTCTGCTTTTTTTTTTTAGGAATAATAGTTTTTTTCTAGCATTTTTATAGAAATCATCAATGTAAATCTAATGCTTAAAAGCATTTAATAAATAAAGATGCCTCTTCAAATTTATCCTGCAATTGTTAGGTTCAGTTTGGAAATTCTTCATTTTTCTGGTTAGGTTTTCATTTTTTGTTACATTTTGCATATCTTTATGACTCATTAAACAGAGTATTTTCAGAGAAGATATTTCCAGGGCCTTATTGCTCTATTTATGCAGTTCTTATATCTTATAAATGCTCCACTATTCTTGGAACTGTCGATTTATTCTGTACCTTTTTATATTCTGCACTTATTGAATTTATTACTTGAATTTTATATTTAACAAGATACGAGCCAGATGAGGGAGAGATTGACTTCCTTTTCTTCTGGCTTGTCTGAAGGTCCAGCTCGCCAAGCACAACTTTTATATTTTTTGGCTCACTGCCATCAGTTTCAAGATCGGTTCCACCACTCCGTGACCAATTTTAAAATAAATTTATAATAATTGTTTAGTATAAAGAAATAGTATTTTGATGTAAAAAGGTGAAATAATGATAGAAATTGTAGTTTTTGAAGATTAAATGTCAAAACTACCACTATATTGTGTATATATATATATATATATATATATATATATATATATATCAACCTTATAAGTAGCAATAACGGTTAACCTGCATTAATTTATATTCCCTAAATTTCTTTATATATATTCTCTAAGTTTGCTTTATATAAACCTGCATTAATTCATATCAACCTAAGTTCTATTAATATTATTATATTGTATATATATATATATATATATATATATATATATATATATATATATATATCAACCTTATAAGGAGCAATAACGGTTAACCTGCATTAATTTATATCCCCTAAGTTTCTTTATATATATTCTCTAAATTTGCTTTATATAAAGCTGCATTAATTCATATCAACCTAAGTTGTATTAATATTATCTTATGCAATATGCAAAGACTTATATTTATTTTATATACCCTAAGTTAGACTTATAATATTTTATTTTATATTTTATTGGCTATGTTTTATGGTGGCAGTGAACAAAAAGCTATGACCAACCTTCGAACCCTGAACCACCTACGGGTCAACGTAGCCGTCTAACCAGACAAACTACAGGAAGTTTGTTAAAATTTTATATTAACAATAACTAAAAACTGTGCCAGGGGCACATGTATACTACATGTGAGTCCTAGTATACATGTGCCCCTGGCACAGTTTTTAGTTATTGTTAATATAAAATTTTAACAAACTCCCTGTAGTTTGTCTGTTTAGACGGCTGTGTTGACCCGTAGGTGGTCCAGGGTTCGAATGTTGGTCATAACTTTTTGTTCACTGCCACCATAAAACATAGCCAATAAAATATAAAATAAAATATTATAAGTCAATTTAGGGTATATAAAATACATATAAGTCTTTGCATATTGCATATAATAAGATAATATTAATAGAACTTAGGTTGATATGAATTAATGCAGATTTATATAAAGCAAACTTAGAGAATATATATAAAGAAACTTAGGGGATATGAATTAATGCAGGTTAACCGTTATTGCTCATTATAAGGTTGACTAGTACTCACATGTGCCCCTGGCACAGTTTTTAGTTATTGTTAATATAAAATTTTAACAAACTCCTTGTAGTTTATCTGGTTAGACGGCTGTGTTGACTCGTAGGTGGTTCAGGGTTCAAAGGTTGGTCATACCTTTTTATTCACTGCCACCATAAAACATAGCCAATAAAATATAAAATATAAAATATTATAAGTCTAACTTAGGGTATATAAAATAAATATAAGTCTTTGCATATTGCATTAAGATAATATTAATAGAACTTAGGTTGATATGAATTAATGCAGCTTTATATAAAACAAACTTATAGAGAATATATATATATATAGAGAAACTTAGGGGATATGAATTAATGCAGGTTAACCGCTATTGCTCCTTATAAGGTTGATATGAAGAATTGAATAATATTGATATCTTTTTTACTAGTGCATTGAGAACCCAGCAATGAGTATTTTAAAACAAAATTGAGAATACAATATGACATTAACTTAAAATAAAAATAAAATATTTTCTTAATTTCACATTTATTGCATAAAAAGCTATGACCAACCTTCGAACTCTGGACCACCTACGGGTCAACACAGCCGTCTAACCAAACAAACTACAGGAAGTTTGTTAAAATTTTATATTAACAATAACTAAAAACTGTGCCAGGGGCACAGGTATACTAGTACTCACATGTGCCCCTGGCACAGTTTTTAGTTATTGTTAATATAAAATTTTAACAAACTCCCTGTAATTTGTCTGGTTAGACGGCTATGTTGACTCGTAGGTGGTTCAGGGTTCGAAGGTTGGTCATAGCTTTTTGTTCACTGCCACCATAAAACATAGCCAATAAAATATAAAATATAAAATATTATAAGTCTAACTTAGGGTATATAAAATAAATATAAGTCTTTGCATATTGCATAAGATAATATTAATAGAACTTAGGTTGATATGAATTAATGCAGCTTTATATAAAGCAAACTTATAGAGAATATATATATATATATAAAGAAACTTAGGGGATATGAATTAATGCAGGTTAACCGCTATTGCTCCTTATAAGTTTGATATGAAGAATTGAATAATATTGATATCTTTTTTACTAGTGCATTGAGAACCCAGCAATGAGTATTTTAAAACAAAATTGAGAATACAATATGACATTAACTTAAAATAAAAATAAAATACTTTCTTAATTTCACATTTATTGCATTGAAGTTAAAAATAAAATGTTATATATGACATAGAAGGCCGGATGTATGAGAAGTTGACACATGTCAGCTCCCTATTGCATAGATATATGTGTCATAGATACGAAGGGTGCTAACACGCGTCAACTTCATATTCCTTAGCATAAAGGTTAGTGGGGTGTAAGACCCCACTACACACTACATACCATGTGGGGTTGACAGTAGGTTTAGGAATCTAAAATTGCTAAATTTCAGTTTATTTTAATTTTCTTCGGTGATATTTGGTTGTGGGATAGATTATTTTAGTTTAAAAAATTTATAAAATTAATATGTTAAAATGAATATACTGTTTGGAACCAAATTGGGAATTGATGGGCCAATTCCGGAATTAGAGGCCGCCTGGGATGGGGAGTTAGCCCCTCTACTAGCTAGCTTTGGTAGGTGGGGTGTACGGCTGAATTGAGCAACTTCGGCTCAATTTGTTAGAAAAGAAGACATTTTTTTTTCTTGTCAAGATTTAAGAATTGAATAAAGATTCGTGCACAATGACATGTGGCATGTGTAATGCACATGCCACCTATCAGTAGCCAAGTACCGATTCTTTCATCTATCCTATTAGTAGCCTACTTTCGATAAGATAAATGAAGATATCGGTACCTGTCTACCGATAGGTGGAATACTTGCCTACCGATTGAATTTATCGGTATCTCACTACCGATATCTTCATCTATCCTATCGGTAGTGGGATACCGATAGATAGATGAAAGAATCGGTACTTGGCTACAGATTGAATATATCGGTAGCCCGCTTCCCATCGGTAGCCCACTACCGATGGGATAGATGAAAGAGTCGGTACTTTGACTATCGATCATATAATGTGTAATACACATGCCACGTCAGTTTATGCACAAATCAACACTCTTAAGAATTTGGCTACAAATGAAAGGAAGAAGATATTTCCATTTAGCATTGGTGCAAAGTTGACTGAATATGGAGGAGGGAAAGGGCCGGATATGGAGGAGGGAAAGGGGATGAGTAGCCATAATTAATTAATTAATTAAAATTAAGATTAAAAAAGAGTAAAGAGTAAAGCCACATGACCCCACAATCCTGACCTGACCTAACCCATTTATTAACTATTAATTTATACAACTAAAGAGTAAACTTAAAGGGCCAACCAACCCTAAGCACATGACATGTTTAATAAACGGATTAGACTGGTCAAGTCAGATCGGGGTGATCCATTTGAAAATGCGGGTTCAGTTTGAACCTAAGGGTGGAGATACGTTGCCTCGATCTGACCCCAACCCGATCCGTCGACCCGAATTGCTACCTCATGACACCTATTAAACCCTCGTTTGGTTCATGGTTAGAAAGAGTGAGGATAAGTGGGGGATAATGGATTTTAGGGATAAATAAAAAAAATGAGGATAAAGGATTTTAGGGGCCGTTTGATAAGGAGATAGGTTATTCCGGGTTACGGGATTTTGGGTTAGAAAAGTTAAGATAATGAGTAGAGATAGAACAAAATATTTTTTTAATAAAAAAATAGAAATATGGATACAAATCGGGGTGAAGTTAAATGTTGATAGAATAAGTGAGATTCTCATTTTTTGGGATGGCCCACCGTAACCCATATTATCTTTATTTTGTTAACTCTATTCTATTGGAGGATAATATTATCTCTAAACCAAATATAGTTTAGGGTTAGAAAAAGTGAGGAAAATGAATAATGATTGAAAAATGAGGGATAAATCAGTAATTGTTGTGAATCATCTGCAAGACATGATTATCCATGAATGACCATTACCTAACCCTCATTTATGAGGGTTGAAATTTTTACTCATACATGTGTGGGCATTTGTCTGGTTGTGTGGATGTTTTCATATAAATAGCTCTCCTTTTATGGTGAAAGAGAGCAATGTGAGGCCCGCTGGGTCTACCGTGGGACAAGATGCCTGCGCCTGGAGGGCGGGGCTGAGTCGGGTAGTTGGGTAAGCAATCCCACAACGCCTGGGTATGGTCCGGGGTTCGATATAAGTATATAGTAAGTCCTTAATAGACACAACACGTTTTAAAGCCGTGCTGGCAGTGATCCGTCAGAAAAACTCCAAGGTTAAGCGTGCTTGCCTTGGAGCGGTCCCAGGATGGCCGGGAGCCCGAGGGCCGGGGGCCAGTGGAGGGCCGGGGCGTTACAGTATAGTATCAGAGCCGGTTCCCAGCCGGAAATTGTGCCAGCGAGGACGCTGGGCCTCCAAGGGGGGTGGATTGTGAGGCCCGCTGGGTCTACCGTGGGACAAGATGCCTGCGCCTGGAGGGCGGGGCTGAGTCGGGTAGCCGGGTAGGCAATCCCACAACGCCTGGGTATGGTCCGGGGTTCGATATGAGTATATAGTAAGCCCTTAATAAACACAACGCGTTTTAAAGCCGTGATGGCAGTGATCCGTCAGAAAACTCCATGGTTAAGCGTGCTCGACCTGGAGTAGTCACACGATGGGTGACCTACTGGGAAGTTTTCCCAGATTTCTGCGATGCTCCAAAAGCGGACAATATTGTGTCGGGTGGGGCCCTCGGGTGGATTCTGGTCGGACCGGGAGCCCGCGGGCCGGGGCCCAGTGGAGGGCTGAGGCGTTACAGAGCAGCTGATGAGAAGCTTTCATTCCCTCTCTCTATGATGAAAGAGAGCAGATGTGTGTGTTCATTCTCTCTATCTCTCCCTCGTTTTCTATTTGAAGTATATCGTGTTCTCTTTAGTACACATATTTTAAAAGTGAGAGATAAATCAGTAATAGTTGTGAATCATGTGCAAGACATGGTCATCCATGAATGACCATTACCTAACCCTCAATTATGAGGGTTGAAACTTTTACTTATACATGTGTGCGCATTTATTTGGTCGCGTAGATGTTTGCCTATAAATAACTCTCCCTTGATAGTGAAAGAGAGCAGCTCATGAGAAGCTTTCATTACCTCTCTCTATGGTGAAAGAGAGTAGTTGTGTGTGGTCTCATTCTCTCTATCTCTCCCTCTTTTTCTACTTGAAGTATAGCATGTGTTCTCTAGTATACATATATTTTATAATACATTATCAACACGAGACTCTACCACGTAGAGGAAAAGGAGAGAATCAACTAAGTATATCTTACTGACCATTACTTTATAATTATGCTATATATTTTTATTCTAACCTAGGTTATATAGTGTTTAAAACACATACTTGTACCTGAAGAAGTACAAGCCATATATGAAGAACAAACCATTGTGATGCCTGAAGCACACAGGGTAAAATAATTGCCGTAGTACAAAATTTTATGTACATGAAGTACAAATTAAGAGTATCTGAAGCACACGACTTGGTGCCTGAAGCATAAGTTACTACAACAGTGTCTGAAACACTTAATTTGCACCTGAAGTGCAAATCACGATATTGTGTCTGAAGCACATAATCTCATACATGAAGTGCAAATTATTTCAGTACCAGAAGTACATGCATTAATATAATGCCTAAGTACATATTTGCTTAATGCTTTAATACATGCAGTTCATATACTATATGTATAATTTAATGTGGGATATTATTGGCCCTTCGGGGCTACCCGAGTGTTCAGCGCGGCCGCTCGGACTTATGGGAATGAAGCCCACGGTTCGAATCTGGATCACCGATCCGCCAGGAAAACCTGGGCTAAAAAAAAAAATGCTGCTATTTCGTTTACTTTATTTAATTCTTGGCATATTTATTTTATATAGTCTGATCATCGCTAGCTTAGTGAAGTTGGAGTTCCTCACCCTGGATGTTACCGACAGTAACTATTTATCCTATGTGTTGGATGCTGAACTCCATCTAAATGTTAGAAACCTGAAAAGCACTACTAAGGAGGGGAATGCAACCACACCAAATGAAAAAGACAGTACCATCATATTTCTTCGTCACCACATCCACGAAGACCTGAAAAATAAATACCTTATTGTGCTGGACCCACTAGATTTGTGGAAAAACTTAAGTGATAGGTTTCAACACTTAAGAACTATTGTCCTCCCCACTGTCTAATACGACTGGATGCACCTACGCTTTCAAGATTTTAAAACTGTTAGTGAATACAATTCAGCCCTCCACAAAAGCACCTCTCAATTAGAACAATGTGGTCAACCCATGGCCGACCAAGATTGGTCCATCTTCGAATGTATCAGATTTTCTCGTAGAATTTGACGAATGGATGAACACTGATTGGTCCATCTTGAATGTATCAGATTTTCTCGTAGAATCTGACGAATGGATGGATACTGATTAGAATTATGTATCATGTTTTTATCTACCAGTATGTACTGCTATTTTCCTACATATCTTTGAATGCTTTAAAGTTTATGCATATCCTATGAATGCATATATTGTTATAAATGTTTTCCATATGGATGGCAATGCATGTCTTGTGGATAGTATAACAACAAACACGATCCTCCGATATCGTAAGTACTTCTCGCAGTTAACATTGAAAGAATGAAATGTTAATACAATATCAGGTCCAACACACTTAATTAAAGGCTTCGGAAGAGTCATCATAATTTTGCTCATAGGAACAAAACTATCTATTTATGATGCATTATACTCCACTAAATTCAGAAGAAATCTACTCAGTTTTAAGGATTTACGTCGTAGTGAATATCATATAGAAAAGATGAATGAAACTCGTGTAGAGTATTTATGTATCACACTTACAGTTTCATACCAAAAGCATGTGCTTGAGAAGCTTCATGCCCTTCTTCTAGTCTATACTATACAAAAATAAGACCAATAGAATCTGTGAGCCCCGCTGGGTGTACTGTGGGACAAGATGCCTGCGCCTGGAGGGCGGGGTTGAGTCGGGTAGCCGGGTAAGCAATCCCACAACGCCTGAGTATGGTCCGGGGTTCGATATAAGTATAGAGTAAGCCTTTAATAGACACAATGCGTTTTAAAGCCGTGCTGGCAGTGATCCGTCAGAAAACTCCAAGGTTAAGCGTGCTTGATTTGGAGCGGTCCCGGGATGGGTGATCTTCTGGGAAGTTTTTCGAGGTTTTTGCGGTGAGCCAAAAGCGGACAATATTGTGTCGGGTGAGGCCCTCGGGTCGATCCTGGTCGGACAGGGAGCCCGTGGGGCGAGGCCGGGACCCAGTGGAGGGTCGGGGCGTGATGAGTCACTAAATATTCACAATTAAACCTCTTAAATTACCTTTGTTAGCCCGAGAGTGTTTGTATTTGATAGTTTGTTAGTTGATTTCAGGTTTAATCATGCTTTGAGAAGAAATGCAGGAAATTCGTCTAAAATGACTAAATAAACTACACCGTCAGTAATATATTCGCCAGATATTTCACAAAGGTCCAAATATTCTGAAATTTTGGGATATTGTAGAAGACTAAGAGATCTACAACGTTATTGTTGGCCACTTTCCGAGATTCCTGATGGTGTGATAACAGATTTGAAGAATACATGAAGAGACATAAGCTGGAAAGCTGCACCGTCGAAGCTCAAGAAAATATTCTTCAAATATTCTAGATAACTCCGAATATTATGAAATCTTCGGGATCTGACAAAAGACTTCCTAATCTACATCTTTTGTGTTGGACTTGTTTTCAGATTCGGGACGAATTGGACTCAGTTGGACCGGAATAGACTGCCAGGATCAATTCAGGAAATCCGAGTTGTACTAGAGTCCAACTCAACTAAACCCTAGTTTTGGGAGTTCTCCTATATATATGATTATTTAATCCGAATTGGGGGAGGGGGGGCTTGGAACTTTTTCTCAGTAGCTGACTTCATCAATGGATCTCCTCTCTAAGATGAGTAATTAAACCCTAGCCTATGGATTTCTATGATGTAATAAGAGATCTTTCTAGGGTTTCCTATGGATTTGATCATGTAAACATATTTTGATGGTTTGAATGGATGGTACTTATTCTCTTTATATCTATTGGTGTGATTTTTATTATTGTGGATGAATGATTCGTTCTTATATGCACTAGATCTAGGTCTTGAGCAAGTTAGGGCTTGAGATTAGAGATTCTCATCAAAGCATTCATGCTAGAACCATGGATGTGAGAATTTTCCTCTCGAGATTAAGAGTCTTGTGATGCTAGGACCATTACACATAATGCTAGAACCATTATGACCAACTCTTTATCCGTTATTCATCTTAATTCAAGATTAGGGATTTCGTAAGTGCTAGTACCACTACGCTAGTGCTAGAACCACTAGGTTAACTGCTAATCCTTGATACATTCTATTTGGCGACCTCAAGATGCTAAAACCATCTTGATTATATACCAATTCCCATTCTTTGATATCATTGCCGACGAGGAATCCTAACCAGAACTTGTTGAGTGATAGGGAGAACTAGCTATTCACCTATCAACTAGTTAAAACCATCGATGATTAATTGATTTGCTCTCATCTTAGGAAGACCTAGTTAGTTCTTTATTACGGATTAGAAATCTCTTGGCGTTTTCTCATCATATTATTATTCAGTTTAGTTTAATCATTAGTTAAGAGTAGTTTAAACCCAAAAATCCTTTGCTTTTCTAATCTTTTGATATAGAACTATACAAGGTAATTAGACTTAATACTCTTTTTCCCTGTGAATCGACTCGGACTCATTGCTATCTATCCCTAAAGTAATTAGTTAGTGATTCGGATTATAAATTTTTAATTTTGACGTACTTGTTAAGACTATGACACTTTTCAAGTCCTATCAGGGCGTTACAGTATGGTACCAGCACTAATGTTATAGTATGGTATCAGAGCCGGTTCCTAGCCCCTTAATAGACACCGTGCGTTTTAAAGCCGTGCTGGCAGTGATCCGGAAGAAAACTCCATGGTTAAGCGTGCTCGACCTGGAGTAGTCACACGATGAGTGACCTACTGGGAAGTTTTTCCAGATTTCTGCGGTAAGCCAAAAGCGGACAATATTGTGTCGGGGCGCGGCGCCGCTGGGCGGATCCTGGTCGGACCGGGAGCCCGCGGGGGTCGGGGCCCAGTGGAGGGCCGGGGCGTTACAGTATGGTATCAGAGCCGGTTCCCAGCCGGAAATTGTGCCAGCGAGGACGCTGGGCCTCCAAGGGGGGTAGATTGTGAGGCCCGCTGGGTCTACTGTGGGACAAGATGTCTGCGTCTGGAGGGCGGGGCTGAGTCGGGTAGCCGGATAAGCAATCCCACAACGCCTGAGTATGGTCCGGGGTTCGATATAAGTATATAGTAAGCCTTTAATAAACACAACGCGTTTTAAAGCCGCGCTGGCAGTGATCCGCCAGAAAACTCCAAGGTTAAGCGTGCTTGACTTGGAGCGGTCCCGGGATGGGTGCGGTGAGCCAAAAGCGGACAATATTGTATCGGGTGAGGCCCTCGGGTCGATCCTGGTCGGACCGGGAGCCCGCGGGCCGAGGCCGGGACCCAGTGGAGGGTCGGGGCGTTACAGAATCACATGTTGTGATGTACCAGAAGTGTACTAATCCAAGTGATTTTATATGTCGAGCCCCGACCCGCGTAGGCCCAACCGGGCCGGGCGACGCGAACCGGAACCTAACCTACTGCGGAAAATTTGGCGAGGTTTCCCTCTAATCGTAGTGGTTACCCTAACAAGTCTTAATCATCCTGTATTAACAACAAATACAAACCTCAAACACTGGAATTGAAATAGATACATAACCTCAAAACAGGGAAATTATACATTTATCACTCCCGTAGGAGACTATCTATAACAAAAAGGTAAAAACGGTATGATCGCCACCTCTTAAGCACCGCCAGACGCCACCACGTCACCAAACACCTGCCCGGTAGGCGCGACTGAAGAAGAGCTCGCGCCAGCACCTGCAAAACGCAGCCCGGGTAGGAGTGAGCACTAAGCTCAGCAGGGACACTACACTACGACACTCACAAGGGAGGGAACACAACAGTGTCGCCCCCAAGCAAAGCCTAGGTGTATCACAGGGGTCCCATAACCCCACCGGACGTCCCAGAACGCAGGCTCCCAGCACTGCGGACTCACAGCATGACCGTGAACACTACTGGCGGAAAGAACACCACTGAGTGGCCCCACTCAAGAGTCAAAGACTGCCGGACGCCAGCTACACCTCTGGACTTGGCTCGAGGCCGACACGATCTCTAAACATCAAGCAACATCAGTATTCAAGTCACCTAACCCTATCACCAAGCTACCCGCAACGGTCCTAAGAGATAGATCCGGGCTACCCGAAAGCCCCGGATCGGCAACGCCCTAAACAGATGCAACTAGTGCACAACACAATGCATGCTATGAACATGCGCAGAATAATACATGTAAGCATGCAACAGGATGTGATGATATAAATACAAGGTCTGGGCACGGCACCCTGCCGGGCCGGGGTGGTGTACAAGTATTTAAGGTCTAGGGATTGTTGCTGTGGGTATCAGAGCCGGTTCCCAGCCGGAAATTGTGCCAGCGAGGACGCCGGACCTCCAAGGGGGGTGGATTGTGAGGCCCGCTGGGTCTACCGTGGGACAAGATGCCTGCGCCTGGAGGGCGGGGCTGAGTCGGGTAGCCGGGTAAGCAATCCCACAATGCCTGGGTATGGTCCGGGGTTCGATATAAGTATATAGTAAGCCCTTAATAGACACAACGCGTTTTAAAGTTGTGCTGACAGTGATCAGCCAGAAAACTCCAAGGTTAAACGTGCTTGCCATGGAGCGGTCCCGGGATGGGTGATCTACTGGGAAGTTTTCCCAGATTTCTGCGGTGAGCCAAAAGCGGACAATATTGTGTTGGGTGGGGCCCTCGGGTGGATCCTGGTCGGACCGGGAGCCCGCGGGCCGAGGCCCAGTGGAGGGCCGGGGCGTTACATTATACTTTGTCATAATCGACTTGGTTACCCTAGATCAGTGATGATGCGTCGAATCATTAAGAATTCACATGGGCATAATATTAAGAGCTAGAAGATTCTTTTGGCCACTGAATATTCATGTACTTCTTGTTCTCAAGAAAAACTAATAGTAAGACCACCCCCTCTAAGATCGTCTCTGAATCACCAAATTTCTTGAAGAGAATTTAAGTTGATATATGTGAACCCATTCATCCCTCCAGTCGACCATTTCGATACTTCATGGTCTTAATAAATGCATCCACACGATGGTCACATGTATGTCTTCTATCCACTCATAACATTGCTTTTGCTAAACTTTTAGCTCATATCATTCGATTACGAGCCCAGTTCCCAGACTATCCCATCAAGACAATTCGTCTTGATAATGTTGGTGAGTTTACATCTCAAGCATTTTTAGATTATTGTATATAAGTTGGGATAAATGTGGAACACCCTGTTGCACACACATATACTCAGAATGGCCTAGTAGAATTACTTATTAAACATATCCAACTGATAGCTAGATCATTGCTTATGAAGTCCAAATTACCTGTCTCATCTTGGAGACATGTTGTATTACATGCAGCATCTTTGATCCGAGTCAGATCATCCTCATATCATAAATTTTCACCAATGCGACTTGTTTTTGGCCAACAATCAAATATTTCTCACTTAAGGATTTTTGGATGTGATGTTTATGTTTCAATTCCTCCACCTCAGAGAACCAAGATGGGTCATCAACACCGACTTGGTATTTATGTTGTCTTTGATTCTCCTTCTGTCATTAGGTATATGGAGTCTTTAATAGAAGATTTGTTTAGAGCACGTCTTGATGACTATTACTTTGATGAGTCAGTTTTTCCACCATTAGGGGGAGATAAGAAGAAGCTAAGAAGAAGCCAGAAGCTCAAAATGAAATTCTATGGAACAATTCGACGTTGTCTCATCTTGATCTTAGGACAAGTCAAACTAAACTCGAAGTTCAGAAGATTATACATTTGCATAAAATTGTAATCAGATGCATGATGCATTTACTGATTCACAGCAAGTGATGAAACCACATATTTCAGCTGCAAATGCTCCAGCTCGGATTGATGTTCCTGAAGAATAATTCGAAGATCCTAAAGCCATTTGAATCTAAAGCATGCCAAAAGTGTGGGAGACCTATTGGCGCCAAGGATAAGGTCCCAAGGAAAAGCAAGGCACAAGGAAAAACTAGTCATAAGGTTGATATTGCTGAAGAGATTAACAAACCTTAAGTTTATGTTCCAAATAAGAATTGATTCGAAAAGACACCTCCCGAAGAGGTTCAGACACATCCCGAAGAGATTCAGACACCTCCTGAATAGGTCCACATATCTGAAAATCATGAGATCTCGATAAATTGTGTGCACACTGAGAAAAAGTGGAACAGAAATGAAACTGTTGTCCATAACTTATTTGCATATGCAATTGCTCTTGACATTACTAGAAGTAATGAAGAGTTTGAGCCAAAATTCATCGAAGAGTGTCGACGTAGAGTTGATTGGCCAAAATGGAAAGAAACTATTCAAGCTGAATTGAACTCTCTGGCAAAACGAAATGTTTTTGGAACTGTAGTCAAAACACCAGAAGATGTCAAACCAGTATGATACAAATGGGTATTTATACGCAAGCGAAATGAGAAAAATGAAATAGTGTGATATAAAACACGACTTGTAGCACAAGGTTTTACACAGAAACCCGGTATAGACTACGAGGAAACATACTCTCCTATAATGGATGCAATAACATTTTGATTTTTAATTGGTTTAAAAGTGTTAGAAAGATTGGAAATGCATCTAATGGACGTAGTCAATGCATCTAATGGACGTAGTCACAACATACCTATATGAGTCACTAGATAGTGACATTTATATAAATGTTCATGAATGACTTAAATCGCCTGAAGCAAATAAATCTCGGAATCTACATTCTATTAAACTTCAAACATCCTTATATTGGTTAAAACAATCTGGTCGGATGTGGTACAATCGGCTCAGTGAGTATCTTCTAAAAGAAGGATATGTAAACAACTCGATTTATCCATGTGTATTCATCAAGAAAGCAACCTATGGATTTGCTATTATTATAGTATATGTAGACGACTTGAATCTAATTGGGACTCCAGAAGAGCTCATAAAGGCATCTAACTATATAAAGAAGGAATTTGAAATGATGGATCTTGGAAGGACTAGATTTTGTCTCGGCCTACAGATCGAACATCTTCCAAGTAGAATATTGGTTCACCAAACAACACATACAGAAAAGGTCTTGAGGCAATTCTATATGGACAAAACCCATCCATTGAGTTTTCCAATGGTTTTCCGATCTCTTGATGTGAAGAAAGATTCTTTTCGTCATCAAGAAGATGGTGAAGAACTTCTTGATCCTGAAGTACCATATCTTAGTGCAATTAGAGCTCTCATGTATCTTGCAAATTGCACACGACCTGATATTGCATTTGCAGTCAATTTATTAGCAAGATTCAGTTCTGCACCAACCAGAATGCACTAAAATGGGATCAAGCACATATTACGCTATCTTTGTGGCACTACAAATCTCGGACTATATTTTCCAAATGATTCAAAACCACAGTTAGTTGGCTATTCAGATGCTGGTTATTTTTCTGATCCACTTAAGGCCAAGTCACAAACCGGATATATCTTTCTTTATGGTAACACTGCTATATCTTGGTGATCTATGAAGCAGAAACTGTCGCGCCCCGACCCGTGAAGGCCCAACCGGGCTGGGCGACGCGAACCGGAACCTAACTAAATGTGAAAAAAATTTGGCGAGGGTTCCCTCTGGCTTACTGGTTTCCCTAAACAATTCATAAGTACCCAAAATTAACAACCTCAAAAGATATAATATAAAAAGATTTCAAAACCTCAAAGGGTATATTTATATACACCACACTCTTGTAGGAGACTATCTAACAAAAGGGTGTAGACAGATGGTCACCGCTCCTCAAGCACCGCCAGACGCCGCCGCGCCACCGAACACCTGCCCTGTAGGGGCCACTAAAGAAGAGCTAACGCCTGCACCTGCAAAACGCAATCCGGGTAGGAGTGTATACTGAGTTCAGTAGGGTTCTACACTAATGACACACAGAAAGGAGGGAACACAACTGTGTAGCCCCCAAGCTAGGCCTAGGTGTGCTACGAGGTCCTATAACCCCACCGGTGTCTCTAGGTATCCAACCATGGTCACCCTAACGAACTAGGCTCATCCCAAAAACACCTAGTATAGCAGGACGAAGACACTGCTAGGCAAGACAGGCCTCTGCCGGGCAGGCACACCCTCTGCCCCAAGATGAAACGACGACACCGGCTGCACCCTCAACACCTGGCTCGAGGCTGACACGACCTCTACATCATCGATCAACATGTATTCAAGTCAACTAAGCCTATCATCAAGATTGACAGAATACTATCATCCAACCTGGACCACACTACCCGCCAAGGTCCTAGAGCTAAATCCGAGCTACCAGAAACCCTCGGATCGGCGATCAACCCATCGCCCACGCCCTATCCTTATGCATCTAATGCACAAACAGAATGCATTCTATGATCATGCGTATGTAAGAAGTAAGCATGCAACAGTATGATAAAATAACACACAAGTCCAACTGGATCGCTGCAACAATACTACCGACCATTGCCAGCCAATCCGCAGCGAGTCCCGGCATTATGACGGTACCGCGACCGTCAACCGCGGACTCCTGCAACGGGAAGCAACCCCGAAAACTCAGATGAACATATAATATAATATTATATGTTTTGAACATATAATATTATTTAAATCATCAAGATCCCCTAATTAGAGGCTAAGCGACCTCGTCGATCTGGCCTCCAAATGACGTCGGATTTTAGATCCAACTTAGAAAAACGCAGGAAAACATACTAGGATCAACATATCCAAAACCGGGAAACATCCGACGGTTCGATTACCGGGAAACGCTAATCAAAATCATTAATCTCACTAATTACCTCTAATTGCTGCAACGCAGCCCATCCGTAGGAAAATCATAACAATTGATAGAAAACTCAAAAAATTATGAAACAGGTTGGGTCTAAGAGTAGACTCAAAGATCTACAACTCTCATGTTCATCATAAATCAAGATCATGTGCGTACAGCTCGGAAAACACATCGTAAACCAGCTGTTCTTCAAGAACAGCAGAAACCGGAATATCCGAGTTTAAACATGCTCAAATCCTACTAAAATCTCAATAAAATCTTATGAAACTTAAAACAGAAATTAAGCTAACCAGGAGGCACACAACAACACCAAGAACACCTAGATCTACTGGGTAGATTAAGAGAAAACCCAAAATAAACTCACGTAGGTAGAAACCTACCAAACTATGCAAACCTCGACTGAATCCCCGCTACACGAGCACCAAACCGGCTTCAAACCAAGCCAAGGATCTTCCTCTCGCTGACACAAATCCAACGAGCCCTCAAGCACTCAAAAAGCTGCCCGGAGGAGGGAGAACGGAAGGGAAAAAGGAGAAGAGAAACAAACCAGAAAAACAAAGGATGTCTCGGGCTATTTATAGGCTCGATTCCGATCGATCGCTCCTTGGACGAATTGATCGGACTGGGCCGGGTAGGTCAGTTCGTGTCCTTATCCGGACACGTTGGTCGCGTCCTTATCCGGACAACCGACACAGGTCTGATCGGTCGCTCCCAGGAGCGACCGATCACACACGGGCTTCTAGCTGCCCTAAAAACAGGCTTTTGCACGCCCGTGCTTGGATCTTTCGTTCCCAAGCCCGTCTAGGGTTCTAGCAAACACATAAATCAAACATAGGGGTTGTGTGTGCACTACGGGGGTGTGAAACAAACCGACAAGACGGAATTTACCAAATTGCCCTTACGGTCCACAACGAGCCACGAGCCCGACCCAAATGGTCGACCCAGGAGTAGAGGGACAGGTCCTTACATACACTAACTGCCACATCTTCAAATAATACTAAAATACTTGCTATTCATGAAGCAAGTCGAGAATGTATCTGGTTAAGAAGTATGATACAGTATATTCAAGACAGTTGTGGGTTATCTTCAATTATGAATATCACAATGATATTATATAAAGATAATGCAGCTTGCATCGCTCAAATCAGAGGTGGATATATCAAAGGCGATAAAACCAAGCATATATCTCCAGAATTCTTCTACACGCATGAGTTCCAAAAGAACGACAATATTAATGTCCAGCAGATACGCTCTAGGGACAACTTGGTCGATCTATTTACAAAGGCACTACCGACAACAACATTCAGAAAGCTAGTACATGACATCGGAATGTGTCATCTCAAGGATCTCTTGTGCTAAGCACCTGAAGCTTGTCTTATATCTTCATGAGGGGGGTCACGATCTTAGAAGGTATTCGAGTATTGTATTCTTTTTCTTTCGCTAAGGTTTTTTCCCACTGGGTTTTCCTTGGCAAGGTTTTAACGAGACGGTCTTGATAACCTAATACCTCTCTAAGCAAAAATGACGTACTCTTTTCCTTCGCTGAGCTTTTATCCCACTGGGTTTTTCTTAATAAAGGTTTTTAACGATGCACATTCTTGTACTAATGGTCATTTAATGGGGAGTGTTGTGAATCATGTGTAAGACATGGTCATCCATGAATGACCATTAATGACCATTACCTAATCCTCATTTATGAGGGTTGAAATCTTTACTCATACATGTATGGTTGTGTGGATGTTTGCCTAGTAGTCTCCTTATGAGAATAAAATTATTGTTTGAAAAATAGAAATAAATAACTAATAATTATTTAAAATAAAGAAATGGTGTTCAGATAAAGCAGGGCCACCCTGTCCCAAACCAAACGGGGGCATTAGCTTAGCCTATGATCCATCCAGCCTCGACTATCCGATCGCTTACACTGTTACACAGTCCATCCTCACTCCTCATCACGCCGGAAGCAATGCTCAAAATGCGGCTGCCGGCTCGGCTGATGAAATCCATCTCATCCCTCCGACCACCCACCACCACTTTGCAGAATATTGCCGACGGCCGGAAAGGTTCCGTTTCAATCTCACACCCTTGTTCTTCTCCTTCCTCTGTTGTTTGAATGATTTTAACGTGCATATCAACCAGACCCATGTGCTCATCGATGTTTAATTTGCCTGTACTGCCGAAATCCGCCGGCCGGCACTTTAAGTGCTTGATTTTTTTCCTGAAAGCATTGGGTGGTGTGTGCTTTGTTTATGTCTGCGTTCATGCCTATGAACCTTATGAATCAAGTTCGAAGAGAAAGCCTCCAATGAACTTGTATATCCATACTTCTTAAGAATGAGTTCCCCTGGCTAAACTCCAGTGATATGATAACCTTTCGATTTTGTGGGTCGAGCACAGTCTGCTTTGTTCATGTTTGCATCCATTAGATATTGTTAAATTACGGTGACTATGAAACTCCGAGCGTCATATGCACCAATTATGAGGAGTTGCTAGCGAGTTTCTATGGTACTATACTCTTTATTGAATGGTTTTGTACCTTTATGACTGCTAGTTATAGAACATCTAATATTGTTTGATCCTGACAACAAATTTGCTTAGGAGGAGAATGAATGACATCTCATAAACAGGAGGAATTGACATATCTAGCAGAAGTCATATTTTTTGTCTTTTGAATTCATTCGAAGGATATGATGGACATCCTGCTTTCTAATATTGTAAGTTGCTGTCAGGGAAAGCAATGACTGAAAATGGTAGCTTGGAGCACCTAGTTGAATTGTCTTGTGTGATTGGTGGAGCTCCTCTACTTTGTGCAATATGCATTGATGCTGCTTGTTGAAATACGACGCTAATACGGCGAGGTCGGGAAAAAAATGATTGAAGGCTTATAAACTCATCTGTGTTACTAGGTCTTGCCAGAGTTGTATTGAAAAAAGGGAAGACGCAGATATTCCGAGATGGAAGTCCAATGGTCTACAGTGGGGCAGTCGATAGAATAGTTGGCAGACCACCTCCTAAGAGTGGTGATGTTGTGCTGGTGGCAGATGGATCCGAGAAGGCCATTGGTTGGGGTTTATACAACTCAGTATCAATGTTTTGTGTCCGGATTATGCAACTAGAAGAAGAGGCAACAAGGTTTATAGAATAGTTTAGTAGCACAAATAATCAGATATTGTATGCCGAGCTCTAAGACGCATTTTCAATTTTTTGCTTTCAGGGATCCATCTTGTGCACTAAACATGGAAAAACTGCTAGAAACAAGATTTGCTGATGCTATAGAATTACGTCATAGCATGGGTCTCCCATCAGCTCAAACTAACGCATACCGTCTTGTCAACAGTGAGGGGGACAGGTCTGGAAACTGTGGACACATTAATTACTATTATCAGCAATGCTAGCTGAGTACCTCGGGAATTGTTGAAGTAAATTATATGAGCATGAATCTGAAATCAATAACATGTGTATTTGCATACTTAAAGTCTACAAAATGATTCTAATATGTAGCCTATTGACCTTCATTTGCCTTGCTGATTATATATATCACTAAGAAAATGATTTGGCAAATATTGCAGATGTTAGTGGGAGGAAATTTGTTGACATATGTTCATGCCAATGTTAGCTAGCATGTCTATGGACTTATGGGACCCATAATCAATGTCAATTAAACGAAATGATTTTGACTAGTTTAGTCTATCTCAGACACATACTTTTGTTTCTGTCCAGCATGTACATACATTGACTGTTTACATCCTATGTATCATGGAGTTATGCAGTATCATCTCATATACACGCATTTTGGATGTATGCTTGCTTCAGGTTATCTGGTCTAATTGTTGATGTTTTTGGTGATGTGGCTGTAATAGCTTCATCTGCTGCTTGGGTTGAGAAATATAAACCACTGATAGAGCTGAATGTGGGTAAAATTAATGATGTAAAACATGTAAAGTGGAGGCCATCTATTGACATCTTAAAAGAAGAAGGATTGGATATCTCAGACCAAAAAGATTTTGAGCCATCAACTTCTCTCGGCAAAGTGAAGGTATCGAATTCTATTACCTACATGCTTGAAGATCAGTTTGTGACAAGATAAAAATAACACTGCATTGACGATATTATAATATAGTTTGTTCTCTGTGTTCTGTTTGTGATGCATGTAAGATCACTTGGACCACCTATCTCCTGGAACAATCAATCCTTTTCTGATCTCATGGAATCTTCTTAAGGCCCAATTGCAAAGCTAAATTGCATCTCCACTATTAGTTAGCAATTGGATATGTTTTTTTATCAAGGAGATCACCTAAATTGTACCTCTAAATGTCAACATGTAAGTTTTTTCTCCAACAACTAGTCTTCTTATCCTCAACAATTGGGATCTTGTTGAGATGTGGAGCCTGATCACTCTCCGAATATTGTTGTGACCCGACCATATAGCGCTGCACAAAGCTGTCGGGGATCGACCTGTATAATAGGGGTATTTTATGTAATTTTACTCCTATGTGCTGAAATCCTATGATATGAGGGTTTGCCTCTGAGAGAGTGAAGAACTCCGGCGACTCCGTGGATGTAGCCATGTTCTAGAGTGAACCATGTAAATCTGTGTGTTTTGTGTGCTTTCTCTTCTCTTCTCTCCCACATATAATCTTATCAGATCTTTCAAAGGAATAAGAAAGAAGGCTTTATCTTTAAATTTGTTGTATAAGTGAAGGACATATGTTGGCATAGAAGATGATCGGAAGTGAAAGAAAAGCCTGTAGACTAATAATTAAGTCATTTGCTCCTAGGCTTATGTCTCTAGTATTAAAAGAGACCGGGATTACCGTATGCTCTAATGGACTTTCCAACGAAGAAAATGAAACATATTATGCATGATTTTGTGATCATAAATAATGTCTTATGTCTCAATCATGTTTGTGGCTGCTTAAGGTTATCATTTCCTTATACAACCACGAAATACGTCAATCCCCATCGAATTTTGAATGACTTTGACAACCATTTGCCTGAAGTACTATGGTTTTGTGACCCACCTATGTGTTCCATACTCAACCTTCCTTCCTGTTCTCTCCTGAAGCTTCTTAACTTGCAACATTTCAGGCAGGACATATTATTAAGCCAATTAAAAACTTTGTTACGCGTTAAACTGTTGCAGATTTTCTACCAATTGAGGAAAACAGGGTACTGGGCTTCAGGTTTTATCTTGTTGCAGCATACTGACTACTAAGTATATGTAAAGCATCTGAATGTCCTATCAGCTTAAAATTCAAATATGGTACATTTCTCTCTTACTTTCAAGTTTGTATGCCTTAAGTATGCCTTCCAAATTTCTTGTAGGTTTCCTTGATGGATGGGATTACAATAACATGTACCTAAACTTTGGCAAGTTTTGTCGTGTTCATATTAGAAATCAATTGCTCTATCATTGTTATAGGTACTGGAGAATGGCGTTTATTATACAATTTCATTGGAAGGTCAGAAGACTGGGTTTTATGCAGATCAACGCGAAAATCGTCACCTCATATCATTAATTTCAAAGGGACAGAAAGTTCTCGACATGTGCTGTTATAGTGGCGGTTTTGCTCTTAATGCAGCAAGAGGTGGTGCTGCAAATGTCACTGGTATAATACTGCGAGCTCAGAAATCATGTCTTAGCATTTACCAACTAGTCGATGTTCAAATGTATTCTGAGCTCTTTAAAGTAACTGCTTCATTCTATGAAACTTTCAATGATTCTTACTAAAGGCATATTATTGGACTAAGATTGTCTTTGTCCCTTATACCTTGTCATTTTTTCTTTAATGGTTTGGTGTTTCAGGTATAGTTAATGTACCTACTGAACATGAGAACTCTTAAGAAAATTTTCAAGGTAGATTCTATATGCTGAATGAGCCCGATTTTATCTAATAATTTCTCAGGCATTGATACCTCATTGCCTGCCTTGGAGCTCGCAAAAGAGAATGTCGTGCTCAATGAGCTAGATCCAGAAATGATTTCATTCTTAAAAGAAGATGCAACGGAGTTCATGAAAAGGGCTGCATCCAGGAAAGAATCCTGGGACTTGGTGATCTTAGATCCTCCAAAACTAGCACCTCGAAGAAAGGTATTTGGCAGTCCTTGCCTTTTGATCTAATTGGTAATTGGTCCATCACAGATGTCTCCTCTGTTTCCACGTCATAATTGCCTTATTAGTCTAAACTTCCATTGTAGGAACCTTGTAATTGCCTAGTTCTCCTTTTTCTGAACTTCCAATCTCTGGCCATGTTCTGGACTCTACCTATTTCTCATGTTTAGCTCGTTTAGTAGGATTCGTGTAAATATGCATTACAAGAGGTTACACATAATTCAAGACATGTTCATAACAAGCACTGGGATAATGATGCATCATTCAGAAGACAACAATTTGGCATGATACGCATGTATCATCAATTTTCTTAATGAGAAAGATCAACATCTGCACATGGATGCCTGTATAACTCAGATTCCCATCATAAGTGTAAGGTTTTACTAGTAGTCATTGAGTAGGTTAAGAATCAAAGTTACCTTACATGTTTCGATATTCTACTGGACTTTTTCTAAATGCAAGATGAGAATCCAAGTTATCTTCCAAACGCAAGATGAGAATTATTTTCTCAATAATTCTCATGATTCCACTGGACTTTTTCTACTTCTAACTGGTGAGTTCCTTTGTAGGTTTTAAGCAGTGCATCCGGTATGTATAGAAATTTAAACTCATTAGCAATGAAAATCACAAAGCGTGGTGGGCTACTTATGACATGTTCTTGTTCTGGAGCAATGACCCAAAGTGGAAATTTCTTAAGCATTCTTCAGGCAAGTCTTCTTTTACATCATTTTCTTAATTTAGCCCTTTCATATCGAGTGAAACGGCATTTTGAAATGTGTCCTGCATGTGTTCCGTGGGTATTTTATAGCTTTCAATTGTTGTTTGAAACTCGTTGTTCTTCTTATTGAAGGTGTCAGATTAACCCTTTGAAATGTATTAATTGCAGTAAAGGTAATGCTTGTTGTTGTCTTGTACAACCATAAATATCATGAATCTTTTAACTCAATACTTTCTCTACTTTTCTTCTGCTAATGAGCTACTATTCTAATTCTGAATATAGCACAATAGCACACTAGTAAAGGCTGTGGTCATAATCATCTTTACTTGAGCAAACCACCAGTGCAAGGGCAAAGTAGTTTTGTAACTTCCCACTGTGCTTCGTTAGAAGTGCTGTTCCTATGTGCACAGGGGGGTGGGGGGAATAGATTTTAGCTGGTGGATGTCAACTTTCTCAAAATGATGATTCAACCATTTCAAGGCAATCCTCGTTTTGTTAAATTTAAGGGCAAAAAGCAATTCAGTACCTTATAGTTTCCTGATTTTGCAGTTTAGTACCACGTATTTTAAAAATTATAAAAAAATACTCCAAGTTACATAATAGTTGCAGTATAGTACCATCATCCGACGCCGTTACATATTTTAAGACCAAAAGGCACTTTGGCACCTTGTAGTTTAAAAATTTTGGAGTTTAGTATCACGTTGTTTAAAAATTACAAAAAAATGCTTGAAGTTACAAACCAACGTGGTACTAAACTACAAATTTTTTTGTAACTTCAGACATTTTTTTTGTAATTTTTAAACAATGTGGTACTAAACTGTAAAATTTTTAAACTATAATGTGTCAAAGTGCCTTTTGGTCTTAAAATATGTAACGGCGTCGAATGATGGTACTATACTGTAACTATTATGTAACTTGGAGCATTTATTTATAATTTTTAAAGTACGTGGTACTAAACTGGAAAACCGGAAAACTACAGGCTACTGAACTGTTGTTTGGCCTAAATTTAATTAGTGTGCAATTCATCTCTTCCTTGGGATCAATCTAAGGACGGGGTTTTTTCATGTTGTATACTTCCTTCAAAATAAATACATTCGATTTGGCAATCTATTCTCTTCGAAATGGCTTCACAGTCAATGACAGGCATCTTGTGCAACATGTGCAGGCTGCAGCCTCAATGGCAGGCAGAAAAATCACAGTATTGCGACAAGCTGGAGCAGGTTGTGACCATCCCATAGACCCCTCATACCCAGAAGGCGTATATCTTACGAACTTCGTGCTCAGAGTACTATGACATGCCATCCAACTACGCCAAGAGATCCTATTTTCATAGAGTAACATTGTAATGGTATAACTTTCAGCATACCACTGTCAATTTATCTTCTGATCTGTCATAACAAAAGATAGACAACAATGAGTGCCTGTATTACATGTTTGGTACGCTGTATCAATCGATGTACTATAGCCTTGATGTCGCATTAGGTCTGTTCCTGATACACCCCATTTATTGCTAAATTATCCGTGCTCATTTTGGCCTTACATTTCCTTGTGTCTTTCATTTGTAATTTTGCACATCCTCAAGAATCAGTCGGCGAAGAGGAACATCTAATGTCTTCTAATTCATATCACTCTCAGAAGGGATTCAAAAATACATGTGAAATCCAGGTTTTACATGGCAAACAAAGAAAATATTGATGCTTCTGACCAGATTCGAGGAGTTGGCACAAAAAAGATTGTGGCTATGAACTGCTACTTTATCCACTAAAAGAATGAAAGTAGTACAAATTCTTTTGCTTAATAATACATGAATATGGTGAAGTCTGTATGTTCAGAAAACTTCTAATTCAACAATACAACAATTTGTGAGAGCTAACTCCCAGCTCATATACAAACCAAAGTGGTTCACTGTAAGTGATACAACGGCAGCTGCTAACCACCATTACTAATAGTATTCACCTACCAAACACTCACATCCCTGCAGCGGTTCTGTTCCATGACAAGTAAGAAGGATCTCCAAGCTTCCTGCAAATTTAAAAGAATTCAGTGATCAATTCAAAACAGGGAACCAAAAAAATTGGGGACCAGAGAAAATATCTGGACTAACTCTCAATTGAACTGATCAAATTTATAAGAAAGCTGAATGTCAGCAATATGGTACCAGTATTACAATGACCCCAAAAATGGTGACTCACAAAATGCAGAGGAAGCATGAAACTACGCACCAACCACTAATTTTGTAGGTATAATAAGTTGCTTAATTTTGTTCATCAAAGTGCTCGAGTTTTGTCAGCTAGGATATAGTAGAGTATTTAAGTAAGAAGGAATGCGAATAACATGGGTGATCTGAGACCCAGAGTACAAAATCGGAGTAATAGACCTTCAGTTGTTATTCCTCTTTTGCATACTGATTATGGAGCAATAACCACTCCAATCAGAAAAATATCTTGTCAACCACTACACAAGGAGCTCGAGGCATCTCAGACACCAGGGGATCTCAGATGTCAATGAAAAGCAACAAACTCACATGATATCATTTGCCACTTTAAAACCATGAAAAACTATAGAATCATTTTCCTCAACTAAATGCATAAACTACTTTAACTTTAGAGCCAGAACTCCTGAAAACTAAGGAAGAGACACATCCACATACAAGATGTAAGATAAAAAGCATCAAAAAATGAATATTTCTACTCCTAGAAAAAGTCTTCATAAATCTTTCTTCTATCACATAGGAAGTCAAAATACTTGTTAGCAATACGAAATGACTTTTGGCACATAACAACATATCTGAATACACTTTATAACTAAAAACAATCGCTCTTACATAGTAGGTGCACGCACCACCTAGTATTACATAGTTAACATATTTGTTGGGAACTTGAAAGGACTTTAGGAACAAACACACTACTTGTATATATCCTTAACCAAGCCACACACATACATGCACACAAGCACACAGGCACATTCAAGCATGCTAGGTATGCGCACACACTAAATATCCACGCACACACATCACACCACATACTATCATATAGGACAGCAGAAAATTATTAGCAGTGAGAAACGACTTTTCGCACAGGTACAATACTAAGATCTCTATTCCACCAATGAACACACAAACGCATGCACACTCCTGCCTACCCACCACGCATGCTGGGAAAAACACCCCAGGCATTCACTTGCATGTACACATGCCCTACAGACAAATACATATGAAGTTTCATACCCATGGAAATCCTTCCTAAGTTAGCATGGCCATACCAACATTCTGCTTCCTTCTGTTCATTTTTTCTTGCAACTGAAAGACAAGTCAACATTTCACTGATTGCAGTCCTTTGAATCTTCCATCAGGTTATTAATTGCCAATGCCAACTTCTGGAATGAATACGAGGTCCTACTCTACAAACACTGTCTTCTTTAGATTGTTATAACCATTTCAATACCGCAAGCACTAGATTGGGTTGACGTGTGGTATATGCATTATAAGAAACGAAGTCGCCAACATAGTTGCTTACAGTTGCCACACCAGATTGTTTATAAGCTAAATGAAAGGGTATAACTAAGAGCATGCATAATCATAATGAATCAAAAGATATCTAAGATCTGAATGCCAGCCAATTAGTACGACTATGCGCATCATCATTTTCCTCATAACCAAGTAAGTTTCAGATGGAAAATCAGAAAGAACCATACCTTGGTTTTACAAGATAAACGACTGTGAAGGCCGCTGCCAAGAAGAAGCATAATCCACCAACTACAAGATATGCAATGCCAAGGAAGTCATTCTTGCCTCCTAACCAGCTAGTTGTGGAGAGCACCAACTTCTTCTTGCCACCAAAACTGTATGTGTTGTAATGGTTCCCCAGTGTCACTGTTATGGTATCATTTTCTTTCAGATCTACCTCTATTTTTCCATAAGGCTTCCTAAAAGTTGGAAGGGCCGCAGTGCGCATCCAAACAATGAGGTTCTCCTGCTCACTCAGCTGTAAAGAAAAAGATTGTGTTGAGTCAAATATAATGAAAAGACTATGGCTCAGTAGCAGTGGATATAGGTAGGCAACTTGATCCATGTACATTCTAGATTTACTAAGTAATTCATGGGGATTTTTCTATCTCAACTGATATACTTAGCAGTATAGCCTGTGTTGATCTAGTCAAAGAAAAGCTATCTAAGAAACTCGAAAGCCAGAATGAAAGAAAATGGCAACAGTTAGAAACAGCTAATGCAATTTTTTTTGCCATTTTAGACGAGAAACGTGGTTTTCTAACGATCATGTGAGAAGATCAAATTGCAACTCCAAACATTCAGTTCATAGTCAATCCAGAATTTCTAACAGTTATTTTTCACCTCCTATTCATTTAATAACTGCAATAGTTGGCAAATTATAGGACAAATGACTTACAGGTTTATTTGGGTCAAGTTTCCCACCACCTATCAGAGTGCCATCCTGGAAATTTTTAGGAAAAACATCACTTCCAAACTTGTGATCCCTGTCACTCTTCCATGAAATACCCTTCGTATTGACTGCCAATGGATTGCTTCCAAGAGCAAATTCGTATGTATCGTTGAACAAACTCCATGCTATAAGACCACAAGGTAAAATAGGCAGCCCATTTGATGTCGTCCTTTCAGGATCGCACCCACTGGTTTCATTTCCTTTCTTAGAATCACGTAACTGGTCATCATTACGGCTCTTCACATACCTGAAATTAAGACTCCACAACTCAAAAGGAGAAAGAATTGCTTTGGAAAAAGCCTACACATACACCGCTTCCTTGGGTACTTGATAAATACTTCCAAGTACAGATAACTTTATGGTGAATAAAAGCTCAAAGACCAAGCTGCCATAAAACTAAATGATTTCAAGCAACCAAATAAAACAGCAGAAAAGAACCAGCATTTTGGAGATTTTAAGTTGTCAGTTTTTACATATCAAGCTCATGTCAACAAGTGGCGAAAAATAAATAAATGACTGCCTATGACCTGAGTTTGATGCCTAGTGTCAATTGAGATTATCTGCATTGACAAAGCAGATTGATGCATACCTCCTGTGGTTCTGGTAGAAGTTATCAAGCTGATAGTACACGTAAATAGGCTGATTCATATCCTTTGGCACCTGAAACAAATAGAAGACATGCTCATTTCTCTGAGATCATCAAATGGTTACCATCCCATCTTAAGCAATTGCTATTTATTAGGTATCCTGTCTATGGGCTATATTGGACTATCAGAAACAAGGCAAACAGTTGGCGGAAATTGTCTTTGAGCTACAACATAACCAAAAAAATGAAAGATGCAAGGGAACCTACTGTAAGCGTCCGGGTGCAGATCTTGTTAATTGTGTCGTTTTGGATATATGAAACCTTATCATTCCTCATATTAGAAGGAACACAAGCATCTTCATACCGGTCAATAATTTCAACAACCTGTGAAAGGCAGGCACATAATTAGACTAGACAATGACACAAGATTCAGGAAGTATAAAACTCATAAACACAGATGGCAAATAAGAAACAAAGAAAACAGACTCCATCATACATCGTGTGAAGCAAGCAGCGCAGCAACACCGATGGGGATAAAGATGATGCCAACAAGCGTAAATACTGAGATGACCTGCAGAAAAAGTAGCCTCCAACATCACATGAGTCCTTCCAATTGTTCCATCTTACAACTGCAAGCTATCAAAACATCCTATTTATCACAGCAGCGAAGCTTACCCATTGGGGTGTGAGTATCGGCTTGCAAGCCGGAAGCTCTTGTTGAGTAAACTTCGAATCTGAAAATAGCACACAGCAATTGATGAGACAACAAAAGGTGTAACACATGGTTTCCAAGGAAAACAATCAATAGCTTCAGCAATCATATAGATTTCCCCATGAAACAACCGACCGATCACTTTTAAAAAAAAAGATACACTATGGAAAACGAAAAGCCCAAACAATCACAAGAATCTATCCAAATATATATAAAATCCTAAAAACAATTTCAACTTCAAAGAACATAATTCCGAGGAAAACACAAAGCCCCCTTTTGAAACACCAAAAACCATCCAACAAGGAAGAGAGAGAGAGAGAGAGAGAGAGAGCATACACTTGGGCCTCTTGGAATTCCTCCTGGGAGCCGCTGCGTCCGGCACAGATGCGGAGCTCGAACCACCACCAGCACCACCAGCAACAGCCGGAGCAGCGGAACTATTCATCATCATCAACAATCTCAAAAAAGATCTATCTTTCTACAGCCAATAATCACAAACTCTGCAAAAAAGGAAATAAAAACACTGGATCCCTCCTCTTCTCCTGAGATCTCTCTCTTTAAAGGAGGAGCTAGTCTTGGATTTCCCAACGTTTGACTAGAGAAGGAAGGGAACACGGAGGAGAAGAGGAGAGGAGGAGGGGGGGTTCAATAGGCTCCAGGGTCAACCAGATCGACTCGGTCTTTTTTCGCGTCTGCTGTGTACCTTTCTTGCGACCTTCCTTCCTCCGTTCCGGTCTAAACCGGACTTTCTTATGGGGGCGGGGGCGTTTTAATAAAATAATAATTAATATTATATTATGTGGCTTAAACCTTTCCATAATTTCAAAAGAATAAAGATTCAGTACATGACTCATGCCACCTATCGATACCGATACCGATGAAATAAATGAAAGAATCGGTACTTGACTACCAATAGGTGGCACATGTCCATGTACACAAGACATCGGTATCTCACCACCGGATCAGATCAATCCATTGGTAGTTGGCTACCAATACATTTAATGGGTAGCCAACTACCGATTCATTGATCTATCCTATCGATGGTCCACTACTAATGAAAAAGATGAAAGAATCGATACTTGATTGCCGATAGCATGTTTATGAATCTTCATTCGTTATGAAATCTATCAAAGAACTTGGAAATCAAATTGCCATCCCTTTACATGGTGTAAGATGCCCGTGCAAAAGATACAAATCAAAGCTTTAGATCTCACCCCTTACAAAATAAAAAGGCTAAAAATAATTTAGTACCCTTTAAAATCAGGGATTAGCAGTAATAGTCCCTCACATTAAAAAAAAAACATCTGTCGGTCTCGTCCTCGTGAAACCATGCGATTTTAGTCCAAATTACAGACAGACGGTGAAAATCCCAAATATTAATTTGGTTCAAATAAAAAATATTTTTTTAAAAAAATTTAGCTACAAAGGATATGAAAATCCCAAATATTAATTTTCTAAAAATTCATTAGTAACATAGCTCCAAATAACCCCAACTAGATCAGAATATCAGAATAATACACGTATCAAACTCATTGTCTCCAATAGCACGATTTTCTAATTCAGTAATATTGACATGTAATCCAGGTGGAATTATAGAGGCTGCTCGGATCTAGATGATGATTGTATATATTTGTAAGGTGAGGAATTATAGAGCCTGCTCGTTTCTAGATGATGATGATGGTTGGTATAAAGGGAAGTAGTCCACACGTGTCCTGTTGTGTTGCAACGTGGAAGCCAAACTTTCTGGATGCGTTGGTTTGTTACGAGTTATCCCTTGCCGCGTGCAGGAGGTGCATATTAGCAGGCCCTATCATAACAATGTCAACCGTCTGATTGTACATCAACGGTTGATATTAGACAGTGTAGAGTAGGTGAGAGAAAATATGAAATGAAATAAGAGAGAGAGTAATTTGACCTCAGCCATCCGTGCATGATCGGACGGATGAGATTTGGTGGGGTCCACCCCGCACCTCTTGAATCACGTGGCCCAACTGGAGGTAGACACGCTTTGTGACGCTTACCAGATACATAATTACCATCTTTTGAGCCGTTGATACTATTTTAAGCGTGTTTTCTATACTATCATCGTACGAATGGACGTGATCTAAACAGACATCCTAGTATCATATTAGTGGATGTGATCTAAACAGATTTCATCCACACGATTCATATACGATTCATATCTTTGAAAAAACTTAACATTTTCTAAAGAATAGTGATTTGTGCGGCATGTACACTTCACATGTTATGAATCGGTAGATGTCATATACATACCTATCAGTAATGGTCTACCGATAGGCATATACAACCTATCCGTATCCCACTACTGATAGGCCCACTACCGATTCATATACATGTCTATCGGTAGTGGGCTACCGACAGACATGTACAACCTAACGATAGACATGTACAACCTATCGGTAGTTGTACATGGCTATCGGTAGCTGTACATGCATATCGATAGCCCACTACCGATACATGTCTATCGTTAGGTAGTAGGCTACCGATAGGCATGTATATATGAATCATAAATCAATAGCGTAGCTATGGATTCATATACATGTGAATGGGCATCTGCACAAATACTTATTCTTTTCTAAAATAGACCTGATTTGTACCGTTGGATGAAAGGAAGCACAAAGGAGGCCTCACTTCTCACAAGTCTACCACCCACCCAACCAAGTGATGAGCTTCTCATCTCCACACTCCCCGAAATAAAGAGAGGTTACAAGCAATGATTTAAACCTCAACCAAGAACTAGACCTGTTGATGGCAGAACTGTGCTCCATCTGTACCAATGCTTTGAAAGTACTGCCTGATGATCTTAAAATCTAGTGTGGAACTGAAACAAGCAACCAATTTTCACTTTCATAATATCAATTTGTGCTCTTTACCTGTCCAGTACAAAATACAATTAAAAGTAAAAATAAAAAATAACTGCTACTGAACAGGTTTAAGCTCTGCAACATCTCCCAAATTCCAGTTTCCTTGTCGCTTTAGAAGATTTATCGTTTAAGAATTAAACTAGCTCATAAAGAGGCATTGCGCCACACACAGGCAACAACCTGCCGAATCAGCACAACAAAATCCTACAAGAGCTTTAACATGCTTTCAGCAAACTCAAAACACCTTTTAACATCTGTTTTGCAATAGGGGTCCGAATTACTGCCCACATATCTGACACTTTAAACATGCTTTCTGGACCTGAGTATCTCCACCCCTAAATAGTCAACTGTGCCAGGGACAGCAACATGAGGCTTTCCGACCTTTACCCGGACTGCTTTTATCCGAGGAAACTGGAGCAGCATAGTGTTTGCAATTAGATGAGCCACCGACTCCAAAAGATTCTGTGATGGTCCCTCCACAATTTCTTTAACTATCCTGCATCACAGGGACATACATTACGACATCCGTATGGTTTTGATAAGAATGCAAAGCATGATACATGAGCAGATGAAATACTTAATGCAAAATTAGCAGCAAAATTTATCCATTTTTTTCATAAACAGGGCCTTGAACCACCCATTACCTCGTGGTTTGCAACACAGCGGCGAAGAACAGGATACTAAACAGATAATAAAGGTATGCAATATTCATGATATTCTACTCGTAAAAGTCAATATTAAACATAGTGTTAGGGTCTTGATGCATTTACTCCTCTTCCAATAGTCACCAATCTCACATTGGTGTTCAGAAGTTCTACACGAATGAGAAAGTGCAATAAAAGTTCTTCCACGCCACATGACTAAAGTAATCCAATCATATGGAGCGAAAAAAACTATGATCAAAAGTTGTAAAGAATGTCATGTATTTTCAATAAAACAAGATTTTAATTAAGTAATACTAATACTTCACATAAAAGGAACTTTTTGACGCATGAAAATATTCAACCTAAATTGTTATTGAACTGAGACGGTTTTGTCTTCACAGTGATGGGCTTCATTCATAAGGCTTTATCACTCCTTCAAATTTTCCAGTTTAATACTTCATGTGATGCTTTAGAACAAAAGTATTGCTAAGAACCTCAATTTGATTCTGCTAATCGTGAACTTATGGAAGCAGCAAGATGCTATTTAAACAGGACAAATTTATATGAAATTCATGTTTTCTGAACCTTATTTGATTATCTTATCATGAAGAGAGGACATAAATATGAATAATTTCCAAAACTTCGAATATAGCTTATCTATAGACCAGTACTCACCAAACCACGAAAAATTTCCCCAAGCAAAGGATAATCCTACTAGCTAAAGAATTGGAAGTAGAAAATCTAGCGTATCAGTCTCAGGAGGTTTCAGAAGTGCATTGACCAGTTTTGACATGATTAGTATAAATATTGTAAATATCTGAATGAGTTTTGATATTTTCCAATATCGATTTTAGCTATTTACTTAATCTGTCTCAAAAATCTTAAATTTTATTGTTAATATGTATCTCCAGAATTGATAATGATGATGGAATCATGCCAATGATATGCAGACATGAAGAGGATAGGATCTAGGGGAGGCCGAGGACAGCCAGAGAAGCCGAAGAAAGCCGAAGGGGTGGAGGAGGTCCAGAGGATGCAGATTAGTTTGCTTAATTTTTCTGTTGTAATTTCGAGTCAGTTGCATGTTTCCAGCAACCTAGCCCGAAAGGGTACAGAAGCTGTGGTCCAAAATGAACTATTTCAAATCCATTTGGAATGAGTTTCAAACTGAACATTTCTAATAGAGCTGAGATACATATCATGTCTCATGCCAATAAATTATCAGCGCAGCATACCTAAACACTTGTAAGGTTCAATGTCATCATTTGGGTGTCATCTACATTCCAGGTGGTTCATCATCATCACATGGTGGAATAATCTACCTGTGGGTGTAGGTTTTAGACAAGAAAGAAGCATTCTAGGGAAGTCAAGACCAAGTCCTGTGTAAATTCTCTACTCAACCAATAAGCTTAGAATGACAGGAAATTCGCATCTAAACATCATGAATGCCTAAGAAGTAGAAGCTTCAAACATGTAGCAATGTTAATAGAACTCACATTGAGATTGTCAGAGTAGTGCTTTTGACCTTAAGGTGAGAGAGGCATCAAACTACTTGCACCAAATTCAATTAATTGGAAACCCATCCCAGCTTAACTCATTATCATAAAAATTAACCAAAATCTAAGGTGTATCTTAATTTCTTCAACCAAATGAAATTTTAGGTGGGAAGTGTTTGCTATAGGATGTATGGGAATATGGGTGAAAACCCATTGCAAGGATTCAGGTTGTTTGAATTTGGTAGAGCTGGCTGGGCTTGAAACCAGATCCGACTTTGCACAAAATCACATTGTTCTTAACTAATGCAAATGTAGCGTTGCAGCATAGAAACTCTTTTTGCTCAAACAATAGTATTGTAAGCATTTCTAATTGTGTATAAGTTACCTGAATAGTAATTACCTGTAAATGTCAGTGTAGCTGACTGTATCTGACAAGTCATCACTTGCACCAGCAGTACTCAGATCTAACCAAGCATCAACATCCAACAAGAACTTCTGACCCAACCTTTTCTCCTCTTGTCGGACCCCATGATATCCATGAAACTGCAACCCTCTCAGTATCAGCTTATCTTCATCAACGAAGTCACGTTCACCCATTAACACTCCTAAGACAATATCATTATACTTCATATATGCTAGTTCTAAAAGACATGAGGAAAAATCAATTTCCTAATATAGTTATGGGAACAGAATAACTAAGATAAACTCACCAAGCTTTTTAATTAGGTTCATAAAATTTTTAAAAAAGATACCACTTAAAAAGGTTGCATTGTTGCTTCACTGAATTTTGACTAGTTTGTTTTTTTGCTATTAAAGAACCCGAAGGAATTTTTGGTATAGCACCTACGGTCGATACGATGGAAATCACATGGCTAAATAAAGAGGGAAATCAGGTTATCTCTTATGCTGATCAAACCTTTGGAGTCTTGGATTAATCCAATAAATTTTTGAACTCTTACAATTGGATTAGTCCTAATCAAACCTTTGGAGTCTTGGATGCTCATCTCTTATGCTGATCTCAGGTTCTTGTTTTGCTTGTTCTCCGAGTACCTGATCAACAATCATTTTGAGTTCTAATTTATCCCATTCAATATCACATTTTCCACCCATTTCACCACAAGGTATTACCACTTAAAGACCATCACATCTACAGAGTATTCTTTTGGATATAGTTATGGTAGAAGCCTCTCAACATCCCATTTTAGATTAGGAAGTAAAGCCAACTAGTCTAGCCTTGGGATGAAATTTTGCATGAATGCAGAGAGTTTGTACCATGACTTTATTTTATAATTGAATGATCTGAGAAATACTCTTCATATTTTCATGTGATACTCTAGTTATTATGAGTTGATTATGTCGAATTGTTCATCAAGATCCGAGTTAGCTTAAGCTATCTTACTGAGTGGTTAATCACCCAAATCACCAATAAATTTTCCAAAAGCTTGGAGCAATCTCGTAGTCCAAGAAGTGTCTGTAGAGGAACAAACACTTGAGGAGACTTGGAGCTTAAGCCGACTAGATAGCTTATCATTTTCTCAGTTTAGTAAAATGTATTAGAGAATGTTCTTTTAATCTTTCATAGGTATATTAGCTACTCTAGTATAAAATTCAAATTCTCTTGTGATTTTCTAGTGATATTATCCAGTGATACCTGAATCATATTAATTAGGTCCGGGGCATTACAAAATTATATGGTTTTTACATAATTAAGGATTGGGGAATTTAAATTAAAAGACAAAAAAAACAGAGAAAACCTAGAAATTGGAAGAAATACAGAAAATACACTAAGCACTAGAACCCACCCACTTAATCCTCAACTATGTCGCAAAAATAGAACTTCACATCACATTTTCACGCTGCCAGCTAGAAATTTGAATCTAGCTCAATTGCCTCCCAAAACATGAACAGGTCCAGAATAATTGGACATTATATACAATCTCCTTTATTCATATATTGGCATGCATGAAAATTTAATTGTCTCTCAATTATTCTGATTCACTTAAATTGCAACCCCCAACGGAACTCTTGTATGCAAATACTGAAGCATTTCTTCCGATATTAGGGTATAGTATCTAAATGCTTCACAAATTAAAAATGCAAAACGACGCCTAATTTGTGGTCGCTCTATTAAAATAGCAACAAAAGCAACAAATAAACGATTCATTTCCTTATCCATACATCAACAACAAGAAAAAACTATAAGGAAAAAACCAGCAAGAAGAATGAAAGGAAAAGCGAGGAAGAGCTCACTGACCTCTTATAACTCTCTCCCTCTCACCCTTCTGTTGCTGATGGAAGGGAGAACCAAGTGGCAAGCATAAAATATAATATATCCTACGTTTTGATATATATTATACGGTGCTCACACCGTCACACGGGTGAATGATTCTATGTTTTCTCCAGGTGCCACACGGCCCAAGGCCTGCTATTAGTCCGCATAACGTGTCGAACGACGGTGGTGAGTTGGTGACGTTTTTGAGATCATGGGCAGACCGAATCTTATAAAAGTCTAACCCGAACTATTAGGATTGGGCCTAGTTCAAGGACCTGACCCGGGTTTTGTGTTGGACCATGTCCATTGACCCGGTTCGAAGATTGATGAGGATGCATTTAGGAGTCTGAATCTGGTGATTCGGTCAAGTCATTGCAGGGTACATTCCATTTCTAGGGCCTCGTAAAACCAAACCATAAACATATAATAAGTGACCATGATTTGGATTATTATAACATGTCTTTGTTGTTCTTTAACATATATATTATCCATCTACAAAACATGGAGTATCAATCCTTATGTCAACAAGTAGAAAACTTAGAAATGATAACATGAATCATGATGTCTTCATGTTAGCCATATATTCAAAATTGCCTATCATTCTGTCTATCTTGTTGATCATTTAGGAGCTCAACAAGAATTTGAGACAAAAGAGGAACAATAATCTAATCTACTATGCATTTTTTACCTTAATTAGATTAGCAAAGCTTCCGGATTAACTATACAGAGCATGGAAAATAAAAGTGGGAGTCTCCCTACAAACTAAGCTTTAGAAACAAGCTACTCATATGACATTGGAGCTCTCATGACATAAAGAGATCCAATGTAAAGAACAACAACCAGAAGAAACCAAAAAACAGGGGATCAGAAAAAGCCCAATGCATAAGAACATTGGGCACAAATCAGACAAAACCAGAGAATAGGGGATCAACATCTCAAAGCCCAATGATCAGACAAAACCAGAGAACATGAGATCGCATATGCCATAACAAAGCCCAAAGGTACATCTCATGAAAAACAAATCAAAATACATACATAAATCAGATAAATGTTGCAAAAAAAAAAACAGGGGATGAGACATATAGGAGAGCATTATTTTAATCTCAATAAAGTCATTATATTATTTTAATCTCAATAATATATATAATGTTCATATAATGATGTAATAAAGTTAAAATTTAATATATTGATATTAAAATAATATAATGGCTTTATTGATATTAAAATAATATTCACATAATTTTAATATTTACATAACTTTATTGAATATATTTTAATATATAAAATATATATTATTCATATCATGTTCACGTAATGATACAATAAAGTTAAATTTTAATATTTATATATTAAAATATTATATATATTATTCATATAATGTTATAAATATTATATATATATATATATATATATATATATATATATACTGTCCGAAGCATGCATTCCATGCATTCTACCAAACGCCCCCCTCATGATGCATGCATCCTACCAAACGCCCCCTCATGCGGCGGTTATGGCACTCTCTACCCCGGAGGATATGCACTATGTGATGATGAGAGGTCCCTGGTTCGTGGATGGAATGGTGTTATCCTTGATCAGATGGAGAGAGGAATTCTGTCCTGTGCCGGAGGATTTCCAGGTTATAAAGGTTTGGGTTAGGATTCCTGGGATCCCTATGGAACAATATGAGAAGGAGGTGGTGATGCACATTGCTGCGTCGATCGGGCTGCCATTGGAGGTGGATATAGTTACTAATGATGCAGCGAGAGGTCACTTTGCTAGAGTATGTGTAGAGATGGATCTAAATCGCCGGATTAAGCTGGGCATAATTACTGTGCGTACTAGGATGGGGGCTACTGGGCTAGGTATGTGCCATTTATCTACGAAGATGTCCTGCTATGTCGTCGTTGTGCATCAATAGGGCACTGGACCGGTAGCTGTAAGATAAAGCTAGCCGGGAAGGAAACCCAATTGGGGGAGACGAAGATGTCTGATGGTGATGAGATCCCGATGGATACCAAGTTGATGGGGAAGATGGAAGAGAGGAGAGAGGGGCAACACACCAAGACTCAAGCATGGATGTACCTGAGTTGCAGAATATTGAGCCGAAATCGCCGGATGGGGCTGATGGGAAGAAGACGGAGAAGACCGAAAAACCGCTGGAGAAGCTGGACATTAACTCGCCGGAGGTGATCGCCGCGGCGGCGCACGAATGGCACGTGGTACGGAGAGCATGGCGCCCCACCCGAGGTGGCAGGTCTGACACGGGGAGGAGGGGACCAAGGAAGACCGTTGCAGCCTGGCAACAGCCGCGGAGGACGAGGGGGTGCTACCGTCACCCAGACCTGGAAGAAGATAGGGGAGAGAGGGGTTGAGAGAGAAATTGCACCGGCTTTTGAGTTCACTTATTAGCTGATCCTTTATTTAGGGAAGTGCATGGTGGGCCACAAGAAAGCCCAGCTGATGTGCCTCTAGGCTTTGGGACCCAATTGAATAAGGGCAACTTAGTTGATTTTAAATACAAGGAATTTTTTTAAAAATAATATTATTTTAATAAAATATTACTAATATATACTTGTGGAGAAAGTATTGATGAAAATATGCCTCGTTTGGCCACGTCAGCGCCACGCTGGCGTAGCTTATCATTTTTTTAATTCTGCTAATGAAGACGTAATTCCAGGTTACGTCTTTGAAGTTACGTCTTACTAGAGAACCAACAGGAAAACAACACTTTTGTTTTTTAACCACTCTGTATACAAACATTCAACCACACAATGTTTGAAAATTAAAAATTACAAACCAAACATTCACCCCAATTTTCATACGTACCCAATACATTACACCCACCCCATTCACATCTAAACACAATTTTTATAGAAATCAAAATCGTTTACATCAAACATCATTAACATCTCTAAATGGAAGACTCACAACCTCCAAATTTTTTGCTTCTTCTTCACTGCCATCTTCTTCCTCCTCGACGGTCCAACCCCCTCTCCCTCCATCGTAGCACCGACACCAACATCATGCTCAACATGTCCCTCCGAATCCTCTGGATCCTCCTTTGTCGTGCCCATGACTGGATCCTCCTCTGTCGTGCCCATAATCTAATTGAATTAATACTAGAAATTTATGAAATTTATCAACAATGCCGCTACCCAAATCACCATACCATAATGATTAAAAAAAGAATTTTCTAATAAAAAATGGGCATTTCAATTCCTATAAAAAACCCTAATTTGACTATATAAACCCTAAATCTCAAGATAAAAACTCACTGGAAAGTAAAATGGAGAATGGCCAAATGATCTTGGAGGATTTGGACGAAAGATCACCGAAAAATTTCAATATATAACTCCTCTTGAAGGAGTGGATGGACGGGGAAGGAGGAGGGGACCGGCGGGCCGCGGGGCCGTGATAAGACGTAAAAAATGCATAAATCACCCTTTCAATTTGACCTTGTTAGTCTTCGAGTAACGCCTTACTGACTACCATTACCCCATTACAGGTACAAGAGCCCTTAGAGAGGATTAGATCAAGTTTGGAGCTAAAACGAATGCATTTGGGCAAGTTCAATACAAAAAAAAACGATCTTCTCATGATGAGAAGATCGATCATCTATGGGCATTTTTTTTAGGGACAGAGCGCAAGTTTTGAAAGGATCGATCTTTCCCTAGAGCATGATCGATCTTTCACGTGCAAAAGAGATGACAGAGCGCAACAATTCCGAGGATCGATCTTCGTCTACTAGAAGATCGATCACCTCATGGAGCTGAAGAGCACGGAAAGCAAAGAAGATCGATCTTCATCGGAACACAGCCACCAGTCAAGAACACAGATCGATCTTCATCTATAGGAAGATTGATATTCCACGGGACCAACAAGCACACGGAAGAGCAAGATCGATCTTCTACCCTATAAAGATCGATCTTTATGTGCAAGCTGAGCAAAATCAACGGCCCAGATCTAATCCGAGTGGAGGATGCTTGTAGGCTATAAATAGGCCCCTTTGGGGGAATTTGGGGATCTTCTTTTGGACTTTTTCTGAGTCTTTCCTCTTCTAAACTTTTCTTTCCCAACTTAGAATAAGACCTTTTTGGAGGAGATCCATGGAAGGAGAGCGTCATCAACCTCCCTCCACGGATCAAACCCCAAAAATGAGTCACTAAACTCTTAGCTTATGGATTCTTACAATGTAATAAGGGTTTCTTTTACGGAATCCTAGGATTTAGGGCTTGTGCTACTCTATTGAATGGTTGTATGGATTGGATTTAATTTCTATATGAATTTGGTGTTGTTTTCATTGATGGATGCTTGGATTGCCCTATTGTGCCATAGATCTAGGTCTCTTGCATGCTAAGCTTGGATAGAACCTCTCGTGAGAGGGATTCATGCTAAAACCATAGATTCTCTCACGGCGAAGGATTCTAATCCAAGATTGTACTAGATTGTGGTGCTAGAACCACCACCAATCTACTCCTAACCCTCCACCCATCCTATCATTGTGATTTTGGACAACGAGATGCTAGAACCACCTCGCTATCACACCTAGATCCATACCATGTTATCTCTCATGTGACGAATCCATCCTAATTAGAGGGTTCGTTAGCGGCAATCACAACTCATCATTCGGTCGCCGATCATTAGACGTTAGCTCTTGCCGACGAGGGATCCTAACCCGAGCCTCGTCGAGCGATAGGTGGAACTAGCCATTCGTCTATCGACATTTGGATTTAATCATTCAATTTGAGGAGGCATGCCCTTGTCTTAAGAAGAACTATTAGAACCCTTGTTATTGATGATGAATCCCTCGGCATTTCTTCATATTTTATCACCTTTTTGCTTTAATTCTGATCTAGTCTAGTTAAAAACCCAAATCTATATCTTTTCTTCCAACTCATTGGTAGAGAACCATGCTTAGTATTTCGCTTCAATCCTAGTTTCTTCCCAGTGGATCGACTCGGACTCACCACTAGCTACCCCAAAAGGTAGTTAGTTAAGAGTTTGATTATAAATTTGTAATTTTGATCGGGCGCGTTAAACCACGACACTTTCCACGTCTTATCAGGCCGCGCGCCGAGGAGATGCGCCGGAGAGCACCGAAGATCGCCGTCCGATGAGAAGGAGGAGGGCCCGGTGGGAGGTCGGGTGGGGAAGGAGGAGGGCCCGGGTGGGAGCTCAGGTGGGGAAGAGGGAGGGCCCTCGGTCGGGGGTACATGATGACTAGAGACGTAAGTTGAAGTTACGTCTTTATTAATATAAATGTAACTCCAACCTACGTCTTATAAGGACCACTCTTCTATTCGTCCTTGGCCTTCCGCCCTTAGCCTCCCTGTGGTGGGGAATGGTCAAAGATGTAACTCCAAGTTACGTCTTCATATTGAAGACGTAACTTGGAGTTACATTTTCATTGGCAGAATTAAAAAAATGAAAAGTCACGCCATCGTGGCGCTGATGTGGCCAAAGCAGGAATATATTCATCAATACTTTCTCCACATATATATATATTAGTAATATTTTATTAAAATAATATTATTTTAAAAAAATTATAAATACAAAGCTTCTCATAGGGGCGGGAAGAAGCCCATAAACCTAGAGGTGGTGCCTCGCTCTCCATCGGATGGCTCTCCTAGAGTGCATGTTCTTAAAGACGAGGAAATTGACAAGCTTCATCAGGTCGGGGTAGAGAAGATGAGGCTGGTATTCTCGGTTGATTCTCCAAGTCCTAGTAGGCCTACTTCTTCTCTTCAAGCAGCGGGGAGAAGGCGTGGGACCCTAGGGATAGTGTAGGAGTTCTACAGACTGGGAATGCAAAGTTAAGTGAAGAATCAGCCAGCCAACACCAAAAGAGACGTTGTGTCCTCCCGCCAAACGAGCAACCGGCGCTGCCTACAACAGATTAGATGAAGTTCTACTTTTGGAACTACAAGGGGTGTTGCTCGTGATCGGGTGGTGGATTCCTTTTTTTCAATAATGGAGAGACATAATCCCTCTTTTATTTTTCTTCTTGATATGCTAGTGGTGGCTAACCAGCTAGATTGGATTCAGAATAAAATCGGCCCTACTTGGGGCTGTTTCTTGATCCCTGCTCAAGGTCGGAAGGGGGGAATCATAGCTATCTGGAAGGTGGATGTTGGAAGGGTTACTACTCAGCATTGGTCAGACTAGCCAATCCATGCAATCATCACCTCAAAGGAATTTGGGTAATTAGTAGTGTCGGATGTATATAGGGCTAGACAAGTTGATGATCGGAGGCTACTCTGGGAATCACTGGTTCGTATGAACGCGCTTGAATTACCTCACCTTATGCGCGGAGATTATAATGCAATTATTGCTACTGAGGAGAAGAAAGGAGGAGTGCCTTTCTCTTTTGATGCTTCTGCTCAGGATTTTTTTGCTTTTATTTGTGAGAATGATCTGGTGGATATGGAATTCTGTGGAATCCTTTCACTTGGTCTAACAAACAGCCGGGTTGTCACACCCCGACTCAGAAAACCCATCCAGATCGAGACGTGAAACACTTAAACCTGTTTACATCATCAAATGGCGCACCAAAATATAACTCCTATGAATTTAAACAATTTAATTCCTCAAGTTCATAAAAATTTTGACAGAATCCCCTTTATAATTATAGCACAAGAAACCTGTACATTTTACAATTTTAACATTCTCACATTCCTCAACATTTATATCAAAGAATATTACAATATTTCTCAAATACAACTGAATTAATAATCTTACAATTATATCCTTGAATACATCAATTAATACATCAATTAGTACATCATTGACTAAAACTGTAAATTATATGTTGACGAACTCCCCAACGCTCCAAGTCCTCGATTACCTCGAAATACCGCGCCATCTTCTAAAGGAACACCTAAAAGAAGGAACTGCCTCGGCCTGCATCGCCGATGCAGCCCAGGTAGGGTGAGCAACAATGCCCAGTAGGGTTCTACTCTATGTCGCACAGAAAGGAAGGGAAAACTGCAACTGTGTCGTTTTCCGCCTAAGTCTAAGGAATGCCAAGGGTCCCATAACCCTATTGATGTCCCAAGGGCTCCCGTCATGAACCTCTCTCTTGAACATGTTACCAAGATCACCCTAAGCACCAACAGGGGAATGGTACCATGCGGGATCACCCTTACCCAAGAACAAACGAGAGGAAACAAAGACTGCGGGCTCTTGTCCAGGTACCACCCTGCCCAGTCATACCATCTCTCGCGGGGACACACATGTCAGGGAATGCATCGACAACCATTCTTAGCACTTGGCCTTGGAGACCGACACGACCTTTACACCTCAAATATAAATATATAATCCATAGTCGACTATAGCAATAACCTCAAATGATATCCAACATAATCATTGATGACAATCACGTCCTAATCCTCGACTACCCAAACCCCGGTCCTAGGGCTAGATCCGGGCTACCCGAGAATCTCGGATCAGCGATCAAATCCATCGCCTACCACCTAGCCTTGATGCTTCTAATGCATACAACATGCATGAGCCTATACAAACAACTAGGCCTAGGTGTCTCTACATGCCAAATCATCATTCAATTGTTCCGTAGCTTATACAAAACCAAACCCGGTTCTCAGGAATTCCGGCAGCACAACGACGCTATAGCAAAGCCGCGGCTAGAAGCCGGTATCAACAAGCCAAAAGGCTACAATACACCAAGACACATCACTCACAGAGAAAGAATCCGAAGACGAGGCACACTATCGGCCCATAGGTTTATACATGATACAAGAGTATATAATTGACATAATTGAAAAACACCAATCCGACATCCACCTCAAATGGAGGGAAACAATTTGGCGGACAGCTAAGATCGAAGCCAGAAGCCCCAACTCAATTCTACTAAGCTTGGTACCTTTATATATTACATATATATAAGTAAAACATGCTGGTAGGTTATTTGCACGAAAAGATAGCTCTGCATAAATAACACCTAGGGCTACACATGCATAAATACTTCAAAATTCCTCTAGACTAAGTGTGCATGCTATCTAGCATCCCTATTAGTCTTATGCAAGAAGAACGAAGTAGCTAAATCGAAGGAAATCCATATTTCAGCCAAAACTCCAAGCTTTTATAAAAAATCCAGTTCGTCGCAAATTAGGGAATAATTCACTGTAATTTATAGGAAAATCCAAAAATTACGAAATTAGTGGCAATTGAGAGTAGATTCGAAGATCTATGACCTTCATGATGAAGTCTTCATGAGATTCCTCACGGAATTACACCAGCTTCGGAAAGGAACTGGCTGGTGCTTAGGACAGGGGCCGAAACCAAAATCTGGGAAGAGCTTTGATCAAAGCTTGATCAAAGCATCCCAAGGTATGTTTGAATCTTTCTAAGATGGAATCTCAGCTCAAGGAAACATCACAGAGGAGAGGAAAACCAAACCATCGAGAATCTATCACATCTATCCAACAACCAGTCCCCAAAACAGAGATCACGAGAGCTGAAGGATCGGTAGTTGATCCAAGAGAAATCCGACAACCTACAACAGAGAAGAAAACCAAGATCGTCCATCGATCAAACCAGCAACCCCCCGTCCAACCAACTTCACAAACCAAGGCCAGCAATTTGTCTAACCCTCCATCAAAGAACAGAGGTCACAAAGGCAATCCATGGCAGCAGAGAGAAACAGAGGAAAAACCCCAAGCAACAATCCACAGCTACTAGCGAAGAGAAGAAGATGACCTCATAGAGATTCTAGGCTAAACCCTGTTACCACCAGCAAATCCAAAACCGGACTTCATAAGATTCGAAGTGAAGAAGATCGGGGAAGGGGAAGAGCAGCGATCCAAATCCGTGCAAACCCAAAAGGGAAGGAAACCCAGGACAGGGGAAGAATCCAACGGACCCATCGGAGGATCTATGCATAGCATTCATCGAAAACACAGCAGAACAGAGAGTACTAAAACATCACCGAAAAAGAAACAGAGCAAATGTCACCGGAAAACAGGGCAAGCACAACAAATCCAACCCCGATGCAATCCTATGGCCTAATCTATGCTAGTAGAGTCTAAACCAAGTTTAGGCTAGAAACCCTACCTCTAGATCGCTTCTCCATCTTCTTCTCCGGCCGCAAGCACTGCCGGCGTGCGCCTCAAACTCCTCCAGTCACGGTTGAGCACCTCCGTTGGTTCCAATCCTCAACCGTCGAGCACCGTTGCCGTTGATGTCGTCCTCCTTGCCGCGGTCGCCGTCGCCAGACTCCTCTCCGGCCACACCCTCGCCTCCGACGAGAGGAACCCAGCTGGTTCCTCTCCTCCTCTCTCTCTCCGCGAGATCAGGCCGCCACTCTCCCTCGATCTCCCTCTCTCAATCGCGGTTTAATCCCTAACGGGAGAGTTAAGTGGAGCTTAATTACTAATGACTTAAGATTAGATCTCGGCCGTCCGATCGGCCAGATCTGATCCCATGAGCTCAAACCTTGATCTAATCCAGATCTTCCGATCTAGGATTCCCCTGATGATCTAATCAAGCACATACATCACCACATGGCCGTGTGTGCACAACGCGTGTGTGAAACCAACTCCGCCAAGGGTAATTTACCAAATTAACCCCGGAGCTGCAACGATCAAAGGGGATCGTGAAGCAAGGCCAACTGAGCTAACCCAACCGAACCAGACCCTCGACCGACGCAATCGGACCAGGTTGGAGGTACGGATCCTCACACGGGTAGAGCGAAGGTGTTGGAGCGCCTTGACCATGCACTGTGCAACCTCCAATGGAAGCGCCAGTTTGCTCATACACATGTTTCTCACCTCCCTCGCATTAACTCTGATCACTCGCCTATCTTGGTTTCTATTGAAGATCCATCTCAGGTTAAAGGTTCGTCTGTCTTCTAGTTGGAGCACTATTGGCTCCGCTTGGATGCTTTGAAATCTACGTTGAACCGCATTTGGAAGACTTCTTATCGCGGCTCCCGTCAGTATGTCTTGACCTCCACTATTGGCTCCGCTTGGATGCTTTGAAATCTGTGTTGAACCGCATTTGGAAGACTTCTTATCGCGGCTCCCGTCAGTATGTCTTGACCTCCAAAATTAAAGCTGCAAAGAGAACTGTCAAAGGATGGGATCGAAGAGCCTCAAGCAAGGACATCTTTGGGGTATGAAAGCAGATAGAACAATGCCTCGAAGCGTGGTATTCGTTGGAAGCGGAAAGAGAACTCCTTGAGGAAGAGGAAAGACAACTCCATGACCTTGAACGCGAGTGGTCTCTTGTGACTGCTAAGCAAGAAGCAAGGGTCGTACAAAGAGCTAGGGAGGTTTGGATTCAAGCTGGAGATAAAAGTTCAACTTTCTTCCATTCAATTGTCTCTAGAAGAAAGCACAAGTCTAAGGTGTAAGAGGTGGTTGGTGAAGATGGGATTGTTGTGCAGGATCAAACCCTTATTGCTGAGGAGTTTATTAAGTATTACTCTAACTGTGGACAGGTCCTATTGGTCAAGCTTGTGTTCAGCTACCAGATCTTCCCTTTGTGTCTAAAGGATCTCAAGCCATTTTAGCTAAAGAGGTAACTGCAGCAGAGGTTAAAGAAGCTGTTTTCAGCATGGGGAGGAACAAATGCCCGGGGCCGGATGGAGTTCCTATTGAGTTCTATATTTTGCACTGGGGTGTGGTTGGTACAGAATTCACAAAAGTGATCTTGGATTTCTTTGAAACAGGGAGAATGCCCTATGATTGGAATGAGACATTCCTATCATTCATACCAAAGTGTAAATTCCCACATAAGGTTAAAGACTTTAGACCCATTAGCTTATGCAATGTTGGTTACAAAGTTATTACTACAATTCTGACCCGTTGGTTGAGATCGGTTTTGGATGAAGTTGTAGCATTTTAGCAATCAACTTTCTTGCCTGCCCGTAGTATACATGATAATGTGGATTGTGCAATTGAGGTGCTTCACTCTATGAGAAACACGCCGAAGACTCGGAGATTAATGGTGGCTAAAATAGATCTCAAATCAACTTATGACAAGGTCAAGTAAGATTTCCTAGAGAATGTACTGAGGAAGATGAAGTTTTCAACCAAGTGGGTGAACCGGGTGATGAGCTGTGTTAAAGGTTCACGCTTCTCCCTAATTATTAATGGTAAAGTACATGGAAGAATATCATCCAAGGGTGGCTTGAGGCAAGGGGATCCCCTATCCCCTTACTTGTTCTTGTTGGTTCAAGAGGTCTTGTCTAGAATTTTCAAGGATCCGGCTGATGCTTTGATTGGTTTGAGGATCCCCAAATCTGATTTCTCCCTCTCACATTTGTTATATGTCGATGATTGTCTATTTGTGACAAGGGCGACATGCTTGGAAGCTAGGAAGTTGAAGCAGAAGCTCATTTACTTCAAGGAGCTATCAGGCTTGGAAATGAACCCCTTAAAGTCTAATATCCGATTCACCAAATGGGTGGGAGTGGATAGAAGGAGGACAATCTGTCACATACTTGGTATATCGGTGACAAAGGAGCGTGGAATTACTTGGGGGTACCCATTAGTGATAAGAGGATCAAAGCCACAAATTTTTCTCCAATCATTGACAAGATGATTGAGAGAGTTCTAAGTTGGCATGGCCGTTATATTTCGGAAGCTGATAGCGCTTGAAAAGTGTCACGGTTTAACAAGTCTGTTCAAAATTATAAATTTATAATCAAACTACTAACTAACTGCTTTAGGGGTAGCTAATAGTGAATCCGAGTTGAATCCACATGGAATGCGTAGGAAAATAATTAAACTACTAAACTCAATCTAAGTATTCCTACCAACAAGTTGAGAAAAGATTCAAAATTGGAATTAAACTATCTTTATACTAAAGGATTGATAAATACGAGAAAATGTACCAGAGAATTCTTAATCAATAACTAGGATTCTACCATGTCTTCCTAGGATTAGAACGAGCTAACCAAATTGAATGGTTTTCCTAATGGTTGGTAGGTGAATGGCTAGTTCTCCCTATCACTCGACAAGTTCTAGTTAGGATTCCTTGTCGATGAGACCAATTATCTAAAAGTTAGTGACCTAATAATTAGTTATGATCACCGCTAATGAATCCTCTAATCAGGATGAATTCATCGCGAGAAAATAATAACACTATGGATTTAGGTATAAGATAAAGATGGTTCTAGCACCTTGATGTCGCCAAATAGAATGTATCAAGGATTAGAAGTTACCCTAGTGGTTCTAGCACTACGAAATCCCTAATCTTGAATTAAGAGGAATAACGGATTAAGAGTTGGTCATAATGGTTCTAATATTACATTTAATGGTCCCAGCATCACAAGACTCTTAATCTCGAGAAGAAAATCCTCACATCCATGGTTCTAGCATGAATGTTTTGATGAGAATCTCTAATTTCAAGGCCTAACATGCTCAAGATCTAGATTTAGGGCATAAAGGAACAAATCATTCATCCACTAATAATAAAATCACACCAAGTTCATAAAGAAATTAAGATCAATCCATAAAAACCATTCAAAGAGGTATACAAGCCCTAAATCTTAGGAATCCCTAATAAAAACCCTAGTTATATCATAAGAATCCCATGGTTAAAAGTTTAGCTACTCATCTTTTGGGTTTGATCCATAGATGAAGGTTGATGAAGCTCTTCCGTCATGGATTTCCTCCCAAAAGATTCTCAAAAGAAAAGTTAAAAAGAGGAAAAAGAAACTAAGAAAGAGTGATCCCTCTTCTTGGTCTCCAAGCAGCCAAGAGAGAGTCTCCAGAGCCCTCAAAAACCCTAAAAGATACCTATTTATAGCCTAGGTATCCCCTTAACTCGGATTATATCTGGGCGTTTGATTTTGCTTAACTGCTATAAAATGATCGATCATTTAGGGGGTGAAGATCGATCATTTGGTCTTCAATTGCTGGCTACGTCCCATAGATGATCGATCATTCCTATAGAAGATGATCGATCATTTCCTTGTGTTATTGATCACGCCCCGTGGATGATTGATGAGTGCATGAAAGTGCACTCTGAACAATATTATAATCATCTCAATTGCTAGATTATTATCCTTAATCAACATCTTTATTACTATTTTTACATCTATATGTTGCTTCACATGGTTGTTTGGAAAATGCAGGAAATTGGGGTTAAAAGAAGCTGAAAAGAGTATATGGATCAACTTCAAAAATTAATCTGTACCTGCTCATGAAGAACCAGATTATGTACTATATATGGTTGGAAAGCTCTTGACGTCTAGTTTCTTGAGAATTTTACGGTTCGTGATTCCGAGTTTCCTAGAGGAAGTTACGGCAATTTTAGTACCGATGGCGCAGTCTGGATGGCAGAACAGTAAATATGCTGGAAAGTTGGATCGATCCGACACCCTGGTGGGATCGATCCGACTATGCAGAAACGTGACATAACATATATTTTTCAGCTTCTCACCTTCCGATCGATCCCTCCATCCCTCCTACTGAGCCAGATCGATCCGACTCCTAGAGTCCGATCGATCGGACTCGGGAAGAGCCAAAAACAGCGGATTTTTACGCAACGGATCGATCCGACACCTAAAGTCCGATCGATCCGACTCGGGTGAAGCCAGAAATCAAGGATTTTCATGAAACGGATCGATCCGACACCCTGGGAGGGATCGATCCGACTTTCTCAGTGAAGAAAATCAACGGTTTTGATCTAATCCGAGTTTACTAATTCTTGGACCCTATAAATAGGAAACTTAGGGCTAATCAAGGGGACTTCTTGGACGTTTTTGGAGGCTCTTTTCTGGACTTTTTCAAGAGGAAGAAGATGAAGGAATCTCCATCCATGGCCGAGTAATCCGCGGGCATGGCGGACGGATGATCCAGCGAGGATTAGGGTTTCTTCTCTAACAATGGTTCATAGTTTTTAATCTTCATTGTTAAACTATTTTCTATGTATTGGATCTTCAAATATTATTTTCAGATTATAGATTTCTATGTGGATGATTAATGTTATAAATCCAGTCATGCTTCTTTTATGATATTGTGATCCCATAGTTATCTGTTTTGATTCTCCTACCGAGTCTCGCGAGACCTTTGCTATGCATTGCCCGTAGTGACAGCTGGTATTGTGTATTCTTAGGGATCTGGTTAGACAAGGTTGGGGCTCTATCCCGAGGAATCTTTGCTATGCATTGCCGATTGTGAGAGTTGGTATTGTGTATTCTTAGAGATCCGGTTAGATAGAGTTAGGGCTTTGTCCCGATGAACTTTTGCTGCGCGTTGCCTGTAGTGACAGCCGGTATCGTGTATTCTTAGGTTTGATTGGATGAAGTTAGAACTATAAAAAGAAAAAACCAATCGTAGAAAGAGACATTTATATTTTATCAGATTCATAATTTTATATCTTCCGGTTAAGGTGATTGGGATGTGAATCCCTTAACTGAGTATTATATGAACCATTGAGAAGAGAAGAACCTAGATCCGAGTGAAGTGATTCCTGAAGCCTAGCCTCATTCAAATCTTGATTTCTTTCGTTAACTTTAGCTTACCATTACATCTTCGATCTACTTTCTTAACTTTTATCGCTCTTGATTGTTTTCAATTCATTGTTATTTGTATTTCTGGATCTTTCCTGCTTGTCTCTCTGTGGGATTCGACCTTTCTTATGCTGTACTGCACTGCGACCGCTGTGCGTGACACATTTGAGCGACATCAATGATCGATCATTCCATGAAGGAAGATCGATCCTTCTAAACCTTGCTCTTTGTCACTGTTGTCGTGCATAAATGATCGATCCTTTTCTTCCTTGAAGATTGATCCTTTGAAATGGTGCTCTCTGTCAGGTTAATGCACTTAAATGATCGATCCTTTCATAATGTGATGATCGATCATTTATGCTGGAATTGCCCAAATGAGCTCGTTTTGATTCCAAACTTGATCTAACTTTTAATAGGGTCTGTTGTATCTGAAATAGGATAAAAATAGTCAGTGAAGTATCGCTCGAAGACTAACAAAGCCAAATTATAAGGGTGATTTGTGCACTTTTCAAGTCTTATCAGAAGCGGGGAGGGTGACCTCAATTAAATCTGTTCTTCAATCCATCCCGAGCTACGTTATGACTTCTGTTAAGGTGCCTGTGGGGGTCGTAAAAAAGATGAAAGATATATGTATAAGTTTCTTATGGAAAAGAAAGCGGTCGAGTACCTCAAATGTTTCATGGAATGATGTCTGCACGCCTACTGAGGTTGGAGGGTTGGCCTTGAAAGATCTCAGAATGTGGCAAAAGGCTCTTAAGATGACTAGAATGGCTAATTTTTTGAATGAGAAGGATGGTATTTGGAAACGTCTATCCAAGGCTATGTTTAAATGGAAGGAAATCCTTCCTTCTATGAGAGGTCTGAGCTCTGCTGCCTCCCCACACTAGAAAAGTTTATGCGAAACTGCTGATTGTATTCGGAGAGGCCTAATTTGTAAACCAAGAACTTCTAGTACCATGTCAGTTATCCATGATAATTGGCTTGAGTTTGGTTGCTTGCCCATGGAACCTACACCTTTCAATTGCGAGGAAGAGTTTCTAAAAGCACTGGTTGGGGATCTTCAGTTGGGAGCCAGCTGGAACGTAGAGAAGGTGACTATGTCAGTTATCCATGATAATTGGCTTGAGTTTGGTTGCTTGGCCATGGAACCTACAACTTTCAATTGCGAGGAAGAGTTTCTAAAAGCACTGGTTGGGGATCTTCAGTTGGGAGCCAGCTGGAACGTAGAGAAGGTGACTAAGTTTGGAGACGAATCCTTGGTGGAGGAGATTCTCAAGACTCCTATCAGAAGGGAGGCTGACTGTTGCCGTTGGAGCATGAATGGTTCCGGAGCTGTCAATACTGCTTCTGCTTATGCCTACCTTGTGAAAGATAAAATCAGGGTTGAGCGATTTGACCAAATTGCAGTTTGGAGGAATTTATGGAAATTGCCTGCCGGTCCAAGGATCCGGCAATTCCTATGGCATGTTCTACATGGAAAATTGGCAGTTAAAGATGCCTTATGGAAATGTAGGGTGGTGTTGGATTCTCTCTGTTTGAGATGTGGAAAAGCCATGGAGAGCCATCTCGCATGCTCTGCTGGACTGTGAATTCGCTAAAGAGGTGCTTGAGTTGGTGATGAAGGAGCTTCATAGATCCTATGATGGCTGGGACGCAGAGGACTTCCTAGACTTGCTCTTTAGATCAGCGAACAGGGAGGATAGCAGGGAGATTAAGGCCCACGTTGCCTATGTGATGTGGCTAGTTTGGAAGGATAGAAACCGAGTGGCTTTTGAAGGCCAAGGGGAATCGGCGAAGAAACTGGCACTGAGGACTTGCAGACTTGCTAAGGAGTTCCTAAAGATGAAAGAGTCCCAGATTGCTATCATTGATAGGGGTGATGCAAGAATTCTCCAGGTGGACGCTTCCTTTGGACAGGGTGGTTGTCGTACGGCTGTGGGAGTTGTCGAGGTTCATGGCGAGGATGCTATTTGGGCAATGGGAATGCCAGTAGACGTAGAGTCTGTGCTTCAGGTAGAGCTTAAAGCAATTTATCATGGAGTTTGTTGGGTAAAGGATAGAGGTGCTACTCAGTTGGTGGTTGAGTATGATTCTAAGATGACGGTGGAGCTACTTCGGAATAAAATGGTTTGGCCGCAAAATGTAGAAACGGTTCTACGAGAGATTTGGGGAGCTGTCATGCAGTTTGAGAGTTTAATCTTTGTGTATATCCCTAGAATGGAGAATTGTAAAGCGGATGGGGTTGCTCGCTGGTGTCGTCGCTCAAAAGTCCCGCTGTATTGGGCTTCGGAGGATGGCATCACGGTCCTTGATAGATTTATGTAGACCCTGCTAGCCTTTGTAGGCTCAACTCATCAAAAAAAAAAACTATAGGATGAGTTCCTCAGATCTTCCCTCGTTTTGGGATTAGAAGCAATAGACCCACAGCTCATGGAGCGCCGATGCCGGTGAGGAAGAAAGGCAGAGAGGAACGAATGATCGCAACCCAGGGAGATGAAGGATGGAGGAGATCTCGCCAGATCCAGAGACAATAGAGGTCGGGTAAGGTGGAGGATGGAGGAGATGATCTATGGGGGGTGATCGCTTGAGATTGGAGGAGACGATCTCTTGACGGCCAGAGGAAAGAGAGAACCAGGGTACGAAGAATCCCTAGATCTCGTGTTGAAGGATGAAAGAGGAAGAAACCATCGTCGGGAAAGTTCTAGATCCAGGTCGGCAAAACGAGGAATGCTCGAGAGATCACCTCACCATTACAAGGAACTCTTCGGGGTCTTAGGGCAAAGGATGGGAGTTGTGATCCCGACTGATCCTGACTTTGGAATAGGGTTACGTGGGCCTCACGGGTTTTCGCATCCCATATGCGATGAGGAATGGCGTCCGCTCAAATGCCGTGATTCATAAAGCTTGGAATTCGATGCTGGTCGGATAAGCTGGATTCCGAGTCACATTTTGAGTGAAACATAAGGATAGCCTGCATTCGGAATCCGCCCATCCTTTGATCCACCTAATCCTCCCCCATACTAGGGTAGCCAAATGGACCCCAAATAGAGAAGGGAATAACGAGCTTGTTGCTAAAAAGGCCCCTCATATTCGTTTTTTGCAAATCAAGGCTCCCAGCCGTATTTTCTTACAAAACAGGACCCCCACGTAAAATATACGTGAAAAATGCACACATAAACAATTATATACGTGTAAATGGACGCGTAAAATCCATGAACAAAACGTATGTGTGTATTTTTCATGTATATTTTTTTTGGACCCTGTTTTGCAAGAAAACATGGGTAGGGGCCTTGATTTGAAAAAAAAAAACAAATATCAAGAGCCCTTTTTAGCAACAACTTCAAGGAATAACAGTAGATGAAAAAAAGCAAAAAAAAAGAAAAAAGATATGGTAATGTGGAGAATATCTCAGTGACAACAGAATGTAACAGAAAGTAGAAACCATACTGTTGGTGTTTCTCTCCTCACGAGACTTCAACAAACGAAATCTAGTTGCGTAAAACAACTGGATGCGACACAAGAGGAGGAGAAGAAGAAGCTATGAAGAAAGGAGCGCATAATTAAATCTAGGAAAGTTGGGATCGATCCAAAATGCCTTTGGATCGATCCAATTTGACAGTGGATCGATCCAGACCTGGTTGGATCGATTTGTAAGGCTTTCACAGAGACATGTTTTCAGCTCCGCACAGTGGATCGATCCAATATCACTATGGATGGATCCAAACCCACTCTGGATCGATCCAAAGCCACATTGGATCGATCCCAAACATGTTGATAGAGAACTGGTTTGGACGTCACACAGTGGATCGATCCAACCTTACTTTGGATCGATCCGAACACTGTAGACGGGGGTTTTTTGGATGGTTAGGATTAATTCCGATCTTAATTAACTTGGGGCATATAAATAGGGTTACAAGTCAGGATTGTATGAGTTCCTTTCATCTTGTTGAGAGAGAAAAGAAAACTCTAGAGAGAGCGGTCTTGTTCTTCTTTAGAAGAACCCTTGTAATCCACCTTCAATTATAGTGAAATCCTCCTCCGCCTCGTGGTTTTTCGTCTCAATTATTTGCTTAGAGGTTTTTTATGTAAATCTAGTGTTTTGGTTTGGTTTTGCTTTCTTTATCTTGCTTTTCTTGTTTAGGTAACATATACGACCTAGATCTCTACACAAAAAGACAATAGGAAAAATTATTCAAGGAGAGCTTGTCACTAGGGGTGGCAATTCGGGTTCGCGGGTCGGGTTCGGGTCGGGTCATACACTGACCCGTTTAACAAAACACCAAACCCGAACCCGACCCGTTTATTAAACGGGTCAGGTTTATAAACCCGAACCCGACCCAATTATAAACGGGTCAACCCGACCCGACCCGCCTAACCCGTTTATTACCGTTTAATAAACGGGTTAGGCGGGTCCGGTCCGGTCGACCCGCCACGACCCAGAGGGAACCGGCCGGATCTGGCCGGCAAACAGCAAGATCCGGCCGGCAAACAGCCAGATCCGGCCGGATCTGGCAAGATCTGGCCGGATCTGGCCGGCAAACAGCCAGATCCGGCCGGATCAGGCCGGCAAACAGCCAGATCCGGCCGGATCTGGCCGGATCTGGCAAGATCTGGCCGGATCTGGTCGGATCTGGCAAGATCTGGCCGGATCTGGCCGGATTTGGCCGCTTCGTGGTCGGATCCGCTTCGTGGCGACGGGAAGGAGCGGGGGGCGGAGGCCGTGGAGGACCAGGGGGCCGCGGGGTGGGGAAGAGGGCGCCGGGAGGGGGGGGGAGAGGAAGAGGGCGCCGGGGGGGAGACTTGTAGTGGAGATCGGGCGCCGAGGGGTGGAGAAGAGGGCGCCGGGAGGGGGGGGGGGAGAGGAAGAGGGCGCCGGGAGGGGGGGGGAGAGGAAGAGGGCGCCGGGGGGGAGACTTGTAGTGGAGATCGGGCGCCGGGGTTGGGGAAGAGGGCGCCGGGAGGGGGGGGGGAGAGGAAGAGGGCGCCGGGGGGAGAGGTCCGAGAGGAGAGGGGAAGAGGAGTGGAGGGGGGGGGGGAGGAAGAGGGCGCCGGTGGGTGGGGAAGAGGAGTGGAGGAGAGGTTGGGCTTGGGTAGTGGGCTTGGGTAGTGGGCCTAGTGGCCCATGGGATGGCTGGATGGTTGGATGGCTGAATGGGTAGCTAGGTAAGGGATAAACGGGTTAAATGGGTTGACCCGTGTAACCCGCGGGTCAACCCGACCTGACCCGTTTATTCACGGGTCATAAACGGGTCGACCCGTTTATGACCCGAACCCGGTTATACCAAACCCGAACCCGTTTATTTCGGGTCGGGTCGGGTCGGGTTCACGGGTCACGACCCGAATTGCCACCCCTACTTGTCACTCTCTGACATGATAGGTGGATGTGGTGTCAAGAACCTCCACCCGCCGTTAATTTCTCGACTTTTGTAGAGATGCTTATTCCTTCTAAAAACGAAGTCCCTCCTCGTCAAAAATCGTAATTGAATAATACCAAAACATGGCTTATAATGTAAAATCTTTTATTCAGAAATCAAATTGACAATTTCTCTTAATTTTGGAGCCGTAGAGAATATTCACATGATTCATAAAACATACAAAGCCCATTTTTCCCACACCCAAATCCGTTTACACAATCCATTTCAATCAAGATGATTCAAAACATATGAAGGAACTATAGCAAATTACCAAGCAAATATGTCCAAAACCCCTCCTCCCAAAACAAAAGAAAACGCACACGTTCCAGCCTCCGAGTAGAGACGAGACGATAGGAAGACACGAGAGACTGAAATGGCGAGGTGGGCTTGTCTTGTGCCTTAGTGGTTGCATCATCAACGGGGCGGGGCGTGTCAGAAGGCCCTAGTTGCATGCCAGAAGGCCTTTAAACCATGATGATGCGCCGCGTGGTCCTGCTCGGCCGCCACCTGTGCTCCTCCCCTCGACTACATCCCCGCCGTCTCCTCCTCCGCCAGGCATGTCCACATCCTATATGTAACCCCCCAGCCTCCCTCTTCTTGTACCTATCTTTCTATTCCACCTTTGCCTCTGTTGTTTGGTTCATCATCCTCTCTCTCTAGCTCTGCGTCTTTGTTTTCCTCTCTCTCTGTTTTTTTTTTCAAGAAATCGTAGTCTGGTGATTAACTATTCGATTGGGTTTGGCAGATGAGCATGGAGCCACAGGCGGCGGTGCAGCGGTTGAGGGAGTCGGGGCTCCTGAAGACTCAGGGCCTCATTGGAGGAAAGTGGACGGATGCGTATGATGGCAAGACCATTCAGGTGATCTGCTTAGCTCGCTTCCCCTTCGTTTCCTCGGCGTGTTTGAGGATATGATCGGCGGTGTTTGCCATTGTTTGAAAGAGTGCTTAAGTTCATGGAATTAAGTTGGAAGTTCTTGATTATGATATTTGTTCAAATGCTGATGTTTTCGAGGAAAAAAATTGGTCGTTATAAATGCCTTGTGTGGTCCCATTTCATAATGAACTTGGAGGAGGAGATGATTACACTATTTGAGAGTATTGGTCGTCTTCCACCTTCTTTGGGACAATGAGTATCATTAAGATAGGTTGAATCTAGGGTTTGACCTCGTCCTTTGACCTTCTTGTTGTGGTCTATTCTATTAACTTGTTGATGGATCTTCAAATCCAAGATAGATAAACAGAGAAAACCATAGACTAATTGCTATATGAGACTGACGCTAAGGGTATGCGATCTTTTTCTTTCTACTGTTGCAGACAAGTCTGTATAGATGTGCAACTGTGCAAGTACGCATTTATATCACTACACAGCTTTGTTAGCTGAATGCATGGTTTTAAGTGCTAATCAGCACTGACTGTGTTGACTGCTACATACACTGCTTGGCATTGCACATGTAGTGCCAACACTGAAAACGGTCAGGACAAATGTGCCAAGGAAACTTAAAACCGTGGCTGGATGATGTAGGCAATTGTTATCGGTGAAAGCTAGTTACAGAGCAGAAGAAGTCCTGAATGAGGGGGTTTGAACTATGCTGTTGGTGTTGTTTGTTGTAGCCTTGCAGGATGCATCTTGTAATGCCTCATTTGTTCACTTCTTGTAGCATTTTTAGGATAAAATTTTACTGTCTTCGATGTTCTCCTTGTGGTTTTTGCCCAGATTGTGCTTTGATTTCTTTTGCAAGCTAATCTGAGATTTTTTGTTTCCTATATGAGAGTGTTAGATTGACTGCAAGATTCTACATCTTTTTGAATGAATATCATGAAGTTGGGGCTTGAGAATCTCTTTTATTTTCTTTGGCAGGTGCTAAACCCAGCTACTGGTGATGTTGTAGCAAGTGTTCCATGTATGGGTCGTCAGGAAACCACTGATGCAATATCATCTGCATACAACACTTTCTATTGTACGTTTGTAAGGAAGGGATTCATATCTTGTTTAGTTCCTCTTTTGTAGTATTTTAGACTTTGAACAGCATATTATCCACCTATTATAGTTCATTAAGTAGCCTTCCGAACTTGTCTTGCATAGAGGAATTTGTGCATAGCAGTGGAGAGCTGGTTCACTCAGTTGGGCTAGTAATGTTTGTTCTTAGCCCGCTAAGTTGACGTCTAAGCTTTCATGTCACTTGGTTTTAGCTACTATGTGGCAAAAGTTTTGCTTTTTAGCGCATAGGGATGCAATTTGGATAGTTAAGCTCAGGTTTAGGGATAGCTGTATGTTCCTCCCCATTAAAGAACTCTTTTGCACAAGTTTGGTCCCAATTAGTAAAGGCCCATCATACTTAATAGCATGAATTTCTGTGTTGGTCAGCATGGACAAATACTTGTCGTTCCAGTAGAATATCGGCACAATATGCCTAGTGCGACACACCCTGTGCGATCGGCACAGGCTGGCACAGGCCGTACCCAGACTGGCCCACATTAGGGTCGATTTGGATTGGTGAAAGAAGGATAAAGTAATATTAGAGTAGGGTTAGAATTTTAGGTTTGTGACTTGATTTGGCTTGGGTATGATTTAGTAGGTTCCCAGTTCTCAAAGTGAGTTTGGGTTAGGTTGGCCCAATGTGAGTTTTTCTATTTTTGACTTTTTCCCCATCTTGGTCAAACGAGTACAGATATGAGGCTCGTGGGTTTCTCATGATATATTAGTGTTAGCTATATTACTGAAGGAACTCTAGGCTAACGTGGAGCAAACAGATGTAAGTCATAGCTGAAATGTACGGTAGTTCCAAATTATCTTTGTCTACAAACTAGGAAGCTACAATAGAACTATCGTATGGAGAGTTTGATCCTGGTAAGTGTGCATGCTAGTGCCATGCTTAATACATGCAAGTCAGGTTGGAATCGGTGTTTCCAGTGGAAGGCATGCAAGTTACATGTAAGTATCTACTATGGGAGGGGAAAAGCAACTGTAAATGGTTGCTTATGTTTACAGTTGCTTATGCCCATGGATTAATGACCTTTTCCCCTGAGAAGGGGGCATGCCTGGTTAGCTAGTTGACGTGTTTGCTTGTTCTTCCCTTCACTAGTTTAGTCTTTTCAAAGTGTGCAAAAATTTATAGCTCTACGCATAATTGGGGAAGTTGACTTCTATTAGTTTCTAATTGGAGTTTACTCTATCGGTAAACTACCATTAACCATTTACAAGATTGGAGAACTTGACTTATATTATTCACTGATTCAACTTTACGGAGTTTACCCTTGAGATAGTTTTGTGAGTAGCACATCTTAGTGTGCCCAAGGTACCCGACTACCTGGATTATTCATATCTACCTCCCGTGGAAGAATTCAGTTTGCTTAACGAGATCAGCTCTGATGGAGTTCAAATGTCTTTAAGGCATAGCTCTATTTTCGTGAACCCTTCTTCATCGGTTATATTCATTGAAGTTTGCCATTCAAACCCTCTTATTTATGTGGTCAAGGGATTAGAGCAAGGAGTTTGGGGCTGTTGGTATGTGTCGTGCCAATATTTGGACAACATAGTATGTGCGAATAGTAGGCCCAAAGCCTCTTTGTGAGGGATATATTCTCGGCACGGACCCCGAGTATGTGTATTGTGTTGGTAATTTATTGACACAATCAAGGTCAGCATGGATTGTGCCAACATGCATGGTAATCCATGGCCAAGGGGTGCTACAAGCTACAATATTTTGAAGATATAGTTGCACCATTAGCCTGTGCAAGTTGGGACATTATTACTATCTAAACGAGCAGAAGTTTGTCTTTTTGCCATTCTTTACAAATATACTTACAACTAGTTTGCAGTTTGAGCTAAGAGTCATATTCTCCTTGGCATCTTGCATGTCTAACTTTCAAGAAGAGCTTGCATTTTCTTTTTGCCTTCTTTCTCCGAATTCCTAAAATCTTTTTATCACTTCAGATGTTGCTTACCAATTCCTTTCGTGCAAACCACTTTTAATTAATTCCTACTGTCGCCCTTTGGTTTTATGGCTTTGTTAGTCCTTAAAGTTCATTTGTTTGGAATTGATCAGGTTTGTCTCGTTTTCTTTTGCAGCTTGGAGCAAACTTACTGCAAGTGAAAGGAGCAAGTGTCTTAGGAAGTGGTATACTTTCAAACATTTTCCTCATTCATTTTCACAGAGAATTGTTTTCAACATCCTGCATGTTACAAGAATTTCTCAGTATGATATAGTAAATACATCATATAGGAACTTTGGAAGCGGTATTCCATTTCTAGATGTGTCAATGCAAGTTGTGATGTTTTTCATTTCGAGTAGCTTATTTGTAGCAATCCTTTGGTGTTCAGCTAGATTCAGATTATGTGGTGAGAAGAACCTCGAATTAGGGTATGCTGATAGGCCTGGGCAGTCAGATCTCTGAACTTGTTAGCTCTGACCAATTAGCCATGAATTCCATGGGATAGGAATCAATTTGTAGGAGTTTGAATTGAAATTATTAGTCACGGTTGGGACTAGCCTTATCAAAGGAACTTTTCCTTGGTAGGAGTCAATTTGAATTTTTTTGGAGTTGAAATATCAGTCATGATTGGGATTTGCCTAATCAAAAGAATCTTTCGTTGTTAGGAGTCCTTATGTGGATCTAGGGTAACTAATTGGAGGGGGGACCCCTCCATATGGGTAGTGGAGTTTGTTTGAAAATATTCAATGAAGTATCTCTTAGACCATTCTCCATTTCTCTACCTTCCTCTTCCTCTCACCTCCTTCCTGCATACGCTTTCTGTCTCCCTCCCCACCTCTCCTCTATACCATCAAAGCGTTTCACCAGCCTTGGTGGTAGCTGGTTCCTATAAAATTCCAACAAATAATAGCAGTAATTGACAAGCCTTGTTGAACTTCTGGATCTTCAATCAATATGATGGTTTTATTATCGACTTCAACTTCTTTTGTTGGCCCTTTCGAAACTTCAGTATGCTTGAATTTCTTTAGTTTACCAGACAAATTGAGTTGTCGTGACAATACCTTTCTCAGTAAAATATCAGAAAACATTTCTCTTCATCACAAGACTGATCTGATTTGTTGTAAAGACATGAGAGACCTCCACCTGACAGACTAAAAGAGTAAGAGGACAAAATGAAAAGAGTTATGCTTGAATTTCTTTGCTGAGAGAATGTGCTTTAAAAGGAGGTACGTATAAAGCAGGCAGGCGAAGTCCAGAAAATTACTTCTTACTTTTCGTGCATAGGTTTCTTAATGGCTAGTTGTTCGTTTGATGCCCTAAGAAAGCAGTTCTTACGGCACTCGCTTCCTTCGTCTTACGTTCAGGATACTTTTTTCGATTTAGAATTCTTAGTCAAACTGATGGTCAGATCGATTTCAGGTTTAAGGTTCAAGAGGAAGCACCGCCCAACTATGGATGTCAATGAGGTGACATCAAGTGGACTGGGCCCAGCTTGATTCAGCTCAAGCTCGGCTCGATATTGATTCAAGCCAGTTCGATATTGGCTTGAACTGGTTCGGGTTGGGTTTGAGCCGAGCTAGCTTGATCGAGCTTGAGCAAACCTAGCCGGAGAGAGATCGCCGGGGGAAGAGGCTGGGGAGAAGGAGAACATCGGGAAAGTCCTGTGGCAGAGTGAGCGGTAGGGAGGGAGAGAGCATCAGACAAAGAGATTGAACATAGGAGGATGAGATTGCACAAAGCGCCAGGGAGAGAGAACATTGGAGGGGAGAGAGTGCCGCAGGAGAGGGAGCGGTGGGGAGTGATAGAGTGCTGGACAAAGAGATCACAGAGAGGAGGATGGGATCATACAGGGGGAGGGGGAAGGGAGGGAGAGGGGAGGTGGCTGGTTATGAGCATCTCATATGGCTTCAAATCCCAACTGCATCTTTAACTAAATAAATCTTGGTCGTTGATTTAAAAATCCAATGGCTGAGATCTCAAGTATTGGAGAAACTGAGAAAATATACGAAAAACCTTTAACTAGATACATAAAGTATATAAAAATGTATATATTTTTATTTATACGTTTCAAGCTGGATAAGGTTGATATTTATAGCCAACCCCTGCTCGTTATCAGCTCATTACCTTACCTTTTGTCCGTTTCAAGTCTTCCTGCGGGAAGCAATCCACTCTATGCATCGGCCAAGATCTAACTTAAGAAGAAATGACCTTCTTTCCTCACAAAGTAACTGTTCGTTTCAGCATAAATTTTCATAGTTTTGGCACATATTCACTATAAGGTTTGTAATTTTGTGCTCACCTTTTTTTGGTTGGGCTTTTTAGTAACCAGCAGTATTGTTTATAGATAGCAATGTGTCCTTATCTAGGCACTATTGAACTGTTTGTTCTGCCTTAGAAAATTTTATGACTGCTTAATATCCCAAGGGCACTTACTTTTACACTGAATTTATGGACCTGTGATGCTATTAAGTGCATACTTGCATCACTAATCTTTCCATTGCCTTATGGTACATACTCTGATGCAGAGCCTTTAAATAAAGCAAATCAAATTTAGGTTGATTTGATAATTTGATGTTCTCCTTTACAATTTGACTGCCCATGCCATTTAATTTATTTCCTCTTTCTTCTGGGTTGGGTGGATATTTAGAGTTTCAGTTCAGAATTGAAATTTTTTTAGACGTGGGGCTTTACTTTTGAAATGTTACAGGAGAAATAATTAATAATGTCTTCAATATCATTACCTTCGGAATTTCTTCATTCCTGACCATTATGTCAGTTGACTGAAAAACGCTTGGACAAACTTGAACTGGAAATAAAGATAATTTATACAAACTGGCTTGGTACAATACTGTTAGATGCATCATGATAGGTTGATCTACGAGTGCCTATAGGGGTCTGAACGAGGAATGCCAATAATAGGTAAGTTTTTCTAGTAATGACAATTTTAAAAGACGAGTAACACAGTCAAATCGACATGACTTGTTCAAACTAGGGGTCTAAACGAGCCGATCACGAGCGAGCTGGGGCTAGCTTGAGTTCGACTCAAAATACCTAAAGGCCGGGTCGAGTTCGATTCGAGCCGAGAACTCGTGGCTCATGTTCGGCTTGATTTGAGCTGATCCAGCTCAAGTTCGGCTGATTGAGCTAGTAGACTCGAGCCAAGTTAGCTAGGTATATTAGCTTATTTGCAGCTCATTTCTAGCTTTGTATATTGCCATATATTTAGCATAGAAAATGCAACAATATTTATATGGTTATTTTACAAAATAATATATGTATAGTTGAACAATATTGAGCCTATCATGAAAGAGCTGGACTTTGTTCGAGTTCGGCTAGTTTATATTTCGAGCCCAAAATTTAGGCTCGTGCTCAGCTCATTTGCTAAGGGGCTGTTTGGCACCGCCGGATCCCGGTGGATCCGCGGGATCCGGCGGATGGGCGGATCCCGCTGTTATCCCGCACAGCGGGATCCGGCGTTTGGATTGCGTCTGCTCTTCTCGAGCGGACGCCGATTTGGAATCCGCTCTGGCGGATTCCGCGGATCCGCACGGAGCCAAACAACCCCTAAACGAACGAGTTGATCTTGAACCAGATGTTGAGCCGAATTTGAGCTGCTCGCAAACAACGAGCTGGATTGATAGCCCTAGTTCAAACTATATAGCTTCAGTTATTTTCCCAACACAGGAAACTAAGGTAGTGTTTGGTTACAAGATGGGAAAGGGATGGGATCGAGAATGATTGGGTCTTTGGTATGCCAAAAAGTAATATAGGAATGTGAATGGCTTTGAGGGTGTTTGGTATGCCATAAAGATGGGAATGAGGAGAAGAGGGGTTTTTCACTTTTAATCCAACGGCTATTACTAGTATCATCGAACTATTTTAATAAAAGAAGAGGGTATTATTTTGTAATCTGGCCAAAGATAATTCTTGGAGGAAAGGAATGAGGATTCCTTTCTTGGAGACAGGAGTCCACGTTCCCTTCCTGTTAAGAAAGCCCATTCACATTCCTGCCCTTAAAAGCGAACCAAACATGGGAATGAGAATCACCATTCTCCCATTGCCATTCTGATGGTCAAACGCGCAACCAAACACAACCTCAGAATTGTGTAGGAAATATCCTTTTGCCTCTATAAGTCGATAAATTGTTGGAATTGGCTAAAGACATTTATGAAGCTTTCCTCACCCGCTGAAGCTTTCCAGTTCCATATGAACTGCCTTTTCCTACATGCCTAATGTGAGATTTTTTATAGGTCCCTATTGTGCCAAAAGCTAAATGAGCATCCATTTTGAGTGGATATCTTCTATGGAAATTGTAGGTACGACTTGATTATTGCCCACAAGGAAGATCTTGCTCTTCTTATAACATTGGAACAAGGAAAGCCTGTGAAGGAGGCACTGGGTGAGGTATGATGTCGGCTCAGATACTTGGAACATAACATCTGTTGATGTTCAGGAAATCATCAGGAAGTTTATAGCAATCATTAGTTCCTGCCAAATTCAAAGTAATACTACTTGACTTGCATACACAGGTTGCCTATGGGGCTAGCTTCATTGAGTTCTTTGCAGAGGAAGCCAAGCGCATATACGGTGATATAATTCCTCCTACAGTAGATGATCGCAGATTGTTTGTGTTGAAGCAGGCATCAAATCCATACCACTATCCCTTCCGATAATGTTTTTTGCTTTCTATAACAAGTTGATGAAAATAGTTCAATTACATTGAAAGTATGTTTCCAGTTTATAGCTGTTCTATGTGCTTTATCAACTCTGTGAAAAGATGTTGGAGTGGTCATCATCTGCATGAGTGATGACTTTTCTCTACCTTTATTTGGCTATGCTCGAAATGTTGATTGCCTTTGCTTGTATTTCGATGATTACATGCAGTCGTAAAGAAATATAGAACAGTGCATTTTATTACTTTGATCGGTATTTTTTCTGTGTAGTTGTTATTAGAATATTCACGATGCAAATGCACTTATCTTTAGGGCATAATTGGTAAACTTTGTAAATGGTTTGACTCAAATGTATAGAGTAGAATCCTTATCTCTTGGCCTGCTCTAGTTACTCACAGGTTTGTGTCGAATGATTGCATTCTAATTTGGTATACACTGCTGACTGGAGAAAAATATTGTTATTTGGGTGTATATAAGATCTGTTCCAAGGAATGGTGTGCTGGTCGGCTTGATTGATGGCTCGTATCCCTGAATGGTGAAACTGTTCACGTGTCAGTTGGCACATGCATAGTACTATTGAACGATTGATTGTGTCAACCTATGTCGGGAAAGTATCAACCTGTGCCATTGTTGACTAGCACTGTTTAGGAGGAGGAATAGGAATAAGAGTGATTTTGGCCCCAAATTATGCTGATGATGTGGGTTTGTTGATATATATCATATTCCCCTGATAGACATTATCATCAACAGATGGCAACTAGCAGGTTAATTGACCTGACAGTTTAACTTCAACATTTGAATTGTTAACATTTTGGATGCCTAGAACTCTTGGAACTCTTGAAGACAATAACACTTCCTTAATAACTTTTAAGAAGTAATTCAGACTAGTATACTGTGCCATATACAAAGTGCATGCTTGTGAGTATCAGATAACAATATTAGGTAAGATTATATGGTCATGCTTCATGTGTTTATCCACGGAATTCCTTTATTTCTAGCATTGGTTTAATATATGGACAAACCTTTATCCATCTTAAGTTTTCCAAGTGGCAGCCATATCAGATTCAAATCATCACCATTCTGTTCGGCGAGACAGATATCCATCGAACTATAATCAATTCTGTAATGTTCATGTACGTTTATGATAGCTCTTTGTGCTCTAGTGACCTTTTATAGCATCGATAGGAAATTGAAGGTCACAATGGGCAAAAAGGCCTGGGTGATTACGTATGGTGGAATAACTGCGAGAAGCTGTGAAAGTTGTATCCAGACCAATGTTTAAAAGGCAGAGTGCCTTGGGTTACCAATATGCTTTATGTGGGTAGACATGATTATGTGATGATAACTGAGAGTGGAATTCTGACTTGAATATAGGATGGAAACATTAGTAGCATTGGCTTTGTGGGTTGTGGTACAGAAAAATATTAAGTTTGGTGACGAGAACTTGATGTGGAACTTGTTTTATTTGAATTTCTTGACCGTAAATTTTGTTTCCATGACACTACACAAGCTGTAAATTCCTATTTCCTTGAACACGGCAAATTGAGCTATTCCTGTGATTCATTTTCCCATTTTAGGTTAGATCTTCGCCAGTGGATATCATTTTCATATATTTGACATCACAGCTTTTGGATGTCTTGCAGCCTGTTGGAGTGGTTGGAGCAATCACCCCATGGAACTTTCCCTTGGCCATGATCGCTCGAAAGGTGATTATGTATCTAATATACTCAAGTCAAATATGTGCCTTTTCCTTGCCTTTCTATTTAATTAGAGGCTGTTTTGTTGGTATTGATAGGTTGGCCCTGCGTTGGCATCTGGCTGCACCGTCATTGTTAAGCCGTCGGAATTCACACCCTTGACTGCATTAGCTGCAGCCGAGCTCTCTCTTCAAGCTGGAATACCACCAGTAAAATCTCAATCTGTTTTGTTATGCCACTATAATAATTGCTCGATGCCTGTGGTGAAATAAGTAAGATGTGGTTTCTAAGTTTAGACCCGGGATAATCCCGTGTTAAAACTGCGCAAAGCTTTAGGATGGGATGTGCCAATAGGGGTAGTTTCTGCTTAATATGCTCTATGCAGTATTTGCATCCACCTACAAAGTGCATTAAAGTTATTAGAATGATGCCTTTATGACACTATGTAGTAGTATAATTTAAGGTTTATTGTGCTGGTTGGCATGGACTGGCACGGCTGGGAAATGTCGTGCGACTACCAGCATTGACTCTATGGTCGGCATTGGCACTGGCACATAGATTTGTGCTTTGGTGCTAGCCGGCACAATCTGGCAGAGAGCGGCACAACCCAACACGGTGTTTTAAAATGCTATTATCCTTAGGAAGTGCTTTTCATATTCGATTCTTAAAGCCAATTATTTTTATTTTGATTGCCTAAACTACTCTTAATACACCCCCAAAGAGCCGAAAGACCCAATATGCATGGGATGGCCAAATGCCCGTGTTGGATCAGTAAAACTCCGTTGCCCATGCGAGTTCATGCTGGTAGCACGTGCCGAGCTGGTCAATGACCGACACAACACGGCACGACAATACTTGAATTATAATTCATATGAGATGTTACCCATACTAAGTGTTAGCCAAAGGTCCCAAGTATTTCGAGCTAGTCTTAATTATTGTCCTTGGTTTTAGCAAATGCAAATTGATTGGTAAAAGTGATTTGTATGGGCACTTATTGTTTAGGAGGCAGATGCAAAAACAAACCAGATATGGTCATTTTGAATTCTATATCTTCGGGATTCTACAGAGTAGTTAGTGCAGATTATTTGTGGACTTTTCATCCTCCTTTGTCATTTCCAGTGAAAATGTTATTCTTGAAAGTCCAAGAGGGGGTTGATTTGAATCTTTAATGAAAAATCGATAAGAGGACAACCTAGGTAGGACGAGTCTAAGAACTCATATGCTTGTAAATGAAATGAATGATAAATAAAACAAGTAAATAGAAGAATGAGATGAGAGTCAGAGAGATTGCACCAGATTTTATAGTGGTTCAGCTAACCTTGTCTACGTCCACTTCACCCAAGGGTCATTCTTGGGGTTCCACTATTTGTAAGACATTTACAAGGTTTTCACCAAGCTTACGGGTGCTTGGCAACCTATCCACCAAGCTTATGGATGCTTGACAACTTTACAATCTCTCCCAACCACTGTTGGATCCCTCACACAAACTCTACATCACAACTTAAAGTAGTTTTACAAAGTTAAACTCATAAATAAAGAGAATAAACTTGCTAGCATATTATCCCAATAATCCCTTAGCTCCCCCTAAGTCTTGTGCAAGTTTGCTGCATCTTCCATTTTATAGCCGAGCTCCAAAGCCCTCCATATAGCCTTCCAACGGCTATTTTCTCCTTCTCCAATGGCTCTTTAACGGCTATATTTCTGACTGACGGTTGACCTTTAATCTCTCACGGTCGACCTTCAATCCACCCGCGGTTGATCCACGGATGCATCCGCCAGTCTTCACGGTCAACCGCTGCATCATCCGTGAGCCTCTATCGTGAAAATGACACTCCAGGTCGATATACCGATCGACCGCCGCTCTTCAAGTATGGTCCGCGGTCAATCCACCGATCGACCGCTGCATCATCCGCGAGCACAAAAACTTATAGATATGAAATTTAAAGCTTCATTTTTAAAGGATATTAACATTCAAACTAAGTTTTATCATCATACATAATTTAACATCATCAGAACAATAATAGGACTAACAATTCTTGCTTCGGTAGATTGGTTTAGCACTCCCTTAATCTAAAACTGTTATGATTCTGAACTGCGTGTTACCCTAACTACTATGAGGGAGTCTAAATTCTCACCTTGTAGTTAGCACGTGCACATTAATTGGTATAAGTGCTTTAATATCTATCTACATGTGCTGAACCATTTTGGCTCCTGTTATCATTCAGGGTGCACTGAATGTGGTCATGGGAAATGCTTCGGACATTGGTGATGCTTTACTTGAGAGCATGAAGGTTTCCTACATCACTTCCTCCCAAAGGTTGCATACACTTAGAAACAGATCAGTGGTGTTCTTTATGGTTTAACTTCTTCCACAGGTGCGGAAGATCACATTCACTGGTTCAACGGCTGTTGGAAAGAAGCTAATGGCCGGTTCAGCGAAAACTGTTAAGAAGGTATGTGAAGGAAAGTTTTTTCCCTGCAAGGTTGGAATCTATATGCCCCACATGTTTGTTTGAAACCTTTTTTTGTTTTGAGCCATTATGTGGTTAAGTTTGATGGAATTCTGCTTATTGTTTTGTTAGAGTGGTGGCCAAATCTGGGTATCTTTTCATGTCCTCCTAATTTCCAATATGACCGGTTCTATCATAAGAATAATCACATTTCTGTCACTGAGGAAATAATTTTTTTTTTGCTTTTCTGAGGGAGACCCAATCTCAGGAGCCATGAGTTTGATCTAGAATAAGATTCAATGTAGAGTAGGCAGCAAGGCCTTCTTGCAGATGTCATAAAAAGGGGGCTGAGTACCAAGGGGGAAAGGTGTTTTATCCAATCAATTTAGTACAACCTGTGGTTCTACTGATTGGATCACATTTATATCACAAAGAATTCTGTGTCATTTGGAAGCGTACTTAATAAATCTCACGCTAAACTCCAAATTAAGCAGTAGTTATGACTGTTGGTGTGCTAATCTGATATCTGCTTGACCAAGGATCAAATCCAAGTAAATGGTTCCTTTTATGTAGATGGAGTTTAAAGATTTAGTTCAGTCTGATTCCCGGAAAGCAGCTTGCTTTATCTGGTTTTGATTTAAGTTGAGTGGTCGAACCCAGTTCATTTGATTTATAAGGCTTTCTTCTCTGTGTTGGGATCAGATTCAGAATAGTATCTGATGCAAATTTAGACCAATTACAGATGTCTGACTTTTATCAGGATGTCCATCTTTGTTGTTAAAACATTAGTACTGTAGTCGTGTGACATTAACTGACAAACATTAGTCCGGTCCCGAGTTAACTTGGATCTCCATAACCACCGTGACTTATCCCATCGTCTAAAATGTCAGCAAAGTCAATGCATTCCAATCAAAATAAATCAGTTTTGTCTGCAAATGATCAAAACCTAGGATGTTTTCATGTCTTCGTGAAACCCTAGAATTCTGATTGGTTGATACACCTGTCAAACAGGATAAGCTTTCTCAAGTTTTAATACTTGATTGCATGAAGAAAATCTTGGTGGACTCAGACGTGTAAATCTTAGGATGTTGAGCAAGATAATATGTGAATCCCCCATGTTTGGGTGTAGTTGGCTTAATAACCTTGTTTCTCTATATAACTTGGCAATTAGTAGCGCTACTATTAGACTTGGTATTTGCTGTGAAATCAAGTCTCGGTTTAGAATACAATGTTCTCATATCTTATGCATTAAAATTCTATTTGGGCACAATATCCTTATGAAACCAAATTTTAAAATACAATGTTCTCATATCTCTTGCATTAAAATTCTATTTTGGCACAGCCCTTGAGTAGCTCAAGTGGTTAGTACCAGCTGGTGGTAATGGGTTGGTGTTGGGTTCTAATCCCCAAGCTCCCAACAAATGGGCATTTGTCCCCTAAGCCAAGGTAAAAGGCTTAACTAATCAAATTAAAGGGCACAAAATCCTTTGAATTTCCCCCAAAATACCATGTAACTTAACAAATTACATTCAAAAAAGTTGTGTAATTTCAAGCAACTTTTTCAAATCAAGTGAGACTATCCATTATACACACTTTGTTTCATTTGTCATCTCTCGTTCCCCTTTCTAGGATGCATCCAATCGTGAAGAAAATCAGTCTTTATTACTAAAATAGGGGTAATTAATGGCGGAAGTTTCTGGTGCTTGAGAGCTTCATATTCATCTCAATTTTGGTTGTTATGATTTAGTTAGAAAGAGCAATTGAGGATGACTTATTGTATAAGTGAAAACAATATTAGAGGAAATACTATGTAAGATATTGTTTAATTGCTTAAAGTTAACACTTCACTAGATGCATTTTTGAGAGGGCCTTGTGTCTGTTGATGTGTAGTGTTGTGTGTCTATACAGTGTGTTCTTTTCTTGTAGAACTTATACTAGACTTGAAAGAGAATCATGTTAACTTTATTGTTTCAGTTATCCTTGGAACTTGGTGGAAATGCTCCGTGCATTATCTTTGATGATGCAGAACTTGATGTGGCAGTGAAGGGCAGTGTAAGTGACAAATATTATCTTCACGTACTGAATTTATGGCTTCTATATCAAGTTAATTGCAATAAATTAGTTTCAGTTCCACATTTATTCTTTTGGTCGCATGCTAACTAAGTCAAGTGATTGTTAGTGCGTGTGTTATTTTGGATAGTTAGTTTCAAGATTATGAACAAGTTTATTGTCAATGTTTCTTAGATTGTTGGTTGTTTCATGTGAAGTTGTTGGTTTAGTATCTACCATTGTTAATGATATCAAGTAGATTACTTTTAATATGATGCATGCTATAATAGATTGGATAAACACAGCAGATACAAATCCAGTATGAAGGAAAAATATGACAGATAACATTACACCCCTTAAGGCATATATATTTCATGCCTTTCGTTCAAATGAAAACTTGATTTTCTCAAATCACTTTGTTTGTTTTTTTTAAACTGGTCTGCAGAAGCCATTTTTAATTCTTGACCTACATTGCTGGCATGGTGTAAAGTTATAGCTGAAATTTTATGATCAAAGCTGAAACTAGATTTGGGGGAAACAAATGAAAATGAAATTTTTAGGTTTTAAATAAAGTCTTAGACTATGTTCTCTCCTGTGAAATTTCTGAAAAGATGTTTAATTCTTGACCTACATTGCTAGCATGGTGTAAAGTTAATGCCAAATTGGTGCATTGATCGACGTTTAAGCTAAAAAGTACATAAATTTTAACACTATTTAGTCCTGTATCTTTCAATAAAATATTCTTGTACATATGACATATAAAAAGTCATTTTTGTCTACGTGTCCTTGCTGTGTTGTATCTGCATTTAGCGAAAATCGCTGTATTGGCGTGTTCGTGTCATGATGTATCCGTGTCGCCTGTCCATCCGTGCTTTCTAGGTCTGACTTATTTTGGGGCTTGCATTCTCCCTCTTCTCGTTTTTTGGTTGTTATACCATCTGTTTTGCTCTTCTTTTTCATTAGGTAGACTTTGCATTCTGGATGGTCCATCTTATCTTGTGCCAAATTTTTGGCGCATGAACCAGATGAAGTTTGCTGGGTGTGTCAAAGATTGTATCTATTAGTGAAATATAGTCGTATTCAGTGTGGTGAGTCGCTCTCATGTTCACTATACCTTTCCATAGGAGTTGCAACATATTCCTTTTGATTTGTAGACACTGTAACTTTATACTTGGACCCTTCTTAATGGTCCTTTATGTATTCTGCTACCCCATGCTTGTTCAACCGAAGGTCCTAACAAGACATTGCCTTTGCGGAAAACCTTTCGCCTCCACTGTTGTTACTATTGTAGATCGATGAGTATACTTAAGGAGTGAGCACATGAACCCTTGTGATTCTTTAGAGAATTGACTTTTGACTCTCGGAGGTGTTCTACTTTCATCAAGATAACCCAATTACAATCAGAAATGCAAACATCTTCATGTGTATAAAGCTGGTATTTTGCAGCTAAGGATATTTTTGCCACATGCTATGCAGAATCACTTCCACAATTACGAGTATTACCTTTTGGGACTTCAAATTGGTTTTGTTGGTCAAATTTGTTCAAGTGGAAGCATGATTTTGACATTTCTGTAGAAATTCAAATTGCTTGGCTTAGTGCATATATTTAGAAATTGGGTGATGAAATATTGAATTATCTGTACACCTTTGTATATTCAAAAATCATAATATTCTTATATGGTATAAGCTTAAAAGGGTTACATTTTTTTTTTCTGCAGCTTGCTGCAAAGTTTCGTAATAGTGGGCAAACATGCATCTGTGCAAACCGTATACTGGTTCAGGAAGGTACAGACCTAAGGTTTTGTTTTTGGCTATTTTTCGAATTCTCTGATTTAGTCAGGTGGTTGCATTGCAATTTACACCAGCACAAAACGCAGATATTTTCAAGTTGTGAATAATAAATTGTGAAAATTAGTTCAGTGGGTTATGTTCTATCTTTGCCGTGAATACAGTTGCATAGAATGATTTTGATCCCCTGGTCATTCCAGACTTGCTTGCGTTTCTTTTAAGTACTTTTATTCGGGAAATGGAAGATTATTTTAGAATATAAAGTAAGAGGATGAAATTTAATTAGTTCATCGTCTAGAGGTTGACTGATGCTTGAAATTCAAGATTGACACCGAGTCTCTATTGGCTTACCTCACTACTTCATGATCGATTCCAATATGACCAATACTCTGTGAACACCTCTAATTGATGACTTCGTTAAGGCCAGATGTGGGATACTACAGAAACTATAAGCATGCGGGAACCTCTGAAATTTTGCAGTTACGTGATTTACTTGTACATATGGTATTTTCTCCTACATAAAGCTTGTTGTCTTTTTATGAAGATGAAAACTCATAAAGAAGTAGAAATGTTCATCTATGTTTTAAGTTTGTTTTTGTATTTCACATGAGCCCAAAATGAAATGTTTCAGCGATTTCGATGGTTAATCGGCGGCTTCGGTCTGCATTTCTGCCTTTTCATTTTTTGAACTACTTTTAGTATAAAAGATGAATGGGTACTAAAAACACATTTCTGAGATGTTTAATGGGGTTCCTTGGAGATCTCAGCTTAAGAAGCATCAAATCCAGTGTTTAAGTGGGCACAGAAGGAAAGTTTGGAAGGTTCCAAGAATTAAAGCTTGTAAATTGGTTATATGCAGTAATATGAAGCGTTTGAATTCATTTTTTTTAACATGAAGAACTATATGTAGGAGTTGATGAAGCCTGCAATGACAGCACATATAGCCCTTAATAGAAATTTTCCGTGAAGGAGAAATGAAGTCGACCCCATATAGATTGGATAAGGCTTGATGCTTTTGTTCATTGTGTATATCTTTCCATCCAGATGATTAAAATGTTGTTGAAGATACCTGTTTTATGCAGTATTCTTGTTTTGCGATTTTGTCTCTTTTCTCCCTATCTAGTTATGGTGCATAAGTCAATTATATGCAGGTATTTACGAGAAATTTGCAAATGCTTTTGTAAAAGCTGTTCAGAATATGCAGGTTGGCAATGGTCTTTCAGAAGGTACTGTTCAGGTATTAGCTCCTTCCACACATCTTTACTTTTTGAAGAAGATTGGAAGGACTGACTTTAGGGTGTTTGATGATCCGGTTTAATGATATTGTATAACTGGTTCATGTTTAGTAGCAATGGGTATTTGCTAATGATAATGGTAGTTTGCTTTATTAATCACTTTGAATGAATTGTCTTTTGGCTTTATTGAAAACTAATGAACTGTAATAGTCTCATTATTTTAGTCAGTTTGCATGTTACGTTGTTCACCAAGTTTAAAAGTATCCCATGTTCCTTTTCCTCAGGGTCCATTAATTAATGAAGCTGCTGTGCAGAAGGTACTTCTCTTGCTGATCTTATTTGGCAAATTTTACATTCTTATAATTATCGGAAGCTTGTTCCTGTGTTTCTGTAAACTCTCTTACATGGTTTCATAATTGCTGATATATCATTTGCAGGTTGAAACATTTGTTAAAGATGCTACTTCTAAGGTAACTTCTATCATTCGTATGGATTCTTACTCATTTGTTCTATCAGAAGATAAATAGTGTCATTCAGCTTCTTATGCCTGCTTTAAATTATCTTATAGAGCTTCTAAAAGTATTTAAGTTCTAAACAGAAGTAAATCTAAGTCTAACTTTAGTATATACTCCCCAGTTCTAAGAGCATAAAGTTTGTGATCTATTTCTTTGAGGATATTTGACAGTAAGAATCGTATAGATTAGTGTATGAAAGAATTCTTTAGGTTAGTCTATGACCTAACAACATTTTGAAGGCATTATCATGTTAGTCTTCTTCAGGAATAATATATAGAAGAATAAGTGTCATAACAGTGAGGTTTCTGCTCAGTACATCATGTGGGTTGTAAAAGTGCCCTGTAAATCGGCTTTCTTTTCTTTTCCTTGCAAACTGGTACTGGAAATAAGAGGCAACTATTATATGAGATTCAAAAACAAATTAAGGTACTTGGAAAAGCTTGAGTTTTAGCATATTCTGTTTAATTAGGCTATTGTCAAACCTGCATAGTTTAAATTACAGTATCAATAGAAGAAGTGATGCTTTTCAGAAAAAAGGCATCTAAACAACAGTTTGACAATTTGTTTCCTTCCTTTTTCTTTTTGTCATTGGATTTGGGAACAGACCTAACCAAGTTATTGGTGGCTTTCTTTGGTCTACTATGAAGAGCTCAAATTATGAGCTCTGTTTTTAACAGTAATCTCATAGCAGTATTAGTAGATTCATTTTGTGGTTTCCACCAACAGGGAGCAGAGGTTGTTCTTGGGGGTAAAAGACACAGCCTTGGCATGACCTTCTATGAGCCTACTGTACTCAGCAATGTTAACAATGAGATGCTAGTAGCTAGGTAAACTCCAACGCCTGATTTTCTACTCACTAGTGTAAAATTTGCTCATCCTATTGTCAATACACTTTTTGATGTTTGTGTTCACTTTTCTCCTTGGTCCATTTGCAAATGCTTTTATTGCTCGAAGATGTAGCCTAGTTGTGTTATATATTTAGAAATGTGTTACCGGTAAATGATGCCAAGATTTGATCATTTCCATTCATTGTGTCCACTACCGCAGAAGTAAACAATCCATAAAATTTACTTTCTGGAGTTCTATTTTGTACTCAAGAAGGAATTGATGCTTTGATCGTTGTTACAAACAGGGAAGAAGTGTTTGGACCTGTTGCACCGCTTTTACGTTTCAAAACTGAAGAAGAGGCTATTCGTATAGCCAATGACACAGATGCAGGTTTGCCCTTGACTAATGGTGCAGAAGTGTAGATAAGAGTTTTATGTTACCTATTTCTATCTGGATCGCTACTAAAACCGTAACCAAGTTCTGCTCAATCTGCATATACTATTTCTATGCCCTCGATCTTCTTGTAGGCACTTAAATTTTTCTGTTCCTGTTTAACACGAACTTATCTTAATGTTAGCTTATTGCCAACCCGTTGTCATCGTTATCCATATTTCTAATGAGTTTTGTCCATTTAGGCTTGTCAGCTTAGGATCCATGGTCGGAGGTAAAAAAAATTCTGTCATTGCGAATTTATTGCAGTTTTTGTGAACCATGCCAGGTGGTTCCTGGGATTGTTTGCAACTTTTCCGCAACCTTACACCATGTCTTCTTCCTAACATGATATGGCCTGTGCAACTATCCCAGTTTGATTTTATCAGTCCTAAATGATTTACCTACATCCAAGGCCACATCACCAGGCATGACTCTTTTATGTATTACTTCTCAGTGCTCCTTCTGTCTTGCGCCAGTGCTCTTGAGCAAGATTCGAAAACTTGACCTTGATGTCAATTTCAGCCCAAGCCAAAACAACTGTGGTCGGGGTGGGGTTGGGAAAGGGCACTCCCGCCCCGCCCCGAATATAGGGTATTAGGATTAAAGTAATGGGTCAAATTTATATATGAAAAGATAGTTTGAAAATAAGGGATTATAATAGGAAAAGGTGTTAGTAGGCATAAGACTTGGGTAACGGGCAATAATTATATATAAAGAATAGTTTGGAAGTAATGAACCATAATAGGTGTACAATATTAACTCGGGGCGGGGCTAGGTGGGATGGGGTTTCTACATGCAGGGCGGGGCGGGGTAGTGTTTAAAGTTGTGGGGTCGGGTTTGGGGTTGGGGTCGGAGTCGGGGAAAGGGCAAACCCACCCCTCCCCACCCCGTTGAGACATCTATGTATATACCTATTAACTTAGTAATACCAGAATCTGGAATTAATGTATATGCCAATCCTCACCTTATGAGCTTCTCTCGCCCATTCATCTCTTACTCCAATATGCTCTAAAGAGACTATAGGAATCTTACTATCTATGGACAGGAAGGATGGGCATGTGAGCAGTTAGGTGGATTAGGCTAGAAGAGCAGTCTCGACTCAATGGAGGAAGCCAAAAGACCAATAGCAGTGGTTGTGCTGAATTGCGGGAAGGAACATGAAGGAAGAAAGATAGGAGGAACACAATCTAATACTTGTCAATTGAAAGTAACAAAGCTAGGTGGCTGGCTGTCGGCTACCAATCGATAGATGCTGCTTTTAATTTCTAGTCAATGATCATGAGTTTTCAACTATGATGAACTCTGTTGTTTACGTAATTTCCTTTTATGGGTGCTATGGTAACGAGCAATACCTGATTGTTCTTAAAATCATCAGTGTCTTACATGTGTCAGCTATAAATGTGTCTTTCTTCATCATTCCTAGAAGAGAAATTTATGTTTCTTGGAGTTCATCCTAATTGTCTCTATTTTAATACTGTTGCCATCGAGGATACAGCGGATACTTTTCGCACATCGATATGACCAATGCTTGTTGATAAATAACAAATTACCAATTTGGATCCTCTACTCAATTGCTTTCATATCAATTTTATGCTGAATATCTTTGCAACTATGGTTTCTGATGCTAGTAGTGGTTGTTTACGCTACATCTTGGAACATATCAAGATTTCTCCATTATGTGAATTGGATTGTTATTCATTGGTTTCCATGAGCTGTATCCAAGTTGGGCTGACGTGGTTTAAATTTTGCATTACCCTTTTACGCACATCTTTATAGGACTGGCTGCTTACATATACACGAAAAGCATACCTCGCTCTTGGCGTGTATTAGAAGCGCTCGAGTATGGGATTGTTGGTGTGAACGAAGGACTGGTGTCCACTGAGGTAATAACTTAAACATATCAGAGAGCTTATGGTGTCCAAAAGATGTCAATGAGTTCATAACAGCAGTGGTTTGATCTTTTCATTTAGGTCGCCCCATTCGGAGGAGTTAAACAGTCTGGCCTTGGACGAGAAGGTTCCAAATATGGGATTGATGATTTCCTGGAAGTGCGTAAATCAATAACATCCTGTTCTTGATATTTTAATCAACTAATCTGATGTGACTTGCTTCCTTGGATAACAGCTCAAATATGTGTGCATGGGGAACATGAAAGAGGTTTAGCATATTGCACAAAGAAAGTCAAAGCAGCAGAGCTACTGGTGGTAAATGCCACTCTCTTTTCTATTTATGGAATGTCTTGGCATTTGTTTCTGCTGGTAAAAGAAATCAAATGCACCTATAGAAATTCCTCATGATTTGAGTTAATTAGAAGAGTTTGAACATGGCCTTAACTCTTAAGCTTTCTAGAACCTCATGTGTGCAGTTGCTTGAGCATGGAATCAATGCCTGAAATTATGGCTCACAGGCCAAGTCTGACAACTGATGTGCATACATTTGGGTTTGGGGTGGGTTTGGGGTGAGGGTTGTCATGAAATTTAGGGGTGATACCGGTAATGGTTATGGAAGAGACAGATTTTAGATGAAAAAGGAACAGAAAACAGATCGTAACCAGAAGCTCACTTTAAGTCCTACTGAAGCCGATTTTGCTATTTCTAACCAACATGAAAGCTGGCTGAAGCTCAGCCATTTTCAGCTCTCGATTCACATTTCGGACCAATTCCCAGAACAAAAGTCGTGGTTTCAGGTGGAACTTGGACCATGACAGACAGGTCTATGTATCTGTTTATAATGTGGTTTACTATGTAGTAGAAAACTCTAGTGATTATAATATGATTAGCACTGAGAATTTCACTGCTACCTAGAACCTGTTGATGAACATAATGAAATTGGTAATGGAAGTTTTCATTTTGGTTCATTCGCAACCTAAATAACTTAATATTACATCCATTATTATCTAATTACATCCATTCAACTACATATACTTCATTCTCCTTATCTATGATTTATTACCAACTCATGACTCGACAAATTTCGTATATAAAATAAATCCCACAGTCTAGTAGTCATGTAGGAAAAATGTTTTAAGTCAAATGCCATGGGATATCTTTCTGAAAGCCGCCAATATTTGTTCATAAATATCTGAACCTGAAGATGCTATTGTGATACTGTGATAGCTTTTCAGGAAGGATTATAAAGTTCTGACCATCTGTGATTGGAATAGGATTGGTTGTTTTCAGAAGTCTATTTTTAATTACTTTAGCTGATTTTCATGCATATTTTAGTTCATATGATCACATCTGGATTGCTAGCAAAATTCCAATGCAGCTTAAACTTAATTATTTGGATCTGAATTCGGTCTTGTTTTCGGTCTAAGCTGGGATTAAAATACTGATCTCTGTGCATATTATGCACTATCCATTTGATATAAAATTCGAAAATAAGAGTTCATCTGCTATTAATTGCTAATTCAAGACCTTATTAGTTGTAAATTTCCTTTTATGATTCTGCCGTATATTTTGGCACCTCTACTTGTGAGGTTGGCTAAATTGTGATCACTTGGAACCCGTGATTTCTATGCCGATAGGCACAGGCACAGGCACAGGCAGATGCCGACACGGACTGATACGTATCATGCCGGTAAATTACCAATATTCTGGGGGAAGTGTAATTTCTAAGCTTGTAAAGAAGAAATATGTAACTGACAGTCTGACCTTTTTAATTTTGGTTTCCAATCCTAAAGGAGTATATGTAAAACTTGGCTAGCTAGGTTGCTGGTTACTAAACACTTCTCTTTTGCCTCTGCCAGGTGACTGATCCATTGGGAGTGCCAAGAGGGACAAAGAAACTTCGAGCTTCAAATATAAGCTATCAAAAATCTTGTCTTTAGTTCTGAATAGTGTAGTGTTGTCCAAATAAAGGCTATCAAGTAACAGTGCTTGTGAGATGCTCTGCTTTTATGTATTTTCTCCGAAGTTTTAAATGAAGACCGTTGAATAAGCTGCACCTCAAAATAGTTCGACGTACAGAAGTTTTACTGAAGTTTTCCGCAACTCTTCGCTTACATTCTTCTAGTACCTTCTTATTTGAAAGTTTTCAGCATTTGTCTCAATCGGGAAGGCCTTCATTATGTTCCACTGATGTTAAGCCTCGTGAAAAAAAGAATGATATTTCAGAATTCTAAAAAAGTAATCTATCTTTTGGTTATCACATCAGGATTAGGGAATCTGAGCGTTCAGAATCACATGGTCGATGCCAAATAGTTGTTTGCAGTGGTTAATAAGGTGGGCTTAAGTGGATTTTAGCTCTCAAAGTCCTCTTTTTTCTTTTTTCTTTTTTCTTTTCTTTTTCTCTTCCTGCATACAGGACTCTGTTTTGAATGGCAGTTTAAACAGCGAGGCTTGCTTGCAATATAAGGCGGGTTCAAGAAAGCTGTAAAGCTAATGGAGTGTTTTTATCGTGTTCTCATGTGGTGGATTCAGATCATATGAACTTGATTGAGTATCTCACTTGTTTGATATCCTTCACGTTGACATTTATTATATAAAGAGTCGTGATTTATCTACATGACCACGTGGCATGTGCCTCCAATTGGCATGAAATACTGATGGGTTGATTTTGTTGGCAATAAACATCTTCGAGCGATGGCAATCACACAGTAAAAGGAAAAAGAAAATAGAAAAAGATACGGAGACACAAGATTTACGTGGTTCGGCAAGAATGTCTACGTCCATGGAAGAGAGATCGTCTTTCTTTCACTATGCATAACAGGGGTTATAAATCTCTCAATTTCCCAGCTGTTTTAATATGTTTTATCCTTAACCCTAATCCTAGGTTACATTAGTATTTATACTCGTTCATAAATAACCTAATACGGGTCGGATCTAAAGATAAATAGGTTGGATTCGCTGAAACAAATCCTAAATCCGTTTAGCTTCTGGAGGCATTGCCCCCGGAAACCCCCGATGTGAGCGCTGCATAGTGTGTCATAGGGGCTTGTAAGCTAAAACAGGGGCTTGTATGGTCCAATGACTCCTGATTGCGAGTTATCAATTGTTATATATGGTTGTGAGTAATGTATTTCCTGTAGTTGGTAATACATGGGCTTGTTACTGTTGCAAGCTAGTAATATTAGCTAACAAACCTATATGCACACAACACCAAAAACTATACACAGCTAATTGCATTGCATGTCTTAGTCAACATTGATCCAAAATTGGTACAAACATATATGCACACACTCAAACAACAAGAAATTCCTAGTATCCAAACAACTAGAAACATAACACTCAATCAGGGAAATAAACTAGTAAAATTCTCAGTATCCAAGACAACGGCAAAACAATCAAATATGTTCTGGCTCTAGATTTCAATTGCGTAAAAGGATCAATCAAATAGGGAAACCATTATGCAGCTCAAGTATAACAATTAGCTCATTTTTATCATCCATGTAATTCTTCATGGCTTGTACATCTACCATGGCCTTCTCCTCATTCGCGTAAAAGGAATCCAGCCTTGCCTTCAGTTTTTGCAGCTTATCCCTCAAGTCCTTGATGAGAGCATCTTTGTCACACTCACCTACGTCTGCATCAAACCACTTGAAGAAGTTGCCGCCATCATCCTACAAGGAAAAAAGGAAATGATTCGATGAGTTCCAAATCACTGGTAAATCAATAAGTTGCTAAAAAATCTCATTGATAATTTGCACAACCTAAAAATCTTTGTTCAGAATTCAACTACGTCCACGAAGTCCTCAGTGTGGCCTTCACTCCATAGTGGCAGAGGCTATCTTCCCTCCTCAATGCGGTGACTGAACCTCCACTGAGGTTGGAACTCCCCTTCGACAGTGATTTCGCCGACATGGATCTGACCATCAATGCATCCAATCAAATGCAGATGATTGGAATGGATGGAGGTCTCGTCGAAGGAGAAAGACCAGGTGATAGGAAGAGCAATAGATGGAGGTATCTTGTAGTTTAAGGGGGAAAAATACTACCTTACGTCTGTGCGGGTCGTCGTCCAGTGATGCCCTGAAATTTCCCTCCGGTTTCCCTTCTAGTTGGAAAGATCGTCGGAACCCTAGCTTTTGGGGTTGGATACTTGGATGACGGTTATAAGATGGCATGGTTTAGTCAAAGGGGAAACACCAGTCACATGATTTCATGTAACCGGTTTGCCATCTACTCCTACTAACGGCGTCGAGTTGGAGGGTCAAAAACGTTATTTCTTGAAAATGTAGGGACCAATTTGTGCACTTTTAAACTATAAGGTCTAAACTAAACATTTTCTGAACTACATGATTGTAAAGTGTTATTTGCCTCATAAAATAATAGGCTGCATAAGAATTAGTATTACCCACATGCTATTTTGCATTAACGCAGCTCATGATAGAATTGAATTCTATTGTCGAAAAGGCGACAATTTCTCATTTAAAAAAAAATCAGAAAAACTAATACTGGTTTTCATCATGCTGGGAAGTCCTACATGTAGATGCAGAGATCAGCAACCATCACCTGCCCATACCGGGGGAACCACATCTTTTGGCCATAAGCAATTGAGAACCTAACAAAAGATGCCTTTACAAAGATTTCTGCATATCTACAAAATTGAAAAAAATGAGCCTTGGTACCATCTTTTACAAACTTTGAAAGTACGCCGGCACCTGGTCTTCATCAGGTCTCCATCAGCATTTCTCGGACAACTATCAAAACTGCAAGCTAATATATCGCTACAATTACGCGTGACCACAAAATGACGATGGACCAATCCATCTCTGTTAACCAAAAAGCCCAAATGGCCCGGCCCGGTACGGGTCCGGACCGCACCCGCCAGGGCCATAGCCCGGTCCGGCCCGGGTGTTGGTCATGCTGGACCGGGCTGATCCGGGTTCAGGGCCAGATCAGGGCCCCTTGCTCAAAAACCCGGTCCGGCCCGGCCCAGTCCGGGTTTTAAAGCCCATGCCTCTCTCCCTCGCGCAGCTTCTCGGCGAGGTTCGGGAGGGGGGCGGGGGGGGGGGGGGGGGTCCGCCAAGCCATCCATGGACCTCGACGGGGCAAATGTGCCACCGCTCTTCGCCGACGGAGGCGGGAAATGAGGAGGCTCCGCGGCCTCCCCGTCATCGATCGATGTCGCGGCCTCTCCGTTATCGATCGACGTCGCGGCCTCCCCATCATCGATTGACGCCGCGGCCTCCCCGACATCTTCATCGGCCCGCGGTGACCGGCCGACGGCCTCAGCTAGGAGGAGGAGAGCGGTACCTGAGGAGATTCCAGAGGAGATCCTAGAGGGTGCCTTGATTGTTGCTGGCCCTGGTGAAGAGGAAGAGGTGTCTGACGACGAGGCACCCATCCCTGGTGGGCCTGTTGACCGGTCGGTTTTGACGGAGTTCAAAACACACGTGGCATATCGGATATGGGTTGGAGCGGTAAAAAAAGGCTGAGTTTTTTTTTATATCATGTCGTGTTTATATCAAAGTTTGCTCACTTTTCCCCTTCTTCTCAATGTAGGAGCGTGGCCCACTAAAAATTTATGTGCATGGGTTGTCCACTACGAAATGGGACGGCATCAAACGACAAGACTTTAAGAATGCCGTGGAGGCCACCGGTCTAGCAAATCTGACGGAGTGTTCTTACAAGACTATCAGCAGTGCCCTGGTGTCGGCGTTCGTCGAGAGGTGGCACCCAGAGACCAACACTTTCCACCTGCCCTGTAGAGAGATGACGATCACTTTGGGTGACGTAAGCCATATACTAGGCATCCCCGTCGCCGGTAGGCCGCTTGAAGAGTGCAAGCTAAAAGTCTCCCAGCTGAAAGCGCTTATGAAGGTTAATTTGGGAGTCAGTGAAGCAGAGGCCGCAGCCAGTTGGATGGGAGAGGGCTGTCAGTCAGTATGACCGGGCTGAGGAGAGAGTGCACTCTCCGCAAGGTCGGCCTGGAGTGCTCTGTCAAGGCATACATCATGTATCTGCTGGGTTGCACCCTTTTTTGCGACAAGTCAGGGTCGAAGGTTCACGTGTCCTGCATTTCTGCCCTCACGGACTTGGATACCGTATGTGAGTATGCGTGGGGTGCCGCCGGCCTCGTCTACCTCTATCGCATGCTTGGCTCTGTCAGTCGATGGGGGACAAGGGCAATTGGCGGATACTTGACTCTGGTGGATGTACGTACTTTTAAAATAGCATATGCATTCTTCCTGTCTCATTCTGAGCTAGAAATGTGTTTTCCAAGCGTTCTAGCGCATTTTGGCACTTAAGTTTTGGGATTTCATTGACTGGTGTAGCCGACAAGTCAAGCTTCCGCCAATGGTGATGTATGCATTCTAGGGGTATGGGGCGGCAATCAAGCTTGTAGTTGGCGATCTCATGGGCACATGGCAAGCCATGTGTGCGTCGGACTGTACAACCACATGCAAACTTATCCGCACCGATCTCATTGGCTCTCTCTGATTCTTTTTGAACTATTAAAAGTGCACTCTTTGAAATGAAGCCTTGCAACTCTTTGAAGATGGCTGGCTTGAAACTATGATGCACAATGTATTTGCTCTTCTCGAAGGAGGCTTTGATATCACAATGTTGCAGCTCAAGCATGGAGTGAATAGTAGCCCACGATGTGTCAAAACTGCAGCTGGATGCCCCAAGATGCCTCTTTAACTTGGCATGTGCACTCTCTACCCTGTTTGTAGTGTGATTGCCAAAATGCATATATTCGTCAGTTCTTTGAAGCCATCTAGCCACGATTCCCGAACATATTTAGAAGCTGCTGGGTAACCGCAAAAAGATGTCTCTAGTGTCTCCAAGTGTTTCTTGTACTCCTCCTCGGTAGATGCAGTTACAACCAATTTCCACATTGTCATGAACAAGTCGGCTTTATCTGCAGTTTCGAAAATGTGTTTGCAGCTGAGGTCTACGTTCTTTTGGATATGCCATCTACATAGCATGCTTTTGGACTCCGGAAAGACCGAGTTGATAGCGTTCATCAAAGCCAGTTCTCGGTCGGTCATCACAACGCGTGGCATTGGGCATCCTTCCAGCAATGTCCTTAATATTTTCAAAGCCCATTTGTACATGTCCTCCTTCTCACACTCCATGTAGGCAAAAGCTGCGGCGAATGTCATACTCGTCGATGTGACGCCAACAATCTCTAGCAGTGGAAGTCGGTATTTATTGGTCTTGTAGGTGCAATCCATAATCAACACCTCGGGAAATGCACGGACTAAATCAATAGACACAGGGTGTGCCCAGAATACGTCCCTCACAGCGTCTGTGTCTTCTCGAACCGTATGATACTCAACGTATCCAAACTCATTTAGATGCTTCAATAGTTGCTGCAACTCTGATCTCTCAGCCTTTTCAATCACCCTATTCCTTTGGCGTACATTGTAGATGGTCTTCATGGTGGATACGTTTTCAGGATCTTGTTACTTTATAGTGTTCAGGATTTGCCGTGGATTCACTAGGTTTGCTGACATCATAACCACCATATCATTTTGTTCAGCAGATAATCTTCCGGTGAACGAGTGACCCTCGAGGTGATCCGCATGGGGGTGATTGTGGACTCCGCAAATAACTCTGAGCATCCAATCATCATCAGATACAAGCTTCACACCATGAAGCTTGAAAGGACATCCACACTTCTTCGTCCCGGAGTTGACGGATTTTTTCCTTCGATTGGCAAATTTTTTCTTCCCGCTATCATCTTTCTTCATAGTCTTCCGATACTCTCCACTACGCTCACATGCCAAGGTAATCCTCGGCTTTCTACCACACCCCCCGACCTCTGAATTCTTTGTCACAATCACCAGCCCATTCTTCCTCCCAACTGTCTGTACCCATTGGACAAGTGCTTGTCGACTTTGAAATATCTATAATCAAACAATAAGAATTGTGTTAATCAAACAATAAGAATTATGTTAATGAACTTTAGACCTAGTTGTCGTCCGGCAAGATATAGCGATTAAACAACATACCGTATTGGTCGTGAATTCCAGGGTGTAGTCGTGAGTAATTATAGCTCCTACACCGCTCGCATCAGTAGAAACATGCTCCTGAATGTAAGCAAAGAGTTAGTAAGGCAGGTAGCCAACACTGTGTTCACATCGGTACCATGGTACCGGTATACTAACGTATTATTCGGTACCATTTTACCGGTATATAACGCTATAGTTTCGGTGGATACGTACCGGTATACATAGCATACTAATCGGTACTATGTTACCGGTACATAAAGCCAAAGTATCGGTGGATAAATACCGATACATTGACGTTTTCTGTCGGTCTGAGACTACCGATCAAAACGCGATCCGGGAAGGACAAAAAAAGCAAGAGAAGAGGAAATGTACATTTTTTGAGGGCTTTTTCTCGTCTCCTTCGCTCCAGCATTCGTCTTTTCCATCCATTTCGACCTAACACACCTTGAATTGATAATGTATAATGGGGAGGGCTTGTGTGAGTTGAAAACCTAAGGTCGGAGGAGATGGTTTGGAGTGTAATGTGAATGTGTTGGGAGGATAAGAAAGAAGATAGAATATGATGAGGGTAGGGAAGAACTATCTAGGATGGAGGGGGAGTGAGTAAGTTGAAGACCTAGGGCTTGGAGGGAGGAGATGGTTAGGGATTGGAGGAGGTGGGTTGAGGAGGTGAAAATGATGGTTAGAGGTAGGAGAAGATGTGATGTTGTGGTGTATTGAGAAATAATTGTTATGGTAGATTAGGTTTTGTGATGTATTTTGTTTTAGAAGGTTATTTTGGACATTTAATCAATGGGTGTTTTGGGTATGAAAATTGATGTGGTGTGTTGAGTCGAAATGGTGGCGCGAATAGCCGCACCCTATTTATAATTGATTAAATTCAAAATATGTAAAATCCGCTGCTATTATTGCTTCCACCTTTCCCACGGTCCCACCCATCTATGTTCGGAACCCTCTCCAGGGTGTCACCACATCAGCGTAATGTCAGGTCGGCGACCCGCGTAGCGTTCGGTATATATCCAAAGTCTCCATGACATAACTAGAATTGCAAGAAAGTGGATCCCTAAATCCAAACGAGGCCTAAATTCTAGAGTACCCTCCGACTCAAATCCATTCCATCCTAATTTAATCCAATCAAATAGAATCCAGTCTGGTCCAACTTAATCCATTCACTGAGTCCAATTCCAGATGACCTAACTTGCCGGACAAGCCAAGGCAGAGAGGCGATGGATACACCAACCTAACCATTATGTGACAAATTGACAATGAGTGGCTAAATGGCCATAAAGTCTTGTGGATGGGCCGGCCCAACTTGGGTCAGGTCAGGCTTTTAACTCCGAAACTATTGGGGCTTACCATGGGTGGCCCGTGGCCCAATGTCAGACCGCCCGCGTTCGCTGTACCTCGCCCTCAGACCGATCGCCCTCGCTGCCGTCACCTACACGGCCATCTCGATCTTCGCCGTCTTCCTCCTCCAGCTCCGCCCATCTCCGCCTGAGATCTCTCATACGCATCGTCACCCCATGGCCGCCCGCAGCTTCGTGCTCTGGCTCCACGGCCTCGGCGACTCCGGCCCCGCCAATGAGCCCATCCGCGCCCTGTTCTCCTCGCCCGAATTCAACAAGACCAAGTGGTCCTTCCCTTCGGCTCCACACAAGCCCGTCTCCTGCAACTGTGAGCACCTTCCAAGTTCCAAGCTCTCTTTTTTTCCCCTTCCTTTGAGGGTTAATGCCGATGACTTGTTATTATCTGATTATTATAACTGTTTCTATTAGGGTTCTTCTTTGTTGCATGATAAAAATGGCCTTGTCTTTCCTCAAAAGTTTAAGATTTCTTGACAATCATGTTATTTGATTCAGCCCAAGTACTTCTTGCTGTCATTTGTGATTTTGTGAGTTCTTTTCTATGAAATGTAAGATATTTGTTTATTTGGTCTTACAGATGGTGCTGTAATGCCTTCCTGGTTTGATATCTATGAGATACCCGTGAGCCATGTAAGTTAAATTCCCTAATTTTGTCTTCTGACTGTTAACTTATTGTCAGACAGGAGATGACCAGAGAAATGATCTTATGTTTGGGATATATGCTTCCATCAAGTAATGTATAAAGTTTTGCTCAAATGGGTTGATGTTTTATACTGGTTTTGTATAGGGTCTTTGCAATCTCACAGTAACTAGCATCATCTTATTTCGTTTTCTGCTGTCTACATATTATAGGGAGTGCCGAGTTAGATATATCCTAATTCACTTTGGCTTAAAGTGCCTCGAAGTATAAAGGGTACCCTCTTGACTAAAGATTTATCATTGTATTCCTTTTAAGATAAAATTTATGTAGACTTGCATCTCAGAAAAGGCTGTTCAATTACGAGATTCATCTATTAGCCTAAAATCTAACATGTACTTCTCTTCAGCTCCTAACATGAAGCTTCATTCTACCAATCTGATTTCGTTTCCGTTTATATTGTAGAGCCATGTAGGTTGCTCATGGACTTGATCAATTTGAGAACTCCTGTCAGGATAACCTGGTCGAGAATCTATAGGAGTAATGTTTTCCATCATGAGTTGTATATTTTCCTTTCCTATATTTAAGAACTGAACGGTTTCCAGTTGCAACAGCCATTTCTAGCGTACCCTGCTCGACAATTGTGCTGCATGTGTAGGATAAGGGAGGAGACAATTTAACGATTGTTGGAAGAATGGATAGGTCATTATATATCCGCATTAATTACAGGATGCTAATTCTGTTTGTGAAATTGAGATAAGCCATGGATAACTTTAACTTATAGATAAACGAACTCCACCCGTCTCCCAAGAATGTAGTATGAACCCTTTATTTTTCTCTACTCCATGCTAGTGGCAGTAGGCTTGGGAAAGAGAATTTGTTATTCTTTCATGTGAGCAGAAGGCTCGTCTTGCAAACCTTTCATGAAAGTAGCAAACTTTTTTCTTACTGAGTTGTTAGCTTCATGGAGGGAAGAATATGAATCAAATTTCTTGGAAAAGAAAAGATTGCAAACTTGTTTAAGCCTCTCCTTTTCTCGATAGCCGTGTATGAGCATCAGTCAGCTTAGACCTCTAAAGCTTAGTTTTTGATGGCATATGAGTGACAAAAATGTCTTAAATAATTTAGAGGTCAAGATGAAAAAGAAAACTGTCTTGGATTCAAATGCAAAACACATGAATTATCATATCTGAACTCTTTGGATATTGTGAATGGGTATATAGGAATAGGATAGAGTTCTGAATCTGATGGGAATCAAAGGAGCTAGCAGTGACACATAGTTCTTTTAAGATTTAAATTGAAGATCATAAGATATGAAACCAATTCTACATTTGATATTCTGACAAGGGACACATCTTTAGGAATCACCAAAAGATGAGAAAGGAGTTCTTGAAGCCGTTGAAGGAGTGCATGCAATGATTGATAAAGAGATAGCCGCTGGCACAAGTCCTGAGAATGTATTTGTTTGTGGATTTAGTCAAGGAGGTATAGAATCCTTATCTTTTAAGTGTTTTAAGATTCACACTTTTCCCATCTATTTCTGACCAGTCTCTGACTTTAACAGGTGCCTTGACCTTAGCGTCTGTGCTGCTTTATCCAAAAACTTTGGGAGGAGGTGCAGTTTTTAGCGGATGGGTACCCTTTAATTCATCAATCATAGAACGTACATCACCTGAAGCAAGGAAGGTTGGTCCATGCAAAGGATGCCTAGTTTTTTTTTTTCCCTTCGCAATCTGGTTATACATTGCTGTGGTGAGTGTTCATTTCTATTATGCCTGGAGCGGGCATGATCAACCCAGCTAGGATGACTGGATCGAGTCATTTGGAAGCTCGGTCATACTGTACCCTATTAGTTGCATGACACCTATAATTAGTTACACGGAAGGATAGAATTTACTAATACATGCCTTCATATACTGATATTTGATTTTCACAGACACCAATTCTGTGGTCTCATGGTATGGCTGATCAAACAGTACTCGTTGGGGCTGGCCAAGCTGGACCTCCATTTCTAGAACAGGCTGGAATGAGCTGTGAATTTAAGGTACTTGCTAATTCTGGCTTCTGATCCATTCAGGGCCTGTTTGGCACGCGTCCCGCATGAAATCTGGGATCCGGAATCTGCGGTATCCGTAGGAGCGGATACCGCGAACGGCGTCCGCTCTCGACGAGCGGACGCCGATTTCGGTATCCACCCTTGGGCGGATTCCGTTTTTTGGAATCCGCCGGTGCGCCAAACATCGGGATCCGGGAATCCGGAATCCGCAGATTCCGGGATCTGGCGGATTCGCCCCCATTCCATGCTGCCAAACAGGCCTTGAATAAACTAGAACTTGTATTAGAGGATTTGCTATCATACTCTGTTTTCTCTCTGAGGATTGTAGGCTTATCCTAATCTTGGTCATTCCATAACCAATGAAGAATTGCGATCGCTCGAGTCATGGATTAAGACTCACTTGAAAGGTTCTTCATAAAGGTTCAGTTTGAAGATCCTTTTTGCCTGATTTTCTTGGTTGGTTAAATCTCAGTCTTCGCAAAGAAGCTTCTACTCTTGTAGACATTCGCGACTTATGGTGGTAGATGCTCAGCCATTCAACTGGTTGACAAGGCAGGCTTGTTTTAAGTCATATGTTGGAGAGGGCCTATTGTAATTTTTTTTTTCCTTGAGACTTCTTCAGCTTAACATTCTTGAATCTCGATGGTCGTCGTTTAGCGAGCATCACATGTGCCCCTGCTTATATGGGAAGGCTTTAGCATCAAATAACTACATCCATTTCAATTGTTTTACTATATCTATCTCGTAACCATGACAATTGTTGATTTAGGTTTAGCAGCTTATGAAAACCTGCCCCCAGCTCCATCATGTTCCTTCCTCTCGCTAGAACCAACAGATGGAGTGGACATTTGATGCGAGACGTGATTTGATTGAAATGATTAGGATTTGATTTGATTTCGGGATGATTAGGATTTGTTTTGAAATGTATTAGGATTTGAAATTGAGTTGATTTGGTTGAATTTGATCGATTGATATGTGATTTGATAGGATTTGATTTGTTAAGAAATCTTACTTTGGACTATAAGCCATTATGTTTGGCTACGAGGATTGATGAATAATATGAAAAATTGATTAAATAAGGCTTCTATTTCTTCTATCTCCTCTATCTTCAAGTGGTTCTACATCAACATCCTTCATCTACGTTGATGCTTATTTCTCTTCAGATCCATGGAATTTTGCATTGGGATTTTCATGTCGTGTACCAAAGCCGGAGGAGATGGCCGGGAGCTTGATCTTCCTGCAAAGCCACCAAGCTTTCTCTTCTTTCTACCAGATTTTTTTCCCCCTCTTTTATATTGTCATCATCAACTGCCTTCTGGTGGCTAATCAAGCAACGGATGCTCAAACCAGGAGTTACCATATGTTGCCCTTGCCACCGGAGCGCCACTCCTAGCTAACACATTGGTGAAAAACAACAGCCCATCCCCGGCTACCTACTAATCTCTCTTCAGTTAAGCTACAGATTGTTAAACAAAAGAGAATCTTACACATGCTCTAATAATTTAGAAGATGTCCATACATTTCTTTTCTTTGGATTGATTTCTTACGCTTGTTTCCAGCATTTCACCATTTCGATATACTTCACCAGGACCCCCATCTTGTTAGTTGGTAATGGTTGATACCAACATTGGTAGCGCCTGAACAAAGACCACTAGCTTTCAACAAAAATTTCCTCTTCCAGAGAAAAGAATCAGAAAGCTAAAATGATGCACATATGATCATTAGAACTATAATAACTCACATCTCATGACCATAACTGAAAATATTAAAGCAAGATTACCACTGAAAATAATTCAGTATATAGATTAGCTACAGCCGCTAGTTGTAACCAAGGGTGAACACAATACGGCTCCTATACAAAAAATCCAGCAGCAAGCAGAATCTTCCATCATTGCTGAGATTTCAGATTGCCAACTGGAAAGTCCTCCTCACTTTGCCTCTGCCACAAGAAATTCGCTGCTTCTAACCATCGTGGGTTTACCAGAAACTTTTCATTCTTAACAGCCCACCGAGCCTTTTCTGTTCCGGCATCCGTTGAGATCACGTGTGTAATGGACGAATTGATTGTAGTGGAGCATGTTGCCCCTAATTGCTCAGCCATCTTCCAGATGGGCTGATCTTCGGCCTCTAATTTGGATGGGAAAACCCGACTGAAAACAATTTTACACCCTTTCAGAACATCGCCACGGATCTTTTTCAGTTCCTATAGAGGGCCAAGTGAATATACTTAGAAAGAAGATATAGAATGTGAAGGGTACCAAGCTAATAAACTAATTGACAAATAAAAAGCCCAAAACTTTGGCACAGGTGTGAGAGCTGTATAGGTGTGAATACAATTTGGCTCAGGCAACCTATCCTTCTATTTTTGACGAGCTTGACAAAGATTATCTTAGGATCAAAGATCGAAAGCAGAATGTACATAGACATTCATCGAACAAAAATGCAGCTGAAGGAGACAATGTTGCCCCTCTTGGTTAGCCCAAGTTTCCTTATGCATGGCCTCATGGTCTTCAGAGAAGGATATACACAAAGAAGAAAACGTGGGGACTGGGGAATTAGCAAATGGTAAACGATATGATGGATAAATCAGAACATAGTCAACAAAAATCCAGTTTGGTTATCCACCACACTTCTCAGAATAAAAACTGTGAAAAGCAAGCAAGAAAGGTGCAGTTGGAGTTTGATATATGTGACTACAATTTACCATCAAATTGTTTCAGAACCACTGTCATTCCTTATGGATGTTAATCAGAAATGGAAAAGATGGCAACTGCATAATATGGGAAGTTGGGAAGGCTCACCTGTCTTACATCTCTGGATGAGGGATCAATATCACGGTCCTGAGAAAAGTCAACCAATTTATAAGTCAACCAAAAGATGCAGAAGCTGCAATAAGTCTAATACAATTGATGTGAACAGCCTGGCAGTACAACTTACTGGATCAAAGAACATTTGATGCGTGCGCTTCAGAACATTCAGGATGGTTGCAAGTGCACCATCTGATTCCCTTTCGTCCTTCTTCAATTCTGAAAGTGATTTAGCATTGAAGCTGTACTGTCGACAACTGGAAGCAAAGTAGTGGTATCTTTCCATCAGAATTAGGTTTTCTTTATGCTTTTGCCACACCTACAATGGACAGTTTCAGATGTATCATTTTTTTTCCCTTCAGAATATGTTAAATAAGAAGCCAAGTGTACATGTAACTAACAGTTCTTAGAACAGGAGAAATTTACACCTAAACGGAAACTTCTAAGGAGATACCATGCGCTAGCCTTACCCTGACTTTTGATCATTTCTTACTACAACCATGAAATTTAAATTTTGTCATCAGATAATAACTAGGCGCATACTGTCTGCATATTCGCACTTATGAGAATTATAGGCAGCACACTCAAAGGCTGAAACAGTAAAAAGACAGTAGAAAACAGCTAAGAGAGTATCTGCAGCAACTGATTACGTTTTTGGCCAAGATTTAGGTGGTGGATGGCGTTATAAAACAGAAGTTAACAAGGACTAGAATGAAAAGGTTATTAAAAGAATGAAGCACATAGCAAGCAGCAGAACATGCAAGAAAAATCTAGACGGCATAGAGTGTGCTGTCCTGTTGCTTCACAAATTGGAGATCTAATTGTCTCAAGAAGGGCTTATAGACCTCTAAATAATTCAGGGCAATTTGTGGTCTTATCATTATTCGATAGACACACTACACCTCTAAGTAAAGCTTCTCAGAACCTAGATAGCACATTGGATATGAAATTCTCTTTGTGGCTGATCATAAGAAATCTTCTACCAGCACTCATAAACTCCAACAGCAAACCAAATAGCAAGAAGAATGATCATCATAGGCGACTCTTCTGCCAAAAACAATGTAACACATACATCTTAATCTTCTGCATTTCTCAAAGAAAAATAACTCTTACTAATTTCCCCAACTAAGACAAAAACAAACCACAATGTCCACGCAATGCGGGGCAATGCTATTGCTTACAGACGAAAGGGAATCCAGTCTGGTATCTCATCTGTTTCCTTTATTCTTTCTGCTTGAGGTAGATCACACCAGCCAGCTTTATATTTTTCACTCTCTTATTGTATAGATTAGTGCTCACTTTCCAAAGGAGCATGCCATATGTGCCGACATTAAATTCATTATAAGCTACATCATCCTGTAAATTTGCTCATCTCTCTGCAAGAAGTTCTTGGATGTTTTCATAATTGTTGTCAAAGGCCTTGAATCAAAACTCTCAACAGTTCCTTATTAAAGGCCAAAAAACTGTCATGTCTTGAAGCAGAAAATATGAGCAACCACTAGCAACTAACTATTTGCATAATTATTTTCGAAGGCCTTGTATCAAAACTCTCAACAATTCCTTATTAAAGGCGAAAACCCTAAGATCACTTGAAGCAGAAAATATAAGCAACCACTAGCAAACAAACTGTTAAACATTAAAAGCCTTTATGTAATGTCTCTGAGTTAAAGTTTAAATCTCATGTATCACTCAATACTATATGCACATGCTTCAAACATAGAACTGACAGCTAATTCTCATACACATTTTCCTCAATATATTGTCCCCACAAAAGGACCTTGCCCATCCCTTAGCATGAGTACACCTAGGACACCTAAAGCATCAAAGTGAGATTTTCTCTCTAATAACAGATCACAGTGCAATCAAGACCCAATTAAGTTTTCACTGCAAAATTAGGCTTGGAAAGTAAGTTTGTAGAAACCAATAAGTTTTGAACCGCAAACTGGCAAGCCTTGTACCCAATTCAACATAACTTAAATTCCAATGTTTATATTGTGTCTGGATGAGAAAAGGGATTCATTTTAAACAAATTAATAATGTACGGTTGAGCTAGTATGTTAAAGATCTTCTCAACAAAACTGCTCTTAGAAACAACAATATTTAGCATGGAGTACATAGAAAACAAAAACTAATGTTGCATTATTTCTATTACCGTAAAAATACTATTGCGCAATTAGATTGCAAGACATCAATTCAGAGAACAAGATGAAAAGAAACTGATAGTACTCTCAAAAATAAATCTGAAGCAGTTCTTTGAGGCACTATCTTGGATAACAAGTATACTCACAAACTCAGTGTCATCAAGAATAATGACCATGCTTTCAGCTCCCAGAACCACATCAAGGCCCTTCTGATGCCTTTGAGTGCAATCAGCTTGTGTGATTATTTTCGAATTGAAGTAAACTTTTGAGGGGTCAATTAGCTTGGCTATTTCCAATGCATAATAACGCTCCGCCATGGTGTATACATACATCTCAAACATACTACTTGCTTCTTGCAAAAATGAATGGACAAAAGGCCTCAACTTTGTCAGCATGTGCATAGACCCCAATTTGAATAAGCTTCGGTTTGGATCACCTGTATAAAAATGGCCAGGCATGAAAAGAGGTATAAATTCACTTCAACTGATGTCAAACTTGTAAAATTGGTCAATAATTACGTTATGTGCTCTATTTCTGGCGACTATAATATTCAATGCAAGTAATGCTTGAGCATACGAACAAACAAAATTGTATCACAGCATTCTTACACCCAGGTTACCATATACAAAAAATTAACATTGGCACCATTGCCAAGACAGCAGCATTTAGAGTAATTAAATGAAGCTTCAAGCACCCCATTGCAGGAACCACAGAAAATGAGAACCATGCAGTACAAATCAAAGGCAATGATGAAATCTTAAGCTAGCACATGTATTACATGCTGAGTTATCATATGTATGTTTTTATCATATGGCGAAGCCCATTAAGTAGCAATTTGGTTTCCAGCTTCACCAAAAATGGTTCTCTGGCTTATGAACATCACGATTCTGTGGGCTTCGCCAAAACTTGCCTTCGGATATTTGATTTGAGTTAAAACTTTAAAACTGGTTTCACTAGTAAGGTGGGAAACACTGTTTTCAGCAAATCCTCATTATTGGCTGTAAACAAGGACCTTTATCGAAACTTGTAGACAACCTAATATGCTTAACAAAGAACTACAGAAGGATCGAGTATAAAACAAACTAATGACAAGCCTACGCCTCAGTCACAAGACTCCAACTAAACCCATTCCTCGTGCTTCACTGAATCTAGGAAAAATATGAGAACATAAAAGTCCACGGAGAGCACACTAAAATTTAACTTTAGGTGTCAAATGCAAACATAAACTCCATTGTGAATCTTTGCAACAGCTTTTTGGCAACCAAAGCCATAATTGATTGGAATAAAACATGCACAAACCATTCTTTACTTTACTAAATTTCCAATGCTGAAAAAGAAGAAGAAAAAGCACAAATTCACAGATCCTGAAATCATCCACTAGATGAGTTCAACAGAAGTGAAAGATAAATACTCAAACACATGCATGATTTGAACATCAAGAACTTCAATAGGGATAGACGAAGGTCCAGTATGCATCAGATGTAGAGGTTCTCACAAAAGATGGATGGAGCTACTGATAACAATTCAGTTTTGCAAGTGAAGAATAAAGATATATGGAGATGCTGATAACAATTCAGTTTTGACAGGTAAACAGTAATGCCTTCAAGTCATCAAGTGATAATTTTTAGATCTAAATACTTACTGAGCAACCAAAAATTATGCCAGCAAGAATATTGACATATGAAAACACAAATGGTTCTAAAAGTTATGACCAAAATGAACATTCAAAGAGATTATGCAAATAAAAGATAGCAGAGAACTACCTACAGAGGAATCCGCCTGTGATAGTAAATATTGTTCTTCCTGCGAGATCTCTGCAAGCCGAGCTGAATTAAGCAATGTATGATCCAAATCTAAGATTAATATCAGCTTTTTCTTTTGCAGCAAATTCTTTAGATCTTCACCACGAAGCCTATCAATTTCATGGGTACCAAGCTTTAAATCCTGCAAAAGTTGAGATATATTCATGTGATTTTACAAACACATATGCTTGCCACTCTGAATAAGTACATCAACAAAACTCTCACTCAGAATACTTTGTAATTTCTATGGAGCTCTCAACTATAATAATTAGCTAACAAAGATTATGCAATCTAATCTTCCCAAAAGCAGCTCAATTGGAAGGACATCACTTATTTCATAACAGATAAGCATGAGTTTTTAAAATTCGGAGAATTAATGCACCAGCCGGCATGCTAAGTACTGGTATGTGAAAAGTTGCGGGGTGAAAAATATAATTCCGCTGAAATACATCTTATTCCATTATGTTTACATTTAACTGAAATAATTTTCAGCTATCTACTTCACTGTAAGTTAAACGCTTAGGCTCCTCTTTTGAAAATCCTTGGACCTCCCTCTCCAATTCCTCTCCTGATTGTGACCGCCCAAACTCCCCTCCTCCCCTCTGATGACCCCATCGCTGCTCGGGCACCTCACTAGAGAGTCTTCACCGATGCCACATGATCCTTTTCTCCTCTCTTATAATCCAACCTACCTCTCCTCACTCGGGGTCAAGGACTTCCTTCCCGGTGGCACTAGCCATGTCGGTCTCTGGCATGGCACGGTATGTCCTGCTGGTATGTATCGCCTCCATGCCGGCGAGATGGAGTATGGTCAGCATGAGGAAAAGAGAAGAGTGACGGAGAAGAGGAGAAGATGGGAGGAGGAGAAAATGAGATCTAGCCTTTAGAGAGCCGTCGTCAAGGAGAGGAGTCCGAGCCATCATCCATAGCAAGAGAAGAGCAAGGAGGGGGAGAGCGTAGCTTGCGAAATCAGATTAGGTTAGATTAGGGTAAGATTAGGATTTTTCTTTTATATATACCTAACTTGAATCAAAGAATTCGGGTCTCGGATTTCGCTTAACGCATTTCAGGTCTCGCCTTACATAACAAACAGGGGGGGGGGGGGGGGGGGGGGGATCATAACGGTAAGTCGCAGCCGATCTTTCCTCCCGACTCTCTTCTCGTCTTTGAAGACGGCTCCGATTCTCCTTCATGCTTCTCCTCCTCTCCTCCTCCCCATCTCCTCTCCTCCTCCTCTCCTCCTCTCCTCCCCTCCTCCCCTCTCCGCCCCATCTGCTCTTCTCCTACTCTCCTCCCCGCTCCTCCCATCTCCTCTTCGTGCCGTTTTGGGGGTGGATCTCAACCAGCGTCCCATCTAGGTCGGTAAATACCGGCCGGTGTGGCAATCCTTGCTCAAGATGCCATTACCTCTCCTCTGCAGCCAAGATGATGGTAAATCACCAATCCACTGCATCCTCTCTCTATTTCAGCAACCCTCTCCTATCCAAGTCTTCTTTCTCCCTTGCCTTCCTACTGTCTATACTCTCCTTCTCTAACACTCTCTCCGTCCTAAATATATGCCTTAAAAAAGGTTCAACTAGCTACACAGGAGTCTATGAAGTATTTGTACTTCGTAAGAGTCACTTACAATTGCACTTATCTGATTTCAATATGGTCATTACTTCTAAAGATGTATTCAGTCCTAATAAAAATACAACCTTCGTAGTCACATATATAATCATCTCCATTAACGTTGCATATGTTGCATTGCAAGTTGCTAACTCATTGCTTCCTCTAACCTTTCTAAAACACGATTCCTCCAGTGTTCAAAAGTTTCAAATCCTTTAGTTTCATCCTACCAATGTTGAACTACTAGATCCCACAAGAACATCATCATTAAGAAACCTGGGGCTAGAGCAGAACCGGATTGGTAACTCCCAAGAAGTCCTCCGTTCTGCCCTCAACTAACACTACCTATGTCAATCCAGATGAAAAACCATGGGGTTATCACCAGCTTGACATATAGCCACACCAGAAACCTGAATTATGAAGTGAATCCTAATTCAGTGACAAAACAAAGAATACATGTGAACATTTTCAAACTTTTCCACAGCTTGATATGGAATGTCGAAGCACAGGTGCCATTTCACGAGCGTGCTGAGGGCACAGATACTGCATGCCAACAAAGTAAAGAATCTATAACAAAAACAAAGTTTGGAAAATCAGGCTTATCATAGAACTTATGTCACACCAGCTTAATTGAGAATCCAAAGACAAAAAAATATCCTCCAAGCATCCCAGTACCTTCATAAACAACAGACATGGAACAACTAGATATGGTTTGCTGCTTCCAAGGCGTCTCTGGCATAGTTTGAATGTAAGATATCCTAGATTGAGTAACAGGCTACCGTGTGAGCCACAAACCGCATATTCCAATACCTACTCAGAATAACCTCACCGAAGAAATGGACAAAAGCCTCAAAAGGATTTCAACTTTTATTAAGACACTACTATCAAGGATTAACAAATGCAAATAGGTGGGAGAGGCATAGCAAGGTAGTTTCCTTGCCATTCTGGCATGGATACCTTGTGAATGTAACCAAACGCTACCCCAGTTCCATCATCCTCCTCCAGCTGCCCACATCTCACACACATACCACTGAAAAATCCAGGATGTGGGGGACATATCTCACTTTTAGAGTTCAGAGATGTACCTACACCAAAAGATGTTCAGAGCTCAATTACCATTAGTTGACCACAACAGCAGGAGAGCAACTAACTAGCTAGAATTAAGATTACAGATGATAGCATATAATGATAAATCCAGCATAGATGTATTTTGGTTCAACCAAGGATTTACTTGCAATTTCAGGAACATAATGAGACATTTCTGATCCCATGAGCTCTTCTTCAGTCTCAAAACTATCCACTTTACGTCGTTTATTACTGCAAATAGAAGAAGAAAAATTAGCATACAACAAAACATCAAAGATGACACAACTGTCTTAGATCTAGTAGAACTCCAAATATGCTGCACCGAAACTTTAACGCACTGAATGTTTCCAAGCTACCCAAAATACACATAGGCTTGATCATTTAAAACAAGGCCTTTTTACTGGTTTACCATATTTGTGATAGAAACTCAACTTTTTGTGTAAAAGCAATCTAACTCTCCTCTCTTATACATTTTTGCAATTAACTGGCCTGGTGGTTTACTTCCAATAGCTTCTGCCAGTCGACAATGTATACTCAGACTGTATTCCCTCCCGACATACTTACAACTAAGTCGTTCACCATATGTCCTTGTCTTTCACTGAAATTTACCCTCTAGTCACAAAAGACCAAAATGTTCTTACTATAGTTATCACTGCCACAACCATTACCTACAGCCAACACCACCCTCCACATTATAAGTTGTTTATGGGTAATTGAGCAATGGAACAGGCATAATCCGAATCCATTATGATGTATAATTGGAAGTCTATTCACGTGTTAAGTCAATTGTGATTTAACTATGGTCAGTTGATCAATCAATGGCTCGTGAAGGAAGCTGAAGGTAGCAGGGTTTTTCTTAGAAAAAAAGGAAGTATGGAGTCGAATATCAGTATCTGTGAATTGTGAACGGTTAAGCGTTTTCACAAGATGCTAAAATGTAGGTTATGATATGCCTTAAAAAATTGTTGGGATGGCATGTTGCTTAAGTCTCTGCATTAAGTAAGATATATATAGACTACATTGTAAAGTGTATATAGATAGAAAACGAAAACAAGTTCTATCATTAAGAAACATGGTCATGGCCTCCAATTATTCGTTTTTGACAAATAGACAGATACAGTTGTTGAGATCAATTATAGCCATAATTCTTCTCTTACTTTTAGCAATATTTTGTTCAAGATGTAAGTTAAGTATTGATGGGTTTCCAACGTTTCCCCTTTCCTAGAACAAAATTGTTGCTAGACATTGATAAATAGCTCATGAAATAGGACTAAAAATATATTCAGAACAAGGAGAAAGCAAGTTGACTCCTAGATTTAGAAGTTACCATGAAGGTTGACTAAATAAAACAAGGATGCAAATTTTGTCTAAATGACTATACAGGCCTAAAAGTTGAAGGGGTGTTTCTATAGGAGTGTGATGGTCTATAGCCTGAGATGCTAAAATGTTGTGCAATGGCACAAGGCCAAAAAATCACTGTATCCTCGTTAAACATAGTTACTTGAAGAAATGATTACACACCATTTACAGATGGAGAAATCATCAGCACCTAATGCAACCAAGGAATTCACTTTCCAACAATCTGATTCTATGGCCAAAATCAGCAGTTCCTCATAAATGTAAGCCTATAATCTCACCAATAAACTTTCTCCTCTAGGACAATAAATCTTAACTTGACAACAGATATGGAGAAACTATCAAACCAACCCTCAACCTTTCCTTCAGTTCAAACCTCCCACCAAAACCAAAATTCGCATCAATTTTTTTGCAAACCAAGGATTGCCATGCCAGTGGCAGATGCCATAGCAGTTCTTGACAAAGCTCCTACCAAAACCAAAATTCGCATCAATTTTTTTGCAAACCAAGGATTGCCATGCCGGTGGCAGATGTCATGGCGGTTCTTGACTGACACTGCACGTACCGGCATGAAGTTTAATGGCCCGACATGGGCATTCGACCGTCAGAAACACATATATTGGTTGTTTTGGCGCTTTTGGGTGGATTAAGAGCTGTTTAGGCAATCAAAATTAAAAATAACTGATTTTAATCATCAAACATGATAAACTATTACTAAAAATAGGAGCATTTGAAAATGCCATTCGGACCAATAAAACTATGATGGCCAATGGAAATGCCGGCCGGCGCCAAGGCACAAATCCACATGCCAGTGCTGACCATTTTGTCGATGTAGGTGAGCCCGACACTATCGAACAGCAGCTACAACATCCACGAAGAAATCAACTAGACTAATAAGCAAGATTTTCAATTCCATTTATCTATTTATCTGCTTCTCCCTTAAGGATTCCATAAACCATCTTGATATATGCATGTGTCCCATTTACGTCTCACAAGCATGTAGGCAGATATTATCAAGAGGATGAGCTAGTCTGCCCATCAGCATACATTGCCAATGCTAGCAGCTTATTCATAGCTCAATGCTCGTAACCTAAGATTCCAAAAGTACTTCAGGAAAGGCTTTGAATATCTTAAAGCAAAAATGATTCCAACAGGAATCACCTTACCACCAACAGAAATTGTACTTTAAATAAGGGACATTAATGACAAGATGGCATAACAACCAAAAGAAAAATCTAATGTCGTGAATGGAATGAAAACATGCTCTAATAACACTTAAAAAGTGCTGCCAAGTTACCTTCTTTCTTGAAAGTCATTTTTGGTGTCGTCATGGGCTGGATCATCATCAAGAGATGTGTTGGAAGAAACCAACTCTAGCTCACTATCAAGAAATGCTGCAAAATCATCGCTGCTACCCGACGAGTGCAAGGGAGATTCTGCCGCCAGACTCATGCTAGCAGCATTATACGTCCTACAACTATTTCAAAGGTTAGTCTCTCCTAGCAAGAGTAATTGAAGCTTAAATAACAAACCAAATCTCAAGTGATGGTGGAGGGAATGAAGTCATTTTCAAGTCGGGAACGGAGACGAATGAGAAATTGTTACGAGCGTACCCGTATGCTCACGTTCTTGGACGTCGACCAGGTCGGACTAGCGTAAAAAAAAGGCCGTATCGTACACTCGAAGAGGGTTGGAGAGGGAGAGGCGCGGCAACGGAGCTTGGGCCGTGGAACCTCCGGCGAGGGCTTGCGGAAGGGAGTCAACGGGAGGGAAGGGCGAGAGGCGGGACGGCGGCGGAGCTCGCAGGAGGCGTCGGGGTTGCTGGGTCGCGATCGTCGGTGAGGGGTGGAAAGAGGAGGAGATCGAGTGAGAGAGGTTGGGAAGAGAGAGAACGAGTCGGAGGAGAGTTGATGGATGGTGGGGTGGGCTTGATCTAACGGCCAGGATAAGTAGGGGTTACGGAGAGGTGACGAATAAGGCTAGGGCTGAATGAAGCGGACGGTTAGGACCGAGTGGAGATGATTGATCGAGGGCTGGGATCTGCCCTAGAGAGCAAATTCAACCCGACCCGAAATTAACCGGTTCGGGTTGGGAGTTTTGGGTCTCTGGTCGAGAAGAGTCGACCCGTTAGCGGTCCTTTTATCAACGGAAGAAAGAAACCTGGGGCAAAGACCAGCAACTACAATCGATCTCGCCGCCGGATGGATTTCGCCGGCGTTCTCTGGATCAAACCAAGGGTACGAGATTGTTCACAAGAGTTAGCTCGCCGGCGTCCTCCTAGATCTCGCTGGCAAGAACCACCCACCGTTTTGATCTCGCCGGCGCCGCCCCGAACCTTTACAAAGGAGGCGCGGCGAGAGGGCCTCTATTGCCGACAAGATCCCCCGTTCGTCGGCGGTTGGACGCCCACCAGCGAAACGGTGTGGGATTTCTTCAGCGGCGCGCCGAGCCGACAGCGACAACGAGGAGTGGCCCCAAACAAACGGCGGCGGCGCCCTAATTTTTTCCTGAGGTGGTGCCTAAGGCCTAACCCAAACAAACAAGGAGTGGTCCGTTTAAAATCATAATATTACACAGTACTACACCTAGCCGTTTAAAATGGATTAGACAGGTCAGGTGGTTGAATCATTTAAAAACGGGGGAAGGGGCCTCAGTACCATAAACTAGACTTATTCCGTTAAAAAAACACTAACTATAAGATTTGAAACCTTAACACCATCTACCACTTCAAAAGACACCTATGACCCCCCCTAAATCCCCCCCACCCCAACCAGCAGCTCCAGATTCGCCCCACCTCCGCCATCCTGGTCCGCCGCCCGCTCCGCCGCAAGATCCTACGCGACCCCCAGACCAGCGCCCTGCTCCACCACCCAACTCCGCCGCATCCCCTGCTCCAGATCAAGCGCCCCCTGCTCCGCCGCCCAGATCCGCCGCGTCCCTTGCTCCAGATCCGCCGCCCCTGCTCCGCCGCCCAGATCTGCCGGCGCCCCGACTGCCACCACTCCTCTCCCTCCCAGATCCAGATCAGCCGGCTCCCGACGTGTTGATGTCTCATGCAGGAGGAGAATGGAAGGTGCGGCGGCGGAGGAAGAAGGCGAAGGAGGAGGGGGGCGCGCGGAGGGGAGGGGAAGAAGCGGCGGCTGACGAACGAGCAGGTGAGGTTCGGGAAGGAGAGGAAGCTGGAGTCCGGGAGGAAGGTCAACCTGGCGACGGAGATCGGCATTGATCCGAAGCAGGTGGCGGTCTGGTTCCAGAACCGGCGGGCCCGTTGGAAGAACAAGCAAATGGAGGAGGAGAACCTCCGGCTCAAGGCCATGCAAGACGCCGTTGTCGTCGAGAAATGTCACCTTGAGAACGAGGTCCGACCTCTATATAAGGCTCTAACACTCCTCTCTGCCGTCCTGGTCCGCCGCCCGCTCCGTCGCAAGATCCTACGCGACCCCCAGACCAGCGCCCTGCTCCACCACCCAACTCCGCCGCATCCCCTGCTCCAGATCCAGCGCCCCTACTCCGCCGCGTCCCTTGCTCCATATCCGGCACCCCTGCTCCGCCGCCCAGATTTGCCGGCGCCCCGACCGCCGCCGCTCCTCTCCCTCCCAGATCCAGATCCGCCGCCTCCCGACGTGTTGATGTCTCATGCAGGAGGAGAAGGGAACGTGCGGCGGCGGAGGAAGAAGACGAAGGAGGAGGGGGGCGCGCGGAGGGGAGGGGAAGAAGCGGCGGCTGACGGACGAGCAGGTGAGGTTCGGGAAGGAGAGGAAGCTGGAGTCCGGGAGGAAGGTCAACCTGGCGACGGAGATCGGCATTGATCCGAAGCAGGTGGCGGTCTGGTTCCAGAACCGGCGGGCCCGTTGGAAGAACAAGCAAATGGAGGAGGAGAACCTCCGGCTCAAGGCCATGCAAGACGCCGTCGTCGTCGAGAAATGTCACCTTGAGAACGAGGTCCGCCCTCTATATAAGGCTCTAACACTCCTCTCCCTCTCCCTCGCTCTCTCTCTCATCTGTGTGAGACTTCAGTACTTGAAATTGATTTGTAGTTCTTGCATGTTTTGCCTTCGATTCGTCATCGCCGCCCATCATCGTCGCCAGCGTCGGGGCCATATCTCCACGCCGCCGTCGTCCTCCAGTGCACAGCATGGGTTGCAAGAAGCAGCTATTGGAATCCGCATTGAAAAGAGAAAAGAGAATACTGGAATGCAACCGTGAAAGTAGTGAACTAGAACACCAAAAAGAGAATTTTGGAATGCAATCGTGAAAAATAGTGGACTAGATCACCAAAAAGAGAAAAGATAAAGGAGAAAAGAGAATACTTGAATGCAACCGTGAAAAGTAGTGGACTAGATCACCAAAAAGAGAAAAGAGAAAAGAAAAAAGAGAAAAGAGAATTCTGGAATGCAACCGTGAAAAATAGTGGACTAGATCACCAAAAAGAGAAAAGAGAAAAGAGAAAAGAGAATTCTGGAATGCAACCGTGAAAAGTAGTGGACTAGATCACCAAAAAGAGAAACGAGAAAAGAGAATACTGGAATGCAACTGTGAAAAGTAATGGACTAGATCACCAAAAAGAGAAAATAGAAAAGAGAATATTGGAATGCTACCATGAAAAGTAGTGGACTATATCACCAAAAAGAGAAAAGAGAATGCTGAGTGAATGTATTGCATTCCATTATTCTCTTTCCTCTTTCCTCAAAGTTATTGATCTCATCTTCCTCAAACTTAAATAGGACTTGGCTTTTCTATTTGTCACTTTTTCTAGAATTGAAAAAAAAATAGTTTTATACTTAAGCTTCTCAATTTGCTATGTGGGTAGTACCTTACAAGAGCCTGCCACAAGGCCCGCAACCACTCAAATCAGAAGTCAACAGCCACTTCATCAAATTTTTGAAAATGTTATCATGTGAAAAAACCCCAGCAGCTATTTGTCAGTCGGTGGAGTCATCTATCCCGCGGAACAATGTAACACCAAACAATTACATCCATGTGTCGAACAATGAGTGAATGGAGCTTTCAAAAAGGGGTGTGTAGCCTTCTCAATTCGATCCCGACGCTTCGAATATGCCGTCGCTATTTAAAGGAGGAATCAATTATAACCCTCCATCCACGAATACAGCTGTATCATGGCCACGTTAATAGCAAGTGACGTAACAGGGTTAGAAAGGTCATAAAGTTATTTATAACCACCCATAACAACCATAACTGATGTAAATTGGTGCTTAGCCCTTAAATCTAATGACAGGGGTTTACCTGTTAGAGAGGAAATCTAACCGTTGACCGGTCAAATAGTCAAGGTCAAATCCTATTCCACACTTAAGTATCAGATGATTGCAGTTAAGTTCTACTCCTTCGAATAATCGAACCAGAGATGTCAAATAATATGGAAATCTAGATTAGACCTAATTTAATAATCTAATTAAGATCAACTATCTAAATTAATCTACTGAAAAGCCTTAAATTACTTAAGATCGGAAATTAAATAAAGCATAAAGATCAATCTAAATTACTAAATCCAGAAAATGCATTTAAATCTATTCGGTTAACTTAATCTAAGAAATGAAAACTCCTAATATTAACTTATTCTAAATGAAAACAGTAAAGAAAAGCTTGAAGAAAAGAAAAAGTAAAAGAGACTAATTAAACCTAAATTAATCTTAAAATACTCTTATGATCATGAAGAAAAGAAACAGTAATTAATAAATGTATTTGTATTTCAATTTGATGTAAATTGATCAGAGATTGCTGTACTAGATGACTTGAATCATTATTATATCTTTTTAAAGTCAAATTGTATTATGACTTGATGATAGGATAGTTTAAATTAATTGTGAATATTGTAATCATGCACCAGGTATAAAATTGATGTTTACAGGGGAGGCTCTCGCCGTTTGATTTTTAGAGTTTAGGACCCTCACGTCCCGGTCCGGATGGGTTTTCTGGGTCGGGGCGTGACATCCATCTTTCAATTTGACTTGTTTATCTTTCAGTAATTGATCAAATATTTGATCAGCCTTTGAAATATCAAAAGAAAACTTTCGTATTGGATGTTTACCGTCTCTGATTACTTCTTTACCTTTAATTTCTCGCTCAAGTTTGGCAAGAGCTTTACATATATAAAGTTTTCCCTTAAGGAGCTCGGCCAAACAAACATCATTCATATTGTAGTTGTCTTCATCGACGTCACTAACTTGGTTTATTTCATAGTTAGTATCTCTATAGTAAGTTCCTTTGGAAGATGATTTCATCTGATCTTCTTCTCTCAACAACTGTTCATAACGTATAGCGCTAGTCTGCAATTGAAATAAGTCAATAAAATCCCTATCTTGGAACTTCTTCTTAAGTTCAAAGGCTAATCCACTTTGAGCGATTTTTACAATCAGGCAAAGGAATAAAGCACCTACTTCTCGCTCTTTTAAACCTTTGTAGGAACGACTCAGCGTTCTCATCTTGCCTCTGTCTAAGTTGAGCCAAATCAGCCATTGTTATTTCCAGTTCCGTTTTATAAAATTGAGAATGGAACGCATGTTCCATTTGCTGCCAATTTTGAATAGAATTTGGCGATAGCTTAATGAACCATGAATAGGCTACCCCGGATAAAGAGTTAGGGAAAAGTCTAAGTTTGATAAAATCGTTCACGTCCCCACATTGCATGGAGAATTTCCCTATATGTTCAATGGTCAAAATCTCATCCACTCCAGAGAACATAGTAAACTCCGGAACTTTATAGTTCCTAGGAAGCGGGTGCATTTGGTCAACCCAATCGGGATAAGGCTTCCTATAAGTTGGACGAGTAGCTGGTCGTCCTAAAGCTATTTGCTCTTGTAAAATCTCAGCAACTTGTTCACGTAGAGCATCGGCCTGATTATAAAGAGGGTTGTTGTACACTTGGTCATACTGCTCGTTTGGTGGTCGTGCATAATACGGTGGTGCCTCATATGGTCGATAGTTAATATGATAAGAGATATCACCTATGCGTTGACCATCGGCCATTCTTTGATTATAAAAATTATTTCCCACTGGCCGATTAACTTGGCCACCTAGTTGCCCATAGTTATTATGTGGAAACCATTGGCCTTGAGCATCCAAGTTATTATTTTGGCCGATATTTTGGCCATTGTTTGGGTAAACAAGGTTCTGGCCATTGTTTGGGTAAACAAGGTTCTGGCCATTAGGAGGAATGTTCTGAGGAATGTTCTGAGGAATGTTTTGAGGAATGTTTTCACCCATAACTAAAGGCATTCCACCTATTGGTATACCCTGTCCTAAAGGAACTCCATTATTTGGCGCTCCTTGTGCCGGAGGAACAACACCGCCTTGCATCCCTTGAAGAGGAGGGACACCACTGTTTGGTATGCCCCCAGGAGTAAACATCTCATTATTATGAGGTATTTGAGTTGGCGATGGAAACAACCCAGATGTTTGACCAATTAAGTTAGGTCTTTGATTATTGTCATTGTTCATCGATGGGCGATGATGGGTTGAACTAGTTTGGCCAACTTGACTATTTTGGCCGAGACGGTTTTGGCTATGCATTGGATTTTGTAAAAAAACAAAACCGTTATTACCACCAGGTCCCATGACCGTGTTGGGTGGAAATGGACGATTGTTTTGGGTGGTGTTTTGGCCGATAGGGATTGTTGACATGGTCGGCCAAGCAACATTTGGCCCAGGGTTTGCTTGAGATAAAGTCGCGTTGATAAAAGTCTGCATAGTATCGATAAAAGGCCTTAAAGCAGTGGCGATATGGCTAACCATCTGCTGATTGTTAGCATGTAAAGCTTCATCGACCATAGTTTGGGTTGTACTTGACGTTATGTTTCCTGGATCTAGGCCAACTCTGGCCGATGTGTTCCCTCGCTCTACAGAGCGATAAACCACCCTATCTCGATATTCTATGTGTGGCGGGGGAACGGACGAAGGAACATGTGGTTGGTCAAAGGGTGGAAAAATAACAGGCTCCTCTTCAACAACTGGAATTTGCTGGCCATCGCCGTGATCAGCGTTTCCACTACCACTATTAGTGTCCAACCCAGTCCTAGTAACGACCATACCGTCTGGTCCAACTTGACCGATTTCCATAAAGACTTGACACAGGTCCCTCCGAGCGTGCCAAAAAATGTTAGAGAGGAAATCTAACCGTTGACCGGTCAAATAGTCAAGGTCAAATCCTATTTCACACTTAAGTATAAGATGATTGCAGTTAAGTTCTACTCCTTCGAATAATCGAACCAGAGATGTCAAATAATATGGAAATCTAGATTAGACCTAATCTAATAATCTAATTAAGATCAACTATCTAAATTAATCTACTGAAAAGCCTTAAATTACTTAAGATCGGAAATTAAATAAAGCATAAAGATCAACCTAAATTACTAAATCCAGAAAATGCATTTAAATCTATTCGGTTAACTTAATCTAAGAAATGAAAACTCCTAATATTAACTTATTCTAAATAAAAACAGTAAAGAAAAGCTTGAAGAAAAGAAAGAGTAAAAGAGACTAATTAAACCTAAATTAATTTTAAAATACTCCTATGATCATGAAGAAAAGAAACAGTAATTAATAAACTAGTTTAATCTAATCTAGAACTAATTTAACTTAATTAAATCTACATTAATCTTAGATTAAACTATGCTAAAAATGCAGAAACGAACGGAATCCATTAACCTAGAACTGAAAGAAAGAAATGAAAGGAGAAAACGATTAAAGCGACTACATTATCTAGATTATACTAAGAAAACAGTAATCAGAAGCCGTTAATTAAACTGAAAGTTTTATTAATCAACTTACAGGTACAAAAGAAACGAAAGCCATGCTTCAGAGCAGGTTACAGAGTGTCGGGGGGATCACAGTGGAGAAGAGAAGCTATTTATTCTAAGAAACTAACTAACTGCTCCCGCCTTGAGGGTTGATAGCGTAAAAGGAGGAGATTGTGTGCGAACTGCTCCACAACAGCTTCTCCACGTTCGTGTCTGGCTTGGAGAGTACACGTGATCGATGCTCTTTCGTTGCATACGTCACGATTACGCTGGCTTATCGTTTCTTATCCACGTCATACCTGCATGTGTTTTTTAACCATATTTGGCACACGTATTAATTGTTTTTTGGACGATTGTTTTTTGGACG